>OZ038485.1:12290498-12327998 GCA_964036315.1 Acanthosepion esculentum | reverse complement strand
CGAGATTGGCAGATGATCGCTCTTCCGATCTTGCACAAATCTACCAGTGGTATAGAAGCTTGCTGGTTACATAAAAATGCCTTGGAAATCGAACTAGTTGCATTCCATCATCGCCGACGGAACTCGAATTACAGCCAGTCACGATGAACAGATGTCCCTTCGAAGAGACAGCGTCCATTAACCCTAGAACACTAACCATCAATTAAACTACTATCCATGGGCATATCATACGCGATTTTGAAAATATAAAAAAAAAAAAAAATTAAATATAAATCTTTATTTGAAATATTTTACATGCAGGCACTTCAAACTTTGTACTTTGAGTTAACATTAATAGGAACTGAAAAAATCATTATTTAAGTAAGAAAATCAGGTACTGAAAATTGTAATTAAAAATAGGAAAATTTGTCCTGGGTAATATATATATAGACGAGGTGTGGCCAGCATCTCACTGCTCTATTAATAACTTCCATGGAAAGTGTTCGGCAAAACTACATTCCTTGATTGATAGGAACTACCGTGTCACACACATTGGAGCATTCCGTAATCTATTCTTATGTCTGCCAATTTCTTTGATTAAGTTATTATCGTAACATGGAAAAGCCACGTCGATGAGGAAACATTTTCTTGATTTTTCGGTTTTTTGTTTCTGTTTTTTTTTGTTTTGTTTTGTTTTGTTTTTTGGTCAACGGCGATGATGTCTTGTTTTTTTTGCCTCAAGGGCGACGCCTTCTGTTTTCTAACTTGGTCGTTTTTGATCAGATTCTTGTCCTTCAGGGGCGAATTATTTACCACCCTCTTTCTCTCTGTCTCCTTCTCTCTTCCAGGCGGGGCGTGGCACGCCCCATGCAGCTCTATCGCTATTTTCCTGAAAAGTGCTCGGACAAACTACATTCCTTGCTTTCACCTAGTCTAACCTCCACGATTAGGACCCGCCATTCCAGCCACATTTTAGCAAACGACCGACACTCATTCCGTATTCCATTGGTGAGAAGTAAGTTTCATTCAAACATCTTCTTCCCCTGAACGAGTGTGGAACAGAACTCCCAAGAGGATGTTTCCCCGATCCCTACAATCATAACCTGTTCCAGTCTAGAGTCAACCGTTATCTTCCCCTCCTATCCGTATAAACTACCCATTGGTGAGAAGTAAGTTCCACTCGAACAGCTTCTTCACGCCATCCATTCCTCTGTGGAACAGAACTCCCAAGAAGATGTTTCCCCGATCACTACAATCTTAACCTTTTCAAATCCAGAGCTAACCGTTATCTTCCTCCCGTATCTGTATAATCAGCATCTTAAAGTAACCTTCATCCTCGAGTAGAAAACTGTAAAAAAAACAAAACCCTCATATTACAAACAACTAAATTTCATGATTCAAAACATATTACAGAGTTGCAGTAATGTTTATGTTACAAGTTTCCTCGATGTAACCGCTATCAGCCGCAATCATCATTGCCATATACTCATCACATGGTTTTTTTTACGATCGAGTAATGGCAGCTTTCAGAGAATTATCATATTGTGGGAACGTTGATTAATCTCCATTTCAACAATACCTGGCAGGTAATAATCAGGGATTATTTAGGTCGGGCGTTTTAGGTGACCACATGTTTGGTGTGATGTCGTCGTACAGATTGTCTGCCCTCAAATTTAGGTTCACCACACCTTTGTCAAAAAATGCTAAGTCCTGCTGAAGGAAATACAACCTTACATCGTAGCAAGGTTTATTCAGGGATTCATAGATTTGGTATGTATCTCAGTGCAGCTAGTAGTGTGCGAATTAATTGGGGCAGAGACTTAAGTTTAATATATTTTTCTTTTATCCCGTCTTTGGACGTGTCACAATAGTTTAATGATTCTTAATCACAAATGAAGCCATTACAGTGCACATTCCTGTTACAATAGGACATTTTTGAATGACCATTTCTAATATTTTAGAATTTATTTGTGACTAAACTTCGTATTGTATGATTTATATTGTTTTGATTGTAATTTTTTTAAAGCATTTCACCCCAGGCAAGGTGGGTAGCAACTAGCACACAAGGGGTTACAGAGAATTGGAGTGAGAGCAAACAGGAGTGATAGAGGAAAGGATGAAGAGAAGGATAGGGGATAGATGAAAGCATCTGGGGACGTCGATTGACATTACATTTGAATAGTTGGAGATTATAGCTATCAGGGAACCAGGAATAGGAGAGGGAGTTCCACAGGCGAGAGGTGTGAGATATGAAGCTATTGGAGTAGAAGAGACGGCTACATTTAACAGTTTGGACAGTGAAAGGGTGAGAGCGAGATGCCAGCCAAGTAGCACGCTTAAATTCATGAAGTCTGGGAACCAGCGATAACAGCTCATTGGAGTAGTTACCGTGAAAGTATTTGTAAAAAAAGACAGAGGGAGGCGACGGCACGTCTGTGAGAGAGAGACTGCAGACGAGATGCCAGATCAGGTCCAATTACATTGCATATCCCGTCTTTGGATGTTATCAAGAACCTTGAGACAAACAGAAGAGGCTCCAGACCATATATGGCAGCAATACTCCATGCAAGGGCGAATGATTGATTTGTAGATTTGAAGAATCGACTCGAAGAGAAAAATTTTCTGGCGCGGCATAGGTAGAAATCATATTTTTTTTTTCGGTTATTGCTTCTGATTTCAAAACTAACCTGGTTATTTTCCTTCAACAAGATAAAAACGGATAAAACTCTCAGAAAGCCTGGTCAAGTTATTGCAACGCCATGAACATTGAAACAAATCTATGCGACAAATAGACCAAAGCGCCAAGATAAGCAAGTCCGGTGTTGAACGCATTGTGAAAAGGCAGGCTCTATTGGGTCATAACAAGGTTTTGAGAAAGGCAAGTCGTGGAAGAAAAAGGAAAAAAGAAAAACGACCAAATGACACGAAGCAATGCTGCTCAAACACAGTATTTAAACGAGAAGAGTAGCACGGACCTAGCATTAAATTTACTGCAATTAGATGTGTCCATATTCGACTCAACTGTCAGTTTACTGTGACTCTTGAACTACCCTCCTCTATGGCTACTACTACTTGACCGGGTATTCACTGGTAGTAGTATATGTATACCTTGGGTGAGTGCATTTGTGTAAAAAGGGGTGATCCCTCAACTATCATAGAACAGCTTTTGACAGAAAGAATGAAGGTTAAACCACTCCAATGGACAAAATCTCATAAAGATTGGAAAAGAAAGTGTTTTGTTCTCAGATGAAACGCCTTTTGAAGAAGAGGTCGTCAATCCCGATTTGCATGGAGAAACAATGGTGAACCGATAAGAGATTTTGCCCCATTGAACAAAAACCAGACCACGTTCCAAAGAAAAATTTCTGGGGCAGATTTAGTGCAAATGGGTTGGGTAGATTGAGAATAATTGATGGGACGATGAATAGCACAAAATATTAACATCTTTTGAAAATCAATATAATTCCAACAATGGAAGAATTTTACTCAGATTGAGACGGTGTGTTTCAGCAAGATAATGGGACCAGTCACACATCGAAAAAATGCAGAATTTTTTTTTTTCAAAATGAGGATGTAAAAGTGTTGAACGGGCCAAGAAATTCCTCTGAGCTGGACCCCCATTGAAAACTTGTGGAGTATTGTGAATAAACGACTGATCAAACATGACTGTACCACCATTGAGATTAGCTTATCTGTGCGACCATTCAGATATGGCAACACAATTGGGCAACATATGTCTGAAACTGACCGAATCTATGCTAAAACGTGCCCAAATGCTTATTAAAAGTAGAGGCGGACAAATCAAATACAGATTTGTGACATTTTAGAATATCATCATTCATAATTATGCCTCCTAATTCCTTTGGGAACTTAGGGCCGCAATAACACCTCTCCTTCAAGCGCGGGGTAGGAGCCAGACGAAAGACACACACTAGTTCTCCAGGTTGGCGGTTGTGCAGTAGTCTAATGACCTACTCACTTAAAAACTAACTTGTTTCAGAAACCTCAACGATATCTTCAAACAACAACATGGCCGAGGAAGAGTTCTCCTAATTGGAGCGTATGATACCTGCAGTGGGAAAATCCCCCGGGAAGGCAGCCGGCGCGAGATGGGCCTAGCTTTAGAATGGGTATATAAAGCTTTTTGGAAAAAAATAAACATATTTTGATAATATGGCATTTCTCTCTGAGCCACTTAATTCGCGCAGTACCGTATTCAACCGAAGATCCTGTTGATAGAGGTGGGATGACATGACGTCACTTCCACCAACCCTAAAACCATCACAGTGGCTAAAACTTGGTGTCCATAACGACGTCATTTCTCCGATTCATCTTTTAATCCTTTTTGAATTTTTTTGTCCCCCCCCAAAAAAAAACAGCACCCCTCACATTTACAAGTGAGACCTACCATGCAACGTAGACAAGTGTCAATTATGTCAAATCCGTTTTTATTGCAATAGTAAGAGGTAAAATCCATTCGCACTGTTTTCCCGGTCGCTACAATCTTGCCTTTTGTTACACGCATAGAACGCGTAACGGTAACCCTCTACCTTGAATGGCTCTCGGGCATTTATTGAGCTAACAAAAAATATTAATGGGAAAAAAATTACTCTTTCTTCCGAAGCAGAAATTAGAAGTTTATGCCTTGTTTACTGTTTTTTTTTTTATTGGGTTTCCGGTTCCTTCTAAGTACTACTTAAGCACTATAGTTCTAACGCTTGTCGTTTGCTACGTTAATATAACTCCACAGAGTAACCATCTGTCCTGAGTGGCTCTTGGGCCTTGTATTAGATGAACATTAGTAAAAAAAAAATCAAATTAAAAAACAAACTAAAATACCCGTTCCGTTTCGTTTATCCATCACCGTCCAGTAAATGTTTCGGAATTATTTTCTGCATTTATCAACTAAACTTCCATATAAATATCGAGTTAGTATAACAAACACGTCGGAATCCGATCTTTAAATAGAAAAAGTGTCGATGAAGGCAAACGGACTTATGTGAGGGTATAAAAAACAATTCCGCTAATTATATTGCAACTTTGTAATTACATACAGTTTGCTTTATTAACCAAACCCAATAATTATTGAACTTCTCACGGATTTTTTTTTTCCTCTACCATTAGTCAACTATTGGAAACAGTAAGTCGGCCTAATCAATTACTTCGACGTTCGTCAATATCCTGTAGGCGAGCAGCATACACTCTGTCCGTTTTTACCGTTACTAATGAAGCCAGACTAATGAAACGTCGTAAGAATTCGTGTATTACTGTCATAATTTAAGTCATACCTTCCAGGTATATTTTCCTGGATTAAAGAACAGATATCGTAGCAGGAAGGGCAGGAGTTCCATGGTCCTAGATTATTTAATTAGGTGAATTGTTCTAGTGCTATTGTTTCGTGGTCAGTTGCAAGAATTCTACAAGAATAGGCAAAAGAAATATTGCGCGAAGACACCCGACTTCTGTCTGATACACGCGGTCAAGAAAACTACAAAACTATGCCATGACAATGAGAGTTTATTTCTGTTGCCGTGTTGATGAGGATCGTTACTAATTTCCTTTAATCATTATAAATATCACCTTATACAAGGCTCGAGAGTCACTCAAAGTAAAGGCTTACAGTTAACAAAAGAGTAACGCTGAATGTAGTGTGATTTGAACGGAAAGATATATAATAAAGAATCTAGATTATGGAGATAAGGAAGGAATATGACGAATGAGCTTTGAATTAGTCGAAAAAAAATTCCTTCGACCACAAGGAAGTCGATTAAGACGGTAGGAATAACGGATTTCGACAGAAAAAAACTTATTGAGGAGAGAGGGTAATAAAAGAAAATAAATTTTGGAGATTAATGTTAAGAATTATCAATAATTCTATATCTGATTGTATTTGTTTTTCATTGTTATTACGCATAAGCAGGAGGTTCTCTCTGTGAATTATACAATTTTCAGTAAGTGCTATCTTATCACTATATCTTTTACACCCCGATTTTTGAATAAGCTCCTCGAATCCAGCACTTGCATATTTATATTCCTAAGCGTTTCAACAAACAGAAGCGGCAACAGATGGTATCAAAAGAACAGTGAGAATAGCAGCTATGTTCAAGAACTCAACACATATTCCTTTTAGAAGGACTGTCGAAGTTTTGGGATTAATTACTTTAGATTGTTTCGCCCCACAGGAAAAGATTGATTGATGTGATTGTTCAACAGTATATCAGCATCCTTACGGGTCATTTAATGCCAAAGTTTAATTTTTTGGGGAGCTTTGAATTAAAAACATTATACATATTATTCTGCTTTCACAATTGAATACATGGTAGATGATACTCAGATTTTGTGTACATACATGTTTGTGTGGTGTCATAATTACTAGAGACAGTGATAGGTGGGTTTTATGTTATAGTTTTATTGAAGTTATATTTTGGAATGCAGTTTGATTTTAAAAAACGGTAGTATTTTATATAAATTAATGACAAGAAAGAGTTCTTAGTGTCCAAAATCTTTCTCTCTCCATGATTTGTGGCATACGTTGCAACTTCCGCAGTATAGAATCTCTGCTCCTTGAAAAGAGGCCCTGTGTGAAACTAGCTTGAATTCTTCCATTAGTACCAATGGATTCTTGGTTCCAGGTAAAATTTCCCTTTGTCAAATAGAGTCCAGCATTCACATGCCTGGTCTTCGTGTTTTTACATCCGGGATAATGTTCCGATGGCCGGAGAATTGTCTGTCGAGGCTGACTACTCTTTCATGTGCTCCTAGACTCAGTTTCTCTTCAGCAATCTCATTTCCCTGTATCGTTCCTCATCTTTTCAAGACTTCAGTATATTAGACGCAATGGCTGACAGTATAGAAAAGGCAATTTGTCTTCATCCATCTGCGAGCATCTTTGTCTTCTTTGACTTTAATGCTCACCATCACACATGGCTGAAACATTCCAAAGGTACTGATGTTGCCGGTAGAGAGACATGAAATTTTTCCATTGCCCAGTTCCTCACTCAAATCGTGGACTTCCCTACTCGTTTCCCTAGCCAAACCGAGAATCTTGCTTCTTTATGGGATCTATTTCTTACATCCTCTCCTTGCTCTTGCCAAGCTTCACAATACTGCCCTCTTAGAAAATTGGACCACTCTCAGGTAGTTACTGACATCTCCTTCCAAGCATCAATTGAACAGGAAATACTATTCATAAAAGCTCCTTCTAGCATGCTGATTGGGACTCATTCCGGTATTTTCTTCGTGATGCCCCTTGGACTGACATCTTCAACTACCCAATTGAAAATTGCGCCACTGAGGTGTCTTCTTGTGTCAAAGGCGGCATGGACGCATTCATCCCTTCTCGGAAATACCAAGTGAAGGGACAATCGTCTCTATGGTTTGCACTAGCATGCTCGGCCGCCATAGCACACAGTAAGCACTATTTCCGGCGATACCAGCGTGACAGCTCTCATCATATAAGGTGTCTATCTGCTACCGCTCGTAACAAATGTAAGCCAGTCCTTGAAAGAGCTAAGTGTCTGCTTGCTGAGAGTATGAGGCACCGCGAAGCCTCTAAAGAATTGGCTCTCGTGACTATTGGTGTCTCTGTAATAGGGTACTAAATAAGTTCAAGGTCTCTAGCTCGCCTCTTCAAACGATTTGAGGTGTTATCCTCTGCTGATACAACTGAATGCCTTGCTCGTAAATTTGTCTCAAACCTCTCGACTTATCTGGATTAGCACTGCCTAAATTGTCACATAGAACCGATTCTCTGTTGAGTGATATGCATATAACCCTTTCCCATGGTTTCTGCTATCATCTATAACCTTGATCCCCACAAAGCATGTGGACCCGTTAACATCTCTGTAATAGTCATTAAAAAGTGTCCTCTCGAATTTGCTCCTGTTCCCTTTAAACTGTCAGGCTCTCATCTGAATCCTGCTTCCAAGAAGTCATCATCTGTTGTTCCAGTTTTTAATAACGCTGGGAACAGTTAGACCCATCCAACAATCGCTCCAAAGCTAAACTTCTCTCCAGTAATCATCTGAGAGACACCTCTCTGCTTTCAGTCAGTATGGCTGATGCTATCCTCCAAGAAAATGACCCATTGCGCCTTTTCGTGCTATCGTTCTCAGCTGACATGAGGTGGAAAAACTACATTGAATCAATGTCTAGATCTGTTTCTAAGAAAGTTGGTTCACTGAGTCGGGCGATACAATTTTTTCTTCTGGAATTTATCTAGCATATCTATAAGACTACCATTCGTTCATGCTTCGAATATTGCTGCCATATATAGCCCGAAACCCTTCAATTTTCATGAAGCTCCTTGATAAATCCCAAAGAAGTATTAAAAATATTATTGGCCCTGATCTCGTAGCTCGGCTTCTGTCACTTGCCCACCGCCGTAAAGTTGCCTCTCTGTGCCTTTTTCTTTATAAATACTTTCATGGTAATTTTTCGGGTGAGCTGTTCGCTATGGTTCGTAGACTGTATGAATGTAAGCGCAATATTAGACTGACGACCAGACCGCGTCAATATACAGTTGAGCAAGCTCGATATAGCAGTAAATTCTATACTAACAGTTTCTTATCTCGCACTTCTCGCTTGTGGAACACCCTCACGTCGCCACACTTTCTAAAAAAACTTTAATCTGCAAAAACTGAAATGCAATGTAACTCTTCGAAAACTAAACTTATCTCCATTAATCATCTAACAGAACCCTGTCTGCCTTACATCAGCATGGCTGATGCTATCCCCCAAGGGATTGACCCATTGCGCCTACTCTGGCAACCTTATCAACTGACATATGATGGAAAGTCTAAATCGCTAGATCAGCTGCCAAGAAAGTCGGTTCACTGTGTTGAATGAGTCTATTTTTCTTTTCCGGAATCTATCTTGCATATCTATAAGTCTACCATTCGTCCATGCTTAGAATATTACTGCCATATATGGTGCGGGACTCTTATATTTTCATGGAGCTCCTTGGTAAGGTCCAAAGAAGAATTAGAAATATTATTGGCCCTGATCTGGCCACTCGGCTTCAGTTACTTGTTAACTGACGTAATGTTGCCACTCTGTGGCTTTTTTAATACTTTCATGGTAAATGAACACCCCGTTATGGTACGTAGGCTGTATGAATTTAAGAGCAACACTACACAGGCGTTGAGATCTTATCAGTTTACAGCTGAGCTGCCTGGATGTAACCGGAACCTCTATGCTAACAGTTTCTTATCCCGAACTTCTCGCTTGTGGAACTTACTTCCGCTTTTATGCTTTCCACCCAAATTTAATCTGCAAAAATTTAAATGAATATCAATCGTTATCTGCTGTCTTCCTAATCGATATATTGTCTTTTCTCTCATTACTAATAGTTATGTTCTTAAATACTTCAACCCTGTAATCCCTTGCATGTTAGTGGCTCTATTACCTTACTAGGGTCTGATACCGATTAAAAGAAATCGTATCATGGTTCCAGGATGTTTGACGTTAGTAATTTTATTCCAATTTTAGTCATTTATCTATAAACAATACAACAATAAAACAACAATGAAATATAAACTACAATAAATATTTAGCAATGAAATAACATTGCTTTGTCATCTAAACTCTAAAACACTGACATTCACTAGAAGTTTTAACGATAAAAACAAACTCCACATCTATAAAATTTAATTTAATTTAGAAACAAGGATACGAAATACAAATGGTGCGATATTTTTGAAAAAAAAGTACAAACCAATAATGGAAAAACGCGGCACTTGTAAAGTACCAAAGTAAAGACACTTTAGGCACATAGACACATTCCTATCAAGATAAATTAAAATTCTTTGATAATTCTATGTAGATTCTATGAATTACAGTGTAATACGAGACAGGCGTCGAGATCTTATCAGTTTACAGTTGAGCTGGCTAGATGTAGCCGGAACTTTTATGCTAACAATTACTTATCCAGCGAGTCTCGCTTGTTAAACTCCCTCTCGTCACATGCTTTCAAACCAAATTTAATCTTAAAAACTTTAAATGCCAAGTCAACTGATCGATCTTTTCTCTTTCCTCTCATTACTAATGTTTCTGTTCC
Source organism: Acanthosepion esculentum (assembly GCA_964036315.1). Lineage (NCBI taxonomy): Eukaryota > Metazoa > Mollusca > Cephalopoda > Sepiida > Sepiidae > Acanthosepion > Acanthosepion esculentum. The sequence continues at coordinate 12,317,962 of OZ038485.1, read as the reverse complement.
TAATTAATCTTGTAACCCCTTGTAACCCCTTGCGTGTTACTGCTTTGTTGGGGTGATAGAGATATAAAAAAATTATACTTTCATAGTATTTTTTTTTTACTATTTGCCCATAGCTGAGAACCTAATATATGCTAAAAACTTGGACCAGGTTGGATCTGGGAACAACAAGATGTAAGAGGTGATTGTGTGTACCTAAAAACCTCCAATCATCCGATCAGAGGCCTTGCCGGATGTAAATCATTGTATTACCCATGATTACAGAGGACAAAAGCTTAGCCTGGGACCCCGTCCTGGGTCTGACGATAAATTACATCCGCGTTCTGTGCAAGACAATAAACTACGTCCAACAGCAAGGCCTCTGATCAGGAGGTTTTGAGGAGCGTGGAACCTCCTCTTAATTGCTGGTGTTCCCAGGTCCAACATGGTAGCACATGTTACGGTCATAGCTATGTGTAAATAGTTAACCCCAAACTTGGGTCAAAACACAAGGAAAAATGTAAAAATAGTTTTTAATACTAGAATACTTTGTAAAAATTATTACCAGCGATACATTTTTGAATAAAAATTATTACCAGCGATAAATTTTTGAAGAAAAATTATTACCAGCAATACATTATTACCAGCAATACAATTTTGAAAAAAATATTACTATCTATACATTTAAAAAAAAAATCACCAGCAATAAAAAAAATTTTCGGCATTAAATAACCCATTGACGTTGATATGCCGTAAAACAAAAGAAAACAAATAAACCAAGCCTAGGGCTCTGCGAACCAATGGGCCACAAATGAACTAAAATATAATTATTTATATGGAATTATCAATAGATTGTTGCTAAACTTAATATGTAGAAAAAATTAAAATAAATGTAAAAATTAAAGTAAAAATGCCAAAATTTGGCCAATCTGATTCTTTCATCTGACATTGATAGAAATGTTATGAAAATCAAAGAAATAAAAAAATCATCATTTTTGAATTTTAAAGTTGACTGGAAAACATGGAGCCGGAAGGGAGTTCCACAAGGGAGAATTGTGAGAAAAGAAACTTTCAACATGGAATTTACCGCTGCATCTAACCAGCTCAAACTTAAATTGATGAGATCTCGACACCAGTCTGGTACTGCACTTGAATTCAAAAAGTTCAGGTACCATAGCGAATAATTAAAGAAAAAAAAACTTGTAGTTCCAACGAATGATTTGTTTTTATGGATATATTTCGACGAGCAGTTGCCAGTCTTGGTCAATCCTTAATTTTAGTAAAAACAGTGCTAAGAAGCTCGAAACGCTTAAGAATTCAAATCTAAACAAAAACATACCGAGTTGATGACGTTTATAAAGTAAGAGCAAGTTGAGGCGAAAAAAAAAGGTTTTTGATATTTACTCTATGAATTGCCTTTTTTTGTCATATCATATTTTACTTTGGAGCAAAGATGTCCAGCCGGGATGGAGTATAGCTGCATCTATCTTATTGCAGGCATTTTTTGTAGTTGCTATTACCATTTGTTCAGCTACTCTTCTTTGATCGAGATACTTTTGGCTCGTCAATTTTATTTCCGGATGGTTCGAAGTCAATTGGTAGAGGCCTTGCCTCTACCAACTACCAACGGAGACAAGATTCCAAACTCTATTGTCTTTTGTTTCTTGTGTATTCAGTATATAAGTATTAAACAAAATGGTTATCCAGCTCGCGCTCGTCAGTCTCTCAGTTATCTGGCCCTCTGCGTAAAAGGTTTGTGAACTCTGGGCCAAGACGATTTATTTGGTGATTTGTGAATTTGGTGGGTAATAATTGTACGTTCAACCCCAGTATGGCGTCGTACAGAACAATAAAAATGATCACAAGTAGAGAATGCTTTTCAGGGAAACTGATTTGAAAGCAACAGTCAAAGTAGCTAATGTGAACAAATTCGAATGTAATGTTGATCAGGTTGGTGCGGGCCGGTGTACGCGTTGTAAGATAAAAACGAATGTCTCCTGAAATGCCGACAAAAAACATGGCGGACTCGGAATATGAGTCCACCTAAGGAAATGCAAGGAAACTACAAGAACCGATATATATATATGTACAAACAAATCATAAACGTATTAACAAAAGAAAAAGGTTACAAGTAACAAAGACAATAATGTGTGTGGAACAAATGAATGTGGAAACTTTTCGAAAGTTTGGAAAGTAAGTGAATGTCCGTACGTACGTGTGTGTGTGTATGTAATATTCATGCGTTTCGCAAAAAGGGAACTCGTTATGGGCGCGTTTTATTCCGCGAGAAATTTTAAATGCTGTCTTCTAAGAGAAAAAGAAACAGAAAGATTTAAAAAAAAAAAAAATTATACTGTCGGGAGCGTCCCCGGGAGCAGTTTCGAAAATTTGGAGAAAATAACCGGACAAGATCATGTGGCATAAACTTTATAGTTAAAAATTGAGGAAAAAAATATTGCTCCGTTTAATTGCCAAACAATTCGACGTAATTAGCAAGAGATTTTTTTCTTCATATAAAGGCTGATAGATCTGGGCGAAAAGCAAAGCAAGTAAATTTGAAGATTCTTTGATATAAGTAATCTCCGTGAGATTCGTATACGGCATTTCGAGACAGCATCTCTGTTTATAGCTGCAGAGCTAAACACCGTCTCTTTCCCTCGTTTTCTCTAAATACAGGCTGTCCATAAAGTTTATGTGCACTTGAAAAAAAATTATAACTTTATTTGTATTTGCGATAGAAATAATCTGCAAAAAGGATTAGAAAGAAGTAAATCTATATTCTTTGAGGTTTTATTGAAATTTTATTTAAGTTTCCACATGTCCTCCATCATTAGCAATACAAAGGGTAATACGATTTTGCAGTTCACGGAAAACATTTGTCAACTGATTGACAGTAATGCCTGAAATCACATTAGTTATTTTAGCTATACTTAAAACTAGGTATATTAAATTTTATAAAATCTTTTACAGATTATTTCTATCGCAAACACAAATAAAGTTATAATTTTTTTAAAAGTGAGACACGAACTTTATGGACACCCTGTATTTTCATTTGTGTTCAAATGTCTGCATAAATGCGACATTTGCAATCGGTAACTATCTGCACAAAATTACAGAAATGTTTAGACATTATCTTGTATAAATAAATAGCAAATGAATGCAAACAACTGATCATTAACTCCAATTTCTTCTTGAGAAACTTTACTGTCTCAATAATAGTAACGTTAAAGCTAACTTAGGCGTTTCCCTATAAGTAAACATTTGGCATTCATTGACCGAGCAGTCAGTCTGCTTTCGATTGAATTTTATAAAATCATTCTCTTAAAACATTTTTTCTGGAAAATAGGTTTTGCAAATGCAGTAGCTGTTATCGCTCTTTCCAGTACTGATGCGACTTTTTTTCCTAAAATCTAAAATGACTGACCATGTTATCCAATGTCTGTCTACTGTCTAGCTTGCTGGCAACAGGGTATATCTAGCGGCTAGCTATTCCCTGCTGCAAACGCCTGCTGAGGAATATTGTTTTTTTAAAGATATTTTTAAGTTTATACATTCTTTTTATAGATACAAATATTTGAGTAAATGCTCTGTTTGTAATAAACAGTATTAACAACATTTACCGGCCTGAATGTCCGAGGAATTTTCATAGAAAATATGCGTCCTCCGACAGGAATCGAACCTGTAACCTATACGGAACAGTCATATAGCCTGACGTGCCTTTAACCGATTTGGCCACAGAGGAGCGTTCGGTTAGCAAGGTCGATTTTACTGCTTTTATACTACAATTTTCCATGATTGTCTCACGTACATTCATATCTATTCATGGCGTATCCAAATGTAAACAAATGACGTCACACATTATAAAATGGACAAAGTCCGACAAGTATTTTAAGACATTTTTATGTGTATACACTCTTTTTTATAGATACAAATATTTAAATAAATGCTCTGTTTATAATAAACAGTATTAACAACATTTATCGGCCTGAATGTCCGAGAAATTGTCATAGAAAATATGCGTCCTCCGACAGGAATCGAACCTGTATCCTATACGGAACTGTCATATAGCCTGACGTGCCTTTACCCAATTTGGCCACAGAGGACTGTTCGGTTAGCAAGGTTGATTTTGCTTCCTTTAAGCTAACCGAACGGTCTCTGTGGCCAAATCGGTTAAAGGCACGTCAGGCTATATGACGGTTCCGTATAGGATACATAAACATTTCTCGCACATTCAGGCCGGTAAATGTTTAATACTGTTTATTATAAACAGAGCATTTACTGAAATATTTGTGAGCTATAAAAAGAATGTATAATCTTAAAAATGTCTCAAAATAATTGTCGGATTTTGTCCATTTCATAATATTTGTTTTTATTCAAAACCCTTAAAGCCCGCCGGTGGTTTATAATTATTTACTGTTTCTGGGAGAATGCGCGTTATCTAATGTGATCAAAAGTCAGGATAATGTCAGCACGCTCAAACTCTTGGTCACGATGACTTGTTACTTCGCTTTGACACAACTATCGACGGTTCCCAATGGGTTCCGTCTACACAATTTCACTCACAATGTTTGGATAAGACTATGGTATGGTTTCCATGCACTTTCCAAAGGTGGCGCTAACATCAAGGAATAAGTTTTCTGAGAAATCTTCCATGATAAGAATCGAACCCGAATCTCATATTTAGAAAGCGAACGTTCTGAACACTCGGACACGTGCCTAACATTTTGCTTATTAAGTAATGTTGAATGTCAAACATCTTTATAATGCTATTATTTTCTCTTCGAGTTACACGTGCTATCCATTTTAATTGTTGCCTCTGTTGGTAGTCCACAAGTGATGCAGATTGTGTCTATTATTTCGTACAGTTCTTTGTGATTCTGTATGGCAGTCCATAATGTTGAAAGAAGGATGATCTTTGCCAAGACCCTCAGGCTTCACTCCATCAAAAGTCTTTTTTTAACAACTGATCTTAGAAAGCGGTTGTAGACAGATGATCGCTTAGATACTTCTAAAAAGGTTTGGCGCTATGCGTGACATCCATAGGAAAGTCTCGATGTTTTGGCACTTCGACCAATCTTGCTACATCAATTACGACTGAGTATTGAGTTCGATCCTCACTCTCAACCGATAACCACATCTAAGCTAAGCTTAGAAAATAGTTAAGGGTGTAATAGCTAGCAAGTTTGTCTCGCTTGATCAGTAACGACTGAATAGTGAGTCCAATCTTCACCGGGTGCACATTGCCCTCGGCCTTGTGCCACACCTAAGCTACGCTTAGAAAATCACGATATAAATGTCTCGAGCAGACGAGACTATTTACGAATATGACTCGATATTTCAGATTTGGTTTTGTAGCAATTGGTGGTGGTGGTGGGCGAAACTACCCCAGCACAGCTTAGTCGACAAACTTCTTTCCTCCTATACTAAATTAAACTAATTCATAAAATATAAATAAATAAATCGGTGATATTCAAATTGTGTAGTTTTCTTACTTAAATAATATGATCTCTATGGTTTTAAAATAATATTTTCACTATCTGTCTATATTTCTGAGATGAGGTATTATGTACATTATTTACATTATTCGGACTATTGTCCTCATCTTTGTCGCCATATTTGTTACAACGTTTCGGCCGTTGTACGCTCAGGCCTTCTTCAGGTGGTTGGAATGTCGAACTGAACCCTTTATTTCGCTAACTGGGGTAGACTGTTCTAGTTCCACGTGCCATGTTTATCAGATGTCAGTTATCAGTTATCTCACAGGGAAATTAACAGGAGATAACTGATAACTGACATCAATTAGACATGGCACGTGGAACTAGAGTAGTATACCCCAGTGAGCGAAATAAAGCGTTCAGTTCGACATTACAACCACCTGAAGAAGGCCGGAGCGTACAACGGCCTAAACGTTGTAATAAATCTGGCGACAAAGATGAGGACAATAGTCCGAATAATGTAAATAATGTAATATTTTCACTTTGATAAATTGCATATTTTCACATGCTACTTACTGTTTCACCTTTTATATATGTAGGTGGAACAGTAATTTGTAGCGTTTTCCAATAGTTACCTTTTAAAACATTTGATTTCATTTCACAGGTAACATGAGATATACGCATAATCTGAAAATTGACATTTCAACGAGACTGTCTATAGGAGTGTGGTTTGTGTATTTTAAATGTTTGGATTTTAACATGAAAATACAGACGAATGGAGTGCATTTTAGTCATTTGAAGTTCTTTTATTTACATAATGGAAAACAAACACGGTAGAGATAACAAAAAAAACAACAGTCTTTTATAGAGATGGTGTTATAGTTTAGAGTACTGTTCAAAAGTAGTTCATTAAGTTCGGAAGAGGAAATTTTGATCTGTAAGGTGGAGAACGTTTTGGCAGCTCAGTAGTCTACGATGACAATGGAAACCGAAAAATTCACCGGATATCTCAGAGGTACTTCACTTATCAAATTGTAAAACATTTGAAAACATATGGAAATCGGAATTACTACGAGTCTGGCGTACATCACAAGATTTCCATCTGCGAGTCTCTGCTCAAACGTAATAGAAACCTATCTATTGCTGAAAAGAACGATCACAGGTGATGAATAATAAATGCTTTACCTCATTACGAAGCGAAAAAATATCTTGGGGTGTGAAAAATGAAATGAACCACAGTTAATCACACAAAATCAGCACCCCAAAAAGTTCATGAGTGTCTGAAGCTATTCAATCCTTACTTTCCAGCCTTGAATGAATTCAATAAACCTTTAACCAGGCTTGTGGACGATGAATTATCTTCAACCCTACAACCTCTTTCCAACAAACGAAATGCACGCCAGCTTCTCGCTACACTATAACTATTATAATGGTAGATATTCAGACGAGCTCCATTCCTTAGTTCCATTAATTTTGACCTTTAAAGGAATATCTACCACGCAATATATTCAAGGGTGACTCATCTTGATTCCCTTCAGATTTGACTGATGAAAAGTACAACTCATTTTCTTTCCTGGAACCACTGCATTGTGGAAAAGCCTACCGAGGGAATGCTCCTCCAAACACTACAATCGGCCTTTTAGTTTAGAGTCAACAGTTATCTATTCTACATATCCTCATAATCAACAAATACTTCCTTCTTATGCATCCATACGTCAACCTTATGCAGTAACACTCTAGCTTTGTGGTTCTTGGGCCATGTATTAGTTGAATATTTATAAAAATGTTCCCTATATTAAACCGTAAGTCTAAATAACATTTTGCTTTTATACGTTCAGTATAGTTAGACCGTAATAATAACGAAATAAAATAATAACATATTAAATTTGATGAATGTTTTAAAAGCGCATATTTCTAAATAATGTGACGTTCATATTAATTTGAGATCAAACCTTTTATGAGTATTTAAGAAAACAGTAACGTTATTGATGTATCTAGGATAATTCTGACTGCTACGATGAAGGACCTGAACTGAAGAAACTTATTTTAAAAATGCAATAAACAGCACCAAAACTTGTCAGGAATTGCTTTTGTTTGCAACTTCGATAAACGCCAGATACGCTTCTAAATCTTGTCTCTCCTCTGAGTAGGCTGCTGAAATTGGTATGTATGAGACAGGACAGTGCAATGGGCAATACTGTTTGCGTCAGCTTCAACGTCTTCGTTGGAAAGATATGAAACGGCTAACTACTCTGTCGAGATGATATTTCTTTTTATTTCAATCTTAAAGAAAGGAAAGAAAAAAAGAAAAAAAAATTCCTCGACCCCGTGATTTGAGGGACAAGAGTTAATTTAGAAAACATGTCTGAAATCAATAATATAAATACAAAAGAAATAATTTTAAACGATTAAACTAACGAAAAATACTTTAAAAAATCGTCTTACGGACACTTCGCTTTAGTGGCTAAGGATACAAATTGATACTTGACAGTACGAAAACATAGCCCAACGACCCCTTTAGTTCATCTATATACATATAAAACAGAGGATGTCTGTCTGTTGTCTGTGTGATACCTTTTCACTCGAGATCCATCGAACCGATTTTAACCAAACTTGGCCCATGCATTGTACAATGTGAGAGATCGATAATTTAAAAAAAAATCAATAATCGATAAAGCCGATCAAAATCGATAAATTCAACTTTTCCTCCGATTTCGTTCAAGCCCAATATGTAGGTTACTTACATCATGACGATCTCAACGATAACTTATTTTTATTTCTACGCCACTGCGTTTAGCGCAAAAAACGTGAAAAACGAAAAATCGATTTCAACACAAATTTTCATGCAATCTCGTACAAACTTCACTCAATCATAGCCAGCAATAAGTTGATTGTTTAACAATCATTTAACGTGATAACGGAGTTCACCCATATAGTGAAAAACCCCTGTAAATAGCGAAAAACTCCATAATTGTGGTCTGAGGTGGATCTTCATGTTGCTTGTTTTACCCCTTCATGTCCTTGGCTAACTTTGATTGAATACAAACTACTTCTGTTATATCAGTAACTGTATTAATTCAAAATGTTTTTTTAATGTAAGTACTTTAAAGTAATTGAAGAAGACAGACTTTGTTACATGTAAACATGATGCTGTTTTTGCTCCATTCTAATTGAACGCTTTTTCTGATCGACCATCTGAGTATGGCTGCTAGTAAATGAATAAAATTAAGTTTTATTTGGATTTCTTTTTTTAATGAGCATGCTTCAGAATAAAAGAGAAAAAGAACTAATGTGATATTTACATTAATAAATGACACATTAATAAATGACTCATTAATAAATGACACATAACAAGTAAAAATGTCAAAAATACACAAAACTGCATCTATTTTCTTTTTCCAGGTTCAGGATGGACAGGTCTAATTTCAATAATTCTCTTTTCTATAGTAGGTCTTCTTAGCATTAAGTGTACATTATCTAACCCTCTCCCACTCCTCTCCCGCCCCCAAATAAGATGCTTGAGGATTAGTCTTCAAAGATATTGTTGTCCTGCAAAACTTGGTATGGCTCCCATTCCTCGTCTTCACTCAACTCACTCGATTGAATCCTCAGGAAATAATTCTCAATGTGATTTCATTCTCTCAAGTACTCTATCTTACCTTGATGTATCCAGAAGCCTTTTAAAATTGTCACCTTCTCTCAGCAACAGACCTTGTTTGTTTACCAATTTTGGAGAAACAACACTGACCTTCAAACAAAGCAGTCAGTTATTTAAAACAATGATTGTTTATCAGTCATTTAACTTGATAATTGAGTCCACTCATATAGTGACTACGCGCGTAGATAGCGAAAAATGGCGATTTTTACTGGTTTCTTTCTTATTTTTCGTCGAACTTTCAACCAATTCTCATCAAACTTAACAATTGCTTTCTAAATGTATCCTCTTTTACATCCCTGATGGCACACTGAAAAATTGAAATTCAAAAACTCCATAATTGTGGTCTTAAGTGGGTCTTCATGTTGCCTGTTTTATTCCTTCATGTCCTCGACTAACTTCGATTGAATAAATACAGACTACTTCTGTTATATAAGTAACTGCATTAATTCAAAATGTTTTTTAATGAAATTACTTTAAATTAATTGAAGAAGATAGACCCTGTTAAAATTAAACATGATGCTGTTTTCGCTTCATTCTAATTGAACGCTTTTTCTGATCGACCAGCTGCGTATGGCTGCTAGCTCATAACTGTTTAAGATTTACAGCCCAAGTGTTGTTGTTTTTTTCTTTTACATACGTACGATACTTGCGTTAAAAATTGTTGAGTCTTGACTCATTGTTGAATCTCGACTAATGCATGGAATAATAATGCAACACAAAATGTACTTAGAACAAGAATGTATTATAACAAGAAAGTGTACACAATATTTACATATAGTATTTCTGTATACTTCTGGGAAGACCGTTCCTGGAGAATGTGTTGACTAAGTCGCAGTCGGGCGGAGTCTCTAGCTGGATCTCTGTATTCGCTCCCCTGTCTTCCGGTACCAACCATTATTTATATAGTCGGTAGTCACCTATGCAGATTAGGTGGATCCTACCACAACAAAAATTATCCAGTTTCGTGTCAGCTAAAAAGAAATAAAAAATCTGGTTGTTTCCTGTTGCTGTGGTTCTGTTTGAAATCTAAGTGAACGTAACAAGCCGATGGAAGAGAACGTAACAAATTATAAGTAAGCGTTAAATGAAGTCAAGATCATTTCTAGAAACGGATCATCGACATGCTACGTTTCGCTATTTAACACTATCCGAATTATAGAAAATATATGTTTGCCTGTCAATTTGTTTCTGTGTCGAGTTGGGTGGGTGGGATTTTACATGACAAAATATGTATGGTTATATACTATCAAAATCAGCTTTACCGCTGTAGTCTATAAATATTTACATGATGCGGGGATAGGTAAATAAGGGTGGTTTACGTGTCGGTCTGCAAACATTTAGTTGCTTCGTGTATACGTCAGTATCAGTCATTTATATTAGAATCTCCAAGACTTTGCTTAGTTCGAGTATTGGCAAATACTGTCTGCTTTCATTCCAATCTATAAAGATTTACTTGATAAGGTTATATATAAATATTGATGCTTTATATTTTAGTCTGTAAACATTTACTAGTTTGTGATAGAGATAAATATTAGTTGCCTATATTGGAGAGCATGGGCATTTACTTGTCTCGCTAGAACAATTACGACTGTATAATGAGTTCGATCCTAACTGGGTGCAAGCATATTTTGGCCTTGTGCCATATCTACGCTGAGAAAACTATTTAGGGTACATCATCGTAGTGCAATGGTTAGAACAATTACGACTGAATAGTTTGATCGTCAATGGGTGATCCGTAATTTTGGCCTTGTGACAAATCTAAGATACGCTTAGAAAATCACCACATACTTGGCTAAGGAAAAGTTTCAATCTGAACGTTTCTATTTTAGCCTCTAGGCATTCGGTGATATGTAAAGATCGCTTGCGTCTCTAAACATTTACTTTGTTTAGTGATTCGTCCATATCTGTTGTTCACAATTGATTCTAAAAGGATTTACTTGATTCAGGGAATTCTTCATTTTTATTTGAGACGCTAAGCGTTAATTTGCTTCAGGAATAGGTTGGTAATTTATATTTCATAGCACATCAATATGGCTAGTCATCCTATTGCCTCAAGCAAGGATCGAAACCCAACCGATTTGGCATCAATCGGAGATTTTTTCCGGCAGAGAGGTAGGTGAATTTTTACGTATTTATTTTAGAATAAACCCGCCAGTGACTGAGAGAGCTCAATTCATAGAAAAGCTTTTGCATCCGCAGTGGCAATCACTGTATACAAATTCGCACTTTTCCCTCTAAAGTGCTTGACCGAATTTTCTTTTTTTCGAGGCCGTATATATATATATATATATATATATATATATATATATGTAAAGATTTTACATCGAAAACTTGTCAAAATCGCTACACAACTGCAGTTGTGTTTCGATGCGTATCAAATGCATCTCATCAGGCAATTGTAAATTGTGTAGCAATTTTGACATGTTTTCGATGTACTATCCTAAAATAAAGAATATTGCTCTACTTTCTATTGAGCACTCTTCTAAATTAAATGTTACGACCGCTGGAATTGTACTCCATTCGTTCTCATCTTACCTATGCATATATATATATATATATATATATGTAGAGTGCGTTGTATGAATTGTCGTGGAAATTACGCAAAAAGGAACTGATATATTTAATAAATTACACAAAAATATCTCGATATAGGAAAGAGTAAATTTATTCAATAAAATCGGCATTCGCATCAACCACGGCCTCCAGATGGCTTCGGAATCTCTTTCAACTCTTCTGGATTGTCTTCTTGTTAAAGTTGGTGGATACTCCATAATCCTTGTCTGCAGGTCGTCTTTGGTGTTACAAGATTTGTTGTTGGTCTCTTGCTCAGCTGCGACCCACACATAACAAACATGGGGGTTGCACTCTGGGGAGTAAGGTGTCGGAGAAACTGTCTGACAGCCATGACTGTGTTCTGCTTGTATGGCATGGTGCAGAGGCATAGAGTCTTCCAGCAGCCAACCTCTTGATCCAGGGCAGGACTAACGCCTCAAGGCAGTACTACATGCCGTTTACAGTTCACTCCACCAAAAATTTGGAAAAGGCATGCAGTAATGCTTGGCATTCGCGCCGCAATCTCCAATACGAATATTTCAGAGTGTTGGGGTATTAAACTGAGGACAGTGCAGAAGATTCATAAAGAGTTGGATGAGTTTAATGGCGATTACGAAGGTAGGGCACTTGGGAAAACTCACTCCCGAATTTGTTAGAGTTGGCCCCAGACTTAATACGGAGGACTACATCAAGTGCCTTGAGGTGGGAGTACTGCCCTGGTCAAGAAGTTGGCTGCTGAAAGACTCTATGTCTGGCATGACGAATCTGCACCATGCTATACAAGTAAACGTAAGGAATTGCGAAAATTGCTCTTTTCCTTACAGACAGTGCCCATCTGACCCTACTATATTGTGCAGTTGACAATGTCAAAATCAAACAACGCGCATGCGCGAAATTAAAAATACAAAATGGCGATAATTTGCCCATCGCTTCTTGTATAGACGTTAACTCGATTAAATATGGTCGTTTTGATTTAATTCTATGCACAATTGTTCCAATGATAAATAAATACTGTCTGTCTGCTGGCCACTTTTATGGTGATTACTCCTGTGCAAGTGTAACTGTCAGCTTATTCGAAGCCTCATGAATAAGGCTGTTCTGCATTGAGATCATATATACTCTGTAGTTTACTTATCTGACCTTGTTCGCAACTGAGCTAAGCTTAACAAATATTCCTCCCGGCTACCGATAAGAAGTTGATCTCGTATCAAATGTTGCCTATCTAGAGACATAGAGCATAACACCCACACGTTATAAAAATAAAGTTTATTGTTACATCTAACCAGTCACGATAACAGGGGCATGTCTTAAAGATGGCGTATTTAAAATTAGATTACCTTCTGTCTCGGAGGAGGGCAAGCGATTTCATCATTGAGCGCTCTTTATAAGAGAGTATAGAATATCGTGACCTTTTCTTGGACGAGTCAGTTACTTGCGGGAAAAAAAAGAGTTGCCGTCAATTCAAATTCTAACATTCAGCTGAACAAATTTGCAGTCGCAAGCAAAAATATCTGCTCTACTATGACTCTATACACAAATTGCAGCAATTGATAATGCACACAGGAAAAAAATTGGCAGCACACGGCACTTTCACTCAGCACAAAAGCGTCGCTTTATACATAATCTTTTCACATATTATCACTGAGTTATAAGCATTAATCGGCTTACGGCCATATTACGTGGAAACACCTGTTCTCGTAAAAACACTGGAGTTAAGTAATGTTGAAACTGATCAATATATAGATAGGTGACCGCCTGGGAATACCAGCTGCTCAGGCTTGGATGCGTGGGTGGTATAATAAGAAACTTGAAATCGAGCAGAGTTAAAATTCCACTCGGGGTTGGTTATATTCACCTCTGCGCAAATATCCTTGGGAAAGGTATGAATGCAATCGTTCAGTCCCCCATCTAAGGATTAATTAGTAGGACTTGTATCAGTAAATCATTATTATCTCAAAAAAAATTCTCATAATCTAAAAAATATTTTCTGACTTTAAATAATCTGCAAAAGGGTGATAAGCCGTAAAAAAACAAACAAATTAATTAAATACGCATTCATCGTTTACTGTGTAACCAATGATACACGATTTTGTGGGAAAATAATCAAAATGATCCTTGTAAATTGGTAGAACTGCAAACATTAGGGAATGCGTTTAACTTCTTTGTATCTATATTCACCAAGCACCGTGGAAAAGACAGGTATTCATAGACAACATTTAATCAGAAATTCACAAGATCTCTCTTTATGTGCCGGGTTTCCTCGGGACGTAGGCGATCATGGCTCTCCGCAACTTTCTGTCCCATGTAGCTTTTAATGGAGGTTAAGTAATGGATAGCGGCTCGGAGTGAGCAAACGAAGTTTCGGGTTCGAATTCCAGTCGAATCCATTACATTTGTACTAATAACCTTGGGATAGTTTTGAATCCTCTCCTCTGCTATAGTTAAATAGTAGAACAAACTGGGTACTATAGCCATGGATGTCAACCAGTCTAGGATAAAATAACTCTGAAGTCAAAACTATATGTGTTGTGATGTCATCCCTCCATTGAGTCGATTCTGGACACTTCCCCTGAGTATAAGGCTGGTTGGATCTTCAGTCTCAGGGGGAATCGGTGTACGCACACACTCTCAGGGGGAATCGGTGTACGCACACACTCTCAAGTCGAGTAATACTCTTCTGCTCATTTACTGTGCAAAATACTACTTATCTGCAAACACTTTTGCTATTCTTTAACCATTCATTTGATCACAACAGAATGCGACCCTGATGTAGCACAGACGACAGAGTTAAAGAATCCATCATTCGCTTTGGCTCGATAATCCCGACTATGCTCAATAAATGATTATGATGAGCTCTTAGTAATTTCTTCTTTCATTTATTCCTCCGAAAACCTGTCCCGCCATCCATTTAACTATGTTATGCGTTATTTTCCTCTGTTTCTCTTGCCTTGAATCTGTCCTGTGAGTATCACATTTTTCGAGCCGTCCTTCCTCATTACGTGCCTCAGAAACTTCACCTGTCTCTTCCTGATTTTAAGTATAAATTTCCATTTTCTCTAAAACTTTGTCGTTGCTCACATGTTCGGTCAACGGTGACATAAGAACCCCTATGCAGAACAACATTTCTGTTGCATCAAATCGCTTCTTCACCTTTGAGGGGATTGTCCGGCACAAACTGCCATACTGGGGCCGGGACAGGTATCACGTAAGAGTTTAGAACTCTTTTTCTTGTTTACACAGCCAGATTAATAGATAAGTAAACACTTTGATTGTAATTGGTTTGTTATGTTTTTTTTTACGGTTTATCAACCTTTTGCAGGTTATTTAAAGGCAGGGAATATTTTAAATTGTAAGAATGCTTTTAGATAATAATTATTTTCTTATATGCATCCTATTAATTAACCCATAGCTGGGGGAAGAGGTTGATTCTTACATTTCCCATGAGTATTGGCGGCTCATCGATTCCCCAATCCAATTACATCACCAGGGCATGCAAGTTAGAGATCAAATCGCTCACCGATATCGGCACCGACAAGACTGGATGTTGCTTAACTTTGGTGAATGTACGAGAAACGGTGTTTCAATGTGATGTGGTCGTAAGTTGTAACTCCCCCGAATATTCCAAACTGTTGACCATGTTCACCATAGTCTATGAATATAGAATCCAGCGCAGTCCGTAATCTGTTCAATGAAACAACGTTAAAGATCAACACTCACGTGTCAGACACTCTACTGAATCTGATTATATCGCCAATACCACCAGCAGTTGTTCCGTAATTCTTCAGTCTTCGATATCAAAGGCTGGCAATGCATATTCGGGAGAAAATAATATGGCCGCCTTTATACACGTCAATTAAATATTTTTTTCTATCTCAGCAGTCCCATTCAGTAACCCTCTTTGTTTATATGTTAAGTGCATGTAACTTTCAGTCTGACAGATCTGGGAACAACTGACCAAGTGACATGGGATCCGTCATCCTATCTTTAATAACGAGTTTCTTTGGGCAAGCTGGATAACGGATGTTTTAGTTCTAATAAAGGTACCTTGTTTCCGACAATCATTACATCACTCCATTAGGGAAGACATGGATCCATCTTTTATCGGCGCCGCTATGGATTAAATAGCCTGGGTACTCTTTAGACTGGGATGGCAACTATAATAAAAGGAATTCTCTGAAATCGAACTCTTCGAGAAGTTAACGCGAATTGGTAACACTGTCATTCTCAAAGAAGGCACACCAAATCAAAAAATGTGGAGAAAAAAAAGAAACGACTTGGCTTTTACGAATAGGTAAAATAGCAGTGTAGACTACGGTCTGGCTTTGGGTGGCAACCAGTCTAAGAGAAAGAAAACATTGAATTCTAAAGTCAAATAAATTAAAAAGGAAAAATGGTGAGACGTAATCTCCTACATGCTGAAAATACATGTCTTTTTAAAAAATGAATGTGTTGCCTGGGATTCCCTTATTCTATATCATTGTTACACTTGCTTTTCTGGCATGAGTATTATTCCGAGATAACACGATGTTAAATTCTGTTCATGTTTAATAACTGCTACAGCTATACTGTTACAGCTACACAACTTCTTTACCTATCATAGATATTGCATGTGACTAATTCCTTCGAAAAATCCATTTTACGTTTTTATATTTTATTTAATCCTGAGTTGTTTTATCAAAATGTATTTGTTGTGGCATTTCTAGCGTTTCACATTAATGACCAGTTTAGTAAATCTTCAAACTGGAGAGATTAAATTTATGATTACGAACGCACGAAAACTTTTGGAAAATTGTAAACAATATCACTGTATTACTGTCTTTCGTTTTCTATTGGCTTCCATGAACGGAAAACGTGAATATACCTGCAAATTAATTGCAACAACTACTTTACTTTCCTTTCTTTCACCATATTGTCAGTTTATACCCAGTGGAGTGACAAGGTGTAATCGGTTTCTATTTTCCTCAGACTAGGTGATTTGCAGTGGTGTTCAGTAATATGAATCTATTTTCGGGGTGTATGATGAAATTTGCTTGATCTTGACAAATATTGCTTCATCCGTGATTTCATCAGATTTTTATCACGCCCAAACATTATTGTCTCGACTGTCGATTAGTTGTTCTACGGCCATTATCTGCGATGGACATTACTCCAAGGAAGCATACGAAAATTGTAACGCTGCACGGACACACTGTCAAGCTTTACCAGTCAGCAAGTATTATGGACTGATTTAAATCCAATCAAAAACTGTGGTCAACCTGCAACGCACGACTTCGTGGTATGGACATACGAAGTACTAACACGTGCATTAGGTCATGATTCATTGGAAAAATACGAAAAAAAGTAAATGTTAACAGAATTATTAGTTTTCTTTCAATTAATTTGCACAAGAGTGTATTCTTTGAGAAGCATGACTATTTAAAACTCGTCTTGAAAACGTCTACGGACTGCAAATTGGCATTTCGTAATGGGTGCAAACGGAAGCTACACTTATTGCAGATTGGAGTTTTACCATTTATTTCAATTAAAGCACAGACGTGAGAAGGCTGCCGACCGCATAGGTTTTAAGTGATGCCATTCTTTGTAATATTCAGAATTAATCTTTCTCGATAGACGTGCAATCTGATATTACACATTCTCAAGTTTAGAGAAACATTTCCAAACTGAAGCGTGTTCGGACGACAATTAGTGAGAGTTTAATCGAGTACACGACATATTTTAACGGTCGTTAATTATTCCCATCTACAGCAACAAAGACATTTTAGCGACATCGCGAAAAGCAACGCGTTCTATTTGCTTGCACCTTCCTGCTTCAACCTCTTGAGCATGTGAATAAAGAAGAAAACTTTATTCCTAGGAGCAATATTCTCTCGTTTCTGAAGGAACAATAGATGCTTAGAAGCTATTTTCAGGAAACTGTGCGCGTGCATTTAATATTAATGATGTTGCATTTAGTCAGGTGTTTGTGCTATGTATTCGAATATTCTTGAGAGAATCCAACCAACGACCTGCAATTTTATTACTTCTGAGCTGGCATCTTGGCTTCAATACCTTGATCTGACAATTGTTTCGTTGCGAACGGGTTAATAACAGTAGACAGGCTCGACTTTCGCCTGTCGCCCATTTCTTCCACATCTACTGAGCAGGGGCAGAGGATTGTCCCTTGTTTCCTGTTCATCGTTTACCGCTTCTTCTTGTTCTTCTTGTTCTTCTTCGTCTATGGAAAACAACTTTTTGACTGATAAAACCTATCTCTTTAATTTTGCATTGAGCGATTTTGGGTACATTAAAAAAACCGTTTCACATCAACATCTTTGTCACCATATTTATTACAACGTTTCGGCCTTTCAGTGTCTGTCTATATTTCTGAGATGAGGTATTATGTACATTATTTACATTATTCGGACTATTGTCCTCATCTTTGTTGCCATATTTATTACAACGTTTCGGCCTTTCAGTGCCTGTCTATAATTCTGAGATGAGGTATTATGTACACTATTTACATTTTTCGGACTAGTGTCCTCATCTTTGTCACCATATTTATTACAACGTTTTCATGCCTTTTTAATATATACCAAGATCCATTCAACTCATAGGGTTACTGTTTGGTCTCCGTGTAAAAAAAAAGAAGTGAATTTCTTGGTGTTTGTAGGAAAGATAACCGTTAACCTTAGACTTGAATTGGTCAAGATTTTCGGGAATCTGTTGCACAAAGCAGCGGTTTTTGGGATGAAGCTGTCGGAATTGAAGATAATTCTTACTATTTGGACACAGAAGGAATGGAAATGCTGTATATTTTTGCATGTGGTATGGAGGGTCCTTGGTCTAAAGGTTAGTGCTGGTGGCAAGAAGGAATGTACTTCGTTAGAACAGGTGTTTTTAAAATAGAGATCGACCGAGGAAAAGTGAGCGTTGGTTGAAAAATAATTAATCAGCGACAAGGACTTGATGACACTTTTGAACTCTATCAAGACAAACAAATCAGGATTAAGAAGCTACAGATGTAACAAAAATACTCCATTTTGGGTCTGATCCAGTTCTTGTAAAGATAGAATATAGCAGAGCGAATCAGATATTTACTGGAACGGTAAAAGGCACCGACCCTATTTCTAGCATCTTTAAAAATAGATCGTACATATGTGTTTCACTTGATGCCTAGGGTGGGCTTGACTCCCAATCGACGTTCAAGGCAAGAATCCTCATTGAGAGAAAATGTATCCATCATGATAGGTGAAATTTCAGGGTCTGCTTGGTAGTGGTGTATGTTTACTAGTTTAGTTTTTGTTGTATGGAATTTTACAAGCCACATCTTCCTCCATAGTAACTAACTGTGTGAAATGAGAGGAGAGATCAGCTGCTAGGTTCTGGTTCTCTATATACTTTGAGGGGCACCTTTAAACTATTGTATCATCTACATAGCTATTCACTAAAGATGGGTGTATGTTCTTAGGCAGATCATTAATATAAAGAAGAAAGAGGGTAAAATCAAGGAAATAACACCTAGGAACGCCCGCCTTTATCAGATGACAGCCCTTTAACAACGATCATCAGAGACTTACCTATCAGGACCTGACAAATGAATGATGTGGGTATAGTGTTTGAGATCATACGGACTTTATTTACTCTCTTGTGACTTTAGATCTGATATCAACTCAAATACGTTGCCAGGAAATTGACATAAAATCTATGTAAATCTTTGCGGATGGTTGTAGACAGTTTTCTTGGGAATGCTTACCATCTTAGGTAACTAGCAATATATTATGTTTTAAATAAGAAGACACTAGCACAGGTGTAGCATGTATGAAATGTATCTTGGCCTTAGATCATGATTTATTTTCTAACAGTCTGTTCAATGAACGCCTGCACAAACTTATATTTCACGAACCATTGTTAACCCTTTTCTTCTAGTCAGATCAATAAAGGTTTCAATGTCCTCAACCTCAAAGTATTAAGATTGCTTCTAATGCTATCATTAAAACTAATTTATTTTTTCGTTCAGTAGTTTACTATAGGGTGACTCTCAGTTAAATAACTGCGTGTATAATCCATCACCTCCCATTTCGTTACCGCGTCCTGCTCGTCTCATGTGGTCCCCGATGGGAAGTTTTTCGAAATAAAATATATTGACATTCTTAAGTACAATGACATAAAATATAAAAGGGTACTTGATACTAAAATTCACTCCTTTTCCCTCTCTTCCTCTCTCTCTCTCTGTCTGTCTTTCTCTCTGTCACTATCTCTCTTTAGACAGAGGTAGAGGCAGTGAGAGGGAATCTAGGCGTTGAGTATTTTACTGAGTAGATAGGTGTAAGAAGTATATTTTGGTAGCAAGTGCTCAGCAAAGAATTTTCGATTACATTGAAACGACATGGTGTGACTGTTTAATTTTATTGTATTTTTCAAGTTTTAGATTATTCACATCTATCTATCTATCAATCTATCTATCTATTATTCACATCTATCTATCTATCTATCTATCTATCTATCTCATATTCACATCTATCTATCTTATATTTACATCTATCTATCTATCTATCTAATATTTATATCTATCTATCTATCTATCTATCTCATATTTACATCTGTGTATCTTATATTTACATCTATCTATCTATCTATCTCATATTTTCATCTATCTATCTATCTATCTATCTATCTATCTATCTTATATTCACATTTATATATCTATCTATCCTTCTATCTATCTATCTATCTATCTCACATTCACATCTATCTATCTATCTATCTATCTTATATTCACATCTGTCTTATACTATTCAGATACTCTATCTATCAAATATATATCTAGCTTTATTCATATCTATCTTATATTATTCACATCTATCTAGCTTATTCTATTGATATCTATCTAATACCGTTCACTTCTATCTATCTATCTATCTATCTATCTATCTATCTATCTATCTATCTATCTCAGTCTGTTTCTATCAATCTATCCGCATTATCTATCTATCTATCTATCTATCTATCTATCTATCTATCTATGTTATATTTACATGTATCTAACTATTTTATATTCACATCTTTCTATCTATCTTATATTATTCACATCTTTCTAGCTTTATTCATATCTATCTATTTTATATTAATCACATCTACTTTATTCTATTCATATTTATCTATCTATCTCATATTATTGACATCTATCTATCTATCTATCTATCTATCTATCTATCTATCTATCTATCTATCTATCTATCTATCTATCTATCTATCTATCTGTCTGTCTGTCTAACTGTCCACATTCTATTGGTTTTATCTTGGAGAGGCTGCTGAAGCTTCGTCGGTCGGAAGAATGAAAAAGAGGGAAGAAAGAAGCGTGCATATTATCGAATGTTTATCATCAACGTTTCTTAATATATCATCAGTCAATAAGATACCGAATATGGCCTTCTTGTCAATCCTTAAAATCATCACATCAATACGGTTATCCATTCTCCTCCGAAATAAGCCGAGTGTCGATACGGAAGAAATATTTCACTCAGAGGTAAGAGATAGTATCAACAAGATAGGTAACAGTGTTTGCTTTTTTTATCGATTGATGAAATTCAAGTCGGTAGCTAAGCGGTCTTTTCGTTGGAAGGTTTAAAAATAGAAAAGATTCTAATAGAATTCTAGAATGTAAGTAAAAGACAAGTTCAAAGACTTGTATTTTATTTCAGATGTGTATGTGATAAAGATTATATATGGTAGATAAGATAGAAAAGACACATGAATGTTTCCAATTATTGAATAAATAACACCATGTTGCCAAAGCATATATGGGAACAAGAAATGAAAGTGAAAACACCTGGTAGTAGAATAGGATATTATTAAGAAAAAGAGTTCAAGAACATGAATGATTAATAAGCAAATATGAAATTATTTCGAAATGTCGGTAGGTTGATAGTTTTCTTTTTGAAACAATTGAAAACCTCGGGACATATCAAAGAAAAATAACAACCATTTTGAAAATCGCACTGAGTGAAACAGTCTATTATTGGGTAAACAATACAAAGTTTTAAATAGGGAAGTCTATATTTCCGGTATAATTCCGGGGAAAAACATGTAAAACTTATAGTATATTGCAGAAAATAGATAACGACAAAATAACTCCATCAAATCTAAACTAGCGATAACCAACATAGTCAATCTATTTTACACGTACAAGAATATTTTTCTAGCCATGAATCAATTAATTATATCAAACATGCTACAAACTTCTTCAGGAGACGGCTATCATGTCACTTATCAGAGCAAAGTGCAATAAAAAACACATCTATCAACCCACAAATTACAAGAACCCTTAAGAAATATTCTGGTCGAAAACACTAAAATTCTATGTATATCAAATTACAGAAAACATCTTAGTATAAGAGAGGCCCATTTTGTCAAAGACCCCTCCTCACCATCAAACTCAGCTTGTTTAATAGTAGGAGTGGCGTGCTGAAAGATTCTTTAGAAATGAAAGGATGATCACTCGAATTCCAGCCGTGCTCAACACGAAAAGGCTCGGAAGAAACGCCCCTAGTAGAATTCAACATTACACAAATAATACACCTCTGTCAACATAAAAAAGGAACTAATAACACTAAAAATAAAACCCCTTGAAAATGTGTAACGAAGTGAATGAAAGGGAGGCATGAACTCACTCACTCCCACCAAGCGGAAAATGTAAGAACGCTGGAAATTAATATTTTCTTTCTTTATTCATGTTATACTTTTACGGATATATTTTAGTCATACCGAAAATGTTCATATATATATATATATATATATATATATATATATATATATATATATATATATACACATATATATATATATATAACATTGAAGTTAACACTCAAAGGTGATAGGCTGTTTCATGCTAGACGCAATCAAGGCCACGCGATTACGTCTAGCATGAAACAGCCTGTCGCCTCTAAGTGTTGACTTCAATATTCACTTTTATATTTACAGACGCTCTATCTCTGATACTGAGCACTTCATCCTATAAATGAAGCGCACCTTAAGAGTATATTTCTTCATATATATATATATATATATATATATATATATATATATATATATATATATATATATATATATATATCCATATATATATATATATATATATATATATATATATATATATATATATATATATATATATATATATATATATATAATATATCCAATACTTTTGTATAGGGTAATTTAGAACTTTGATAAAAAAATGGATTCAACCATGAGTTTTTAATTTTCCTTCCACATACAACTAAAACAACTTTACGAGATATTACTTACCAAATATTAGGCAAAATGGCGAACATAAACTAGTGTTATAACAGAAAATAACATGTATCCAATACTTATGCGGGTCACTGTATATATATATATATGAAGAAATATAGTTTTAAGGTGTGCTATATTTATAGGATAAAGTGCTCAATATCAGAGATAGAGCGTGTGAAAATATAAATATAAAAGTGAACATAGAAGTCAACACTCAGAGGCGACAGACTGTTTCATGCTGGACGCAATCGTCAAGCCGCCTACCATATATATATATATATATAATTGAACATTGAAGTCAACACTCAGAGGCGACAGGCTGTTTCATGCTGGACGAAATAAGGTATATATATATATATATATATATATATATATATATATATATATATATACCTTATTCTGGTGGATATAGACATTTTAAAAGACAATCCCGCACAGTCAATCAAAACCTGGCCAAACTGTGGTTCCCTACGACAAGAGAATGTAGTTTATTCTTTGTTAATGCTAAGATTAGTCGGATTCATGAAATATTCGGCCGACATTGAGTGAGCACTTGGCGTTAATCTTTCTCTGAAAATAGTTTTCCAATGAAATAGATATCCCGTGTCCATTAACCGCTATCGCCTTTTCTAAATATCGATCGGAGTTTCTTTCCGAACATTTTGTTTAAGATACTGTTAAGTTACAAATTCTTTATTATGACATTATTTCCTCTTCCAGTTTCATGTTCTATCCAATTTAGCTAGTGCTGCTTTTGAAGTGTTCCAGTTATGTGGTCTTTCTTACATGACCATGCCTTCTACGAGATCCGATGAAGTACATTTATCCCCATGAACAAAAGAGCTCATTCGCTTGATGTCCTTTTGCATCTGAGACAACGTTTTCCATAGAGCTGGTAACTTAGACATTATTGGACAAGAGCCGATATCAAAACATGATTCGAGGTCTGTCTCTGAGATGAGCTATTATGATTAGTTAAATTATTTATATTACTCGAGCTGTTATTCTCATCGCGATTAGTATATTTACAGTCTTTCGGCCATTTTACAGGTGATTGGAATTTTGAACCGAACCATTTACGTCGTCCATTTGGTATAGGTTGTTTCCAACTTCAAGCAATCGCATCTCTACCCACACTGAGGTCCTGTGATATAGCGATATAGCGAAAGAGTCGGTCTTGGGATGACTACACACACACACACACACACACACACACACACACATATATATATATATATATATATATATATTTATGTGTGTGCGTGTGTGTGTGTGTGTGTGTATACTAGCAGCATGGCCCGGCGTTGCCCGTGCTTGATTCAAAAATCGTACGACTCATACAGCAATCGCTATCACTTGACTTAAAATATTTTTGCCTTTCCTTGCCTTTAAAGGAGTGCTCTTTGCCGTGCTGATGTTGCTACATGCCTTACTTCTTGCCTATCTCACACTGCGAATTTTTTCTAAGCTCTATACTAAACATTAAATCTGTTACTAAAAAAGAACTAAACAAAGTGAACACACATGATCAGCTTTAAAAAAAAAGGACTCGTAACAGGAAAAACCGAATGAAAAAAGAATATTAACAACAAATATTTTTTCACACCCAACCCAGTTCTGCGGAATCAGAATCAACGTTGAGTCTAAGCAAGCGAATGAGCCAATTGGAGTAAAGTGACATGCAGATTTAAATTTTTCCCACTTGTGACGAATGCAGCTATCCACTTTTTTTTAATGCTAGCATGCTAGTTAACATTCGTGTCATTCAACTGTTGGCTCTCACGCTGGCCAATAGAATCTTTCTGCCTATTTGTTGCAGCCAGCTATAGGCTCTCACTCTGGCCAGTAGAAAATGGCCGCAAACTACATGAAAACTACCGTAGAAGCATGAAATGTCGATTATTTCCACTATCAATGGGAGTTGAGAAATGCAAGGTCGGTCTTTGCCTACTCACTGACTTGGAGCATGTGCATGTAAATTTTGGTGCAAATCCGTTGACAATTGCGGCCGTGCATTCGTCACACACACACACACACACACACACACACACACACACACACACACACACACACACACACTCATCCTGCCTTTCATATATATATATATATATATATATATATATATATACACGCAGATGTAAGGACATACATATTGTATATGCATAAAAGCCCATGATGAGGCCCAAAATACATATTGAAGGCAAGAGAAGGGCAGGGGACATCGTATAAACTATTTAAAGTGCTTTTCTGAATCAATGGCAAAACAAGGACAAAAAGAAAAGTTGCTCAGACCAAAAATAAGAAAACTGACAGACATAATCGGCAACTTCCTGAAGGAACACGCCACCTCAAATATAACTTCATCTCTTTAACTTCAGCTTGTTTATGACGAATTTTGACAGTTTCTCTGTTGCAAGCAATCAACAGATTTTATTCAAAGCAACACACGCGAATATTTAAAGTATTTTCCTATGCCTGAACAAACATCTAATGTAAGTTTTTTTCCCCGTTCACTTCTTTGAACAGGTATATGTTGCCACTTTGGCAATAATGTATAAATTACAAACATATATTTTCACCTTTGAACACGGAAGTTGTTTATTAAATAAAATTTACACTTCCCTCTTCAATCTTCGAATCAGTACATTTCCTTTTGAAAATATTCTTCAAATACTTTTTGATTTATCCTAATCTCAAATAATAATTGGCGATGGAGCTTTGCGCTCAAAGTGAGTTAAGATGAACGATATCAAGTTTTTCACCGATTTATTTATAAATTCACCTCTTCTTAACGAGTGTAGATAAGTAAAAATGGCGTAGAAAGAATGGGTCAAAACATTGTAGTAATAACCAAAGCAAGCAATAGAAAAAAACACACGAAGTGTTACACAGCAGAATTATTCTCGTAAAGAGAATGATAAATTATTTTAAACAATGATTGTTTCATCAAAGGACGGGCGAGCAGGTTATTTCTAGACGTTAATATTTAGGCAAAGAGATTCTATATTTAAGGAATGGCGCAAAATGTTTACTTATATCTACACCGTGTTTCAACGATTCCGAAGTCCACTCAACAGAAGACAAAAGTGTGTAAACTTATGACGTAATATTGTTTAAAGTTGTTTCACTTAAAATACGATAATCTGTTCGGTAGTTCGATAATCATACGACTTCTTAAATGAGTTATATTTGTAGCAAATTATTTTTGTATTGCGTCAGGAATTCTAAAAGCTTTTCTAAAACAATTTAAAAAAAACGTAAATGGGTGTTGGGTTTTCCTAGCTTATTCGTTGTATAGTTATATAGGATTTTTTCTTACATTTATAGTATCGTAATATTTATTAAAATTCAGTGCGATTAAGGACATCGTATACGTTAATTAAAGTGCTTTTCTGAATCGATGGCAAAACAAAGACAAAACAAAATTATCATGTCTCAAAAGTTACTCAGAGTAAAAAAAAAAGAAAAGTTTATGACGAACAAAAAAAAAAAGTTTATGAGAGTTTCCCCGTTGTAAGCAATCATCAGTTTTTATTCCCACCCACTGTCACAGCAACACATATGTATATTTAAAGCAATTTTTTTTCTGATGCCTGAACAAATATCTGATGTAAGTTTTTCCCCGTTCACGTCTTTGAACAGGTATATGTTGCCGCTTTGACAACAATATCTAAATTACAAATATATATTTCACCTTTTAACACTAAAGTTGTTTATTAAATAAAATTTTCAGTTCCCTCTTCAATAAATGGGTGTTAGCTTTTCTAGCTTATTCGTTATATAGTTATTTAGGATTTTTTCTATATTTATAGTATAATAATATTTATTAAAGTCCAATGTTTGCTTGATGTAAGAACACTTCAAATTTACACTAAGGATTAAAAATATGATCTGACAGGATTATATAGGAAAGACTCGTTGTTTTCGAAATGATTTATTTTCGTTCGTTTTTAGTCAACTTTTTTTTCTGTGTGAAGTCAATACAAATTTAAATTTGCAACACTTGTAAAATAAATATACAAGATTATTGAAAAGTAACTCCCAATTTTATGTATAAGTGGTGAGCCAAGAGTCCTAAGGTGACACCATGGGATATTATTTTCTTTGAGATTGCTTAAAGGAGCAAGTCAAAGACGAAGACTTCGGAAGAACTTGAACGGCGATTACAAGAGGTTATGTCTTCCATCGCAGAAGGGTTTTCTGGTTAATCAGTAGAGGTGATTTTTGGTCAATTCGAGAACGTTGCAGGGAAATCTGAACGTTTTCCTCATATCTACTTTTCATGAAGAAAATATAGTTATTAAATAAATTATAATTATTTTGAAATGGGGAGTTACTTTTCAAACACATCGTATATATATATATATATATATATATATATATATACCATGTGATTGAAAAGTAAATTTCAATCACATCGTATATATATGTATATATTATATATGTATATATATATATATATATATATATATATACGATGTGATTGAAAAGTAAATTTCAATCACATCGTATATATATACACAGACATGACAGAATTGAATAGACGCTCACAGAAACCGTTTATTTTA
>OZ038485.1:12240498-12285498 GCA_964036315.1 Acanthosepion esculentum | reverse complement strand
AAATCAACACTTCCAGGCGACAGTCTGTTTCATGCTAGGTGCAATCGTCAGGCCATGAGTGCTGTTATTTTTCTCCGCTATTTATATATACGGGTCTATTTTGGCGGTTATTTTACCGGAAGTCGTTTATTTCTTTATTTCTTTATTTAGGTCAAATGATTTTGCTTGTTTTTATTTATTTTAATTTTTTATTATTTATCTTATAAAAATAATACATCTTTTTATATACATATTTTTATCATATAAAAATAATACATCTTATTGGGAGCAAGGGACAATTGAGAAAAGAATTGGCAATACGTTTTACATAGTACAGGGACAAAAATTCTCACATAGAAGACACGTATACCAAATAAGGAAGAGACCATCACAGGATGCTAACGGTCCACCTCAAGAAGAGGTGATGGACACGATTTTCGATACATTTGATATAAAAAGGCCGCAAACAATTCCAGAACCAAGAAAATCGTCAAGAAAAAGAAAGTTCAGAGAACCTTTGCAAATAGAGCCAAAGAAAAAAGATATTAGAAACACCTGCTACGCAAAAGATTCGGAAGGGGGGTGTTTTGGGACATACCCATAACAATAATGGACTATTCCGGACATCAGAAAAACTGCGCCTCAAGAGGAAGCAGAGTGCAGTCACAGTTCAGAGTCAGTTCAGGGTCAGAGTCAGTCAGAGACAGAGTCAAGAGTCAGACGATTACTGTAAGACATTGGAATAGTGATACTTGTCGAGACAACATAGTTCACTCTAACCAAACCTGATTGTCATTACTAATACTTCTACTTCTTTGTACATATTTCTGTTTGTAATATATCTGTGTTATTCCATACCTGTGTTCGAGTAATTCTTCATTGGTTCTACCTTAGACCATGACCGTGGTACAAGGAACTTGGACCATAACACACAATATATATATATATATGTGTGTGTGTGTGTGTGTGTGTGTGTGTGTGTGTGTGTGTGTGTGTGTGTGTGTATCCAAAACCGAAAATAATTTAATTATAATCATCTCTTTGAAATATTTGATTTTCTAAAGTATTTCGATGTTTATTTTCATCATCATTATTTAATTTGAGAGACGATGTCTTCTAATGAGATTGAAAATGTAAACTGAGACCGAATGGTAAGGTAAAATATAAACGTTCACGTCGATGTGCTTATAGTAATGCCATGAATTTACTCATTTAATAATATATACACACGAAAACAGAATTCACATGGCGTGAAATTTGTATTCGAGTTTAGAATAGACTGTCGCCGCTTAGTGTTAACTCTCTCTCTCTCTCTCACACACACACACACACACACACACACACACACACACACACACACACACACACACACATATATATATATATATATATATATATATATATGCGCGGTGGTTATTGGAAAGCACACAATATCTGTGATAGAGCTAACATACTTAGATGAATGAATACGAGTTTGTGACCATCGGTTTCACGCTTATACGACAACTCAGGTTAGTCTGTTGATCTCATAAGAGTAAAACCCACGATCACAAAATCATATTCATTCAACTATATATATATATATATATATATATATATATATATATATATATATATATATATATATATGAAGAAGTATAGTCTTAAAGTGTGCTATATTTATGGGATAAAGTCCTCAATCGTCGGGGCGACGATTGCATCTAGCATGAAAGAGACTATCGCCTCTAAGTGTTGACTTCTATGTTCACTTTTATATTTACATATATATATATATGAATGTAAAAGACAATTGGAAAACTGTATTATTAGCCGACGCGTTTCCTCCAATGTGGATTTTTCAAGGCAAAAACGAAATTATTTTATTAAAAAACAAATGAACTATAAACGACAAAACAAGATGTCTCTAGCAACTAGAAGAATTTCGAAAACGCTATTATATTCATATTGTCAACTGAAAATTACGTCAAGTACTGTCACGTGTGGAAATAGGGTTTATATTGTTGTGTTGACCGATTCAACCATTTTCTTTTGACTTCTTGATACAGTTGTGTACCTTTGTTTGGGAGAGTCGTAATTTGTTTGCATCATCCAACTAAAAGTATCTGAATGTCTCAAGTCAAGAAGGCCAATTTCTCAAACCTAACGGACGTAAGCTAAGTACTCAAAATCTTTGTTTCCCACGCCTTGAACCTAGCTTAGTAAAAACTTACTCACCTTCCGCTAAATAACTTAGAAACCTCTTGTTATATTCAGTCGTCTTCGGGGGAAGCTTTGTTTAATTTACAAACGTGTAATATTTCTTACATTTTCACACGGCATTTAGTAACATAGAAGGGGGTCTCCCAGAACTAAAAATTAGCATCAAACAAATAATTCAATGAAAGTACTGTGTTCGTTCCCTAGGCTAGACAGTGCAGAAAAATATAAACCAAATCAGTAGAGAGAAGAGCTGAATTAGCACAAGAAAGTGTCATAACGTTCGTGATATCCGGCGTTCGTCATATAATAAATAAGAGTGTGTTCAAATACAGGGCTCCGTTTAAACTCCCTGAAAAGGATAATTCCAAGAGTAAAGCATTTAGAGACTGGAAAATTTCGTTAGAATAAAAAAAAATAGTGCTGAACGATTATGTAATATTGGTCTTCGCATATGGCAGTAAATATAGATTAAGAAGGAATTCCTTTCATTCCAATTTCAGTTCATAGTTTATGATTTAGAAAGGTTTATCTTGGAAAATTTGGTAGTGGATGTTGACTTTTGTGTTCAGCGTCATTCTTTTTCCAACTATAATTAATCAGTTTCAAACACTATACACAGATCTCGCGAAGCAGAAACGATGTTTCCCGTAAGCACTTTCATTTGCAATGTGGTATAAAATGCTTAAACGATGAGTACCCATCTTTTCATATCTGCGCTTGTATGCGCTCAGAGCATAGATATATACTCAATGTGTACATTACTTGAAATGTGTCATAATAACATTTATTTGCCTTCATTTGTTTAACGTTAGATAACGTGGCTGATGTATGTGAGATATTTTTTATCTTTGGGATTTTTTTCCCGAAACAAAAACAAGGAGCTGATTTAATTTTTCGGATCATTACCAAAAATCTGCCTCCTTCCTGATAATACAAAATAAAGAACTGATATCTTTTATCCAATACATCATTTCCTAACAGTCTTGTATTCATTTTCTTTATTTTAATCTTTGAGCAGAACGAATAGGTTATTTCTTTTCCTGAGAATTCCTAGTCTTATTCACCAACATTAATTAAATTCTGTAATAATGGAAAAAGAAAATTACCTTTGAAATCGAGGAAAGAGTCTGTAGAAAAAACTTGTGAGAAAACTTACAACTGCATTTCTAATTCTGTGAGAATTTTTAAATGAATGACTAAAATCTGTTTTTGTTCTTACAATCAGAATGTGTATATATTCAGGCACGCCAATAAACAATGCTGAACAAATTTCGTTTTCCACACGAAGTTTATCATACTAACTTGTTTAATATGCTAGAAACACAAAGTCAAATCAGAAATCCAACAATAATATTAAATTTAATAAGGATGTTTCGCAAACAGATTTCATTTTAATCGGTATCACCCTATGCAATTATGGGTATGACGATAAACTACACACGGCAGCAAGATTGGAGATTTTGCGGTGCATAGAAACCCTCTTAATTGCTATTTTTCTCAGATCCAACCTGACCCAGAGAGGAAGCACATGTTATATTCCCAGGCAAATGGTGAAAAAGAAAACACTATGAAAGCATATTATTTTAATCGGTATCACTTCAAGCAAAGCAGTAGCATGCAAGGGGTTATATGGTGGGGATGAATTAGGAACAGAAATATTAGTAGTGAGAGGAAAGAGAAAAGATCTATCGATTGACATTGAATTTAAAGTTTTTTAGATTAAATTTGGATGGAAAGCATGGCACAAGAGAGAGAGAGAGTTTAACAAGCGAGACGCGCTGGATAAGTAATTGTTAGCATAAAAGTTCCGGCTACATCTCGCCAGCTCAACTGTAAACTGATAAGATCTCAACGCTTATCTAGTATTGCACTTAAATTCATAGAATCTACATAGAATTATCAAAGAATTTTATTTTTATCTTGATAGGAATGTGTCTATGTGCCTAAAGTGTCTTTACTTTGGTACTTTACAAGTGCCGCGTTTTTCCATTATTGGTGTGTACTTTTTTTTCCCAAAATATCACACCATTTGTATTTCGTATCCTTGTTTCTAAATTAAATTAAATTTTATTAATGCGGGGTTTGTTTTTTATCGTTAAAACTTCTAGTGAATGTCGTTGTTTCAGAGTTTAGATGACAGAGCAATGTTATGTCATTGCTAAATATTTGTTGGCATGTATATTGCATTGTTGTATTGATAATAGATATGAGACTGAAAGTGAAATAAAATGACTGACGTCAAACATCCTGGAACCGTGATACGATTTGTTTTAATTGGTATCACCCCTAGTAAGGTAATAGAGCCACTAACATGCAATGGATTACAGAGTTTGAAGTAATTAGGAACAGAATAATTAGTAATGAGAGAAAAGACAATAGATCTGTTAATGCTTTTCTGAGAATAGGACATGTAATGAGAGATGATAAACATTTTGTAGCATTGACTAGGGCCTCTAGGGGTTTCCCGAGAAGAGACAGTAAGGCCGATAGTTGGAATTCTGAAAAACTGGAACTACAGATGATAAATTTCAGCAATCAGTAAAGCATGAGGCAGCGAAGAATTTATTATGCCGTTTAGA
This sequence comes from Acanthosepion esculentum, assembly GCA_964036315.1. Classification (NCBI taxonomy): domain Eukaryota; kingdom Metazoa; phylum Mollusca; class Cephalopoda; order Sepiida; family Sepiidae; genus Acanthosepion; species Acanthosepion esculentum. The sequence goes on along the minus strand of OZ038485.1, from coordinate 12,280,741 downwards.
GAGAACACGAGCCAGTTCGGGAGCGCACTTTTTAATGACTATTACAGGGATGCTATCGGGTCCACATGCTTCGTTGGGACCAAGGTTAGAGATGATAGCAGAAACCATGGAAGGTGTTATATGTATATCACACAACAGAGAATCAATTGGAAGTCAGGCAGGGTTACTCCAGAATATTGTTTGAGGATAATTTACTGGAATGCATTCAGCTTTATCAGAATTGGATGATAACACCTCAAATCGATTGAAGTGGTGGAATAGAGACCTTCAGCCTATTTAGTACCCTATTAGAGAGACGTCAGTAGTTTTTAGAGGCTATACAGTGCCTTATTCTCTCAGCAAACAAGGACTTAATTTCTTTGAGGACTCGCCTACATTTATTACGAGAGGCAAATACGCACCAGTTGTGACGAGAGCTGTTCGGCAGGTATAGGCAGAAAATCGTGATTCCTGTGTGCTATGGCGGCCGAGAATGCGGGTTTGAAACATGGAGAGGATTGCAGTCTTAACTGGTAATTCCGAGAAGGTTATGAAGGCGTCCGTGCTGACTTTGACCCAAGAAGAAACTTCAGTAGCGTACTTTTGAATTAGGGGGGTGAAGATGTAATTCCAAGGGGCATCACGGGGCATGCTGGTACCGGAAAATGGTCTTGAGGATAGAGAGTTCCTGTTTAGTGGATGTTTGGAAGGATATATCAATAGCTGCCACAGACTTGCCTGAGTTACCAAGAGAGCAATATTGTGAAATTTGGCAAGAGCCTGGATGGAAGGTAAGAAATAGATCCAGTAGAGAAGCATGTTGCTCGGTTTGGCTAGGGAAGCGAGTGGGGAATTTCACTATTTCGGTGAGGGATTGGGCAATGGAAAAGTTAATGTCTGTTTACCCGTAACATCAGTACCTTTAGAATGTTTCAGCCAAGTGTTTGAACAATCAATATTATGAGACTCACCTACGCAATGAGGTATCCAACTAGCGTCCAGTTGGCTGGCAAAAATAAACAGGGTTGCATTCAATACATGTCCCTCTCTTGAAAAAAATCACAGGGTGGATATTGTGCTAGATATTGATTGAGCACAATATCCACACTGGAATCAGCCAATCAGAACTTACAGAATAGACTTGCCCGGGGTAACAGAATGGAATCTCCCAAGCTGTTATATAAACCACCTACTGAATTGCACAGCAGACTGTTGTCAGTCAGACACAACTTCAATTACAGTCTTATAATGTCTGTTTCTATTACCTAACTCTACAGTGTTGAGATGAACATTAAATTCTCCGAAGACAAAGATGTTCGCAAGTGAATATGCTGTCAGCTATTGCGTCTAATATACTTCCATAAGGATTGTGTAAATTGTGGGTGGTTCTTTTTATAGCACTTTGGTAATTAATCAATTACACAAAACACTGTCTTGTACTGGGTCATGAAATTGATACAGAAGTTTGGACATCGCTAGTTGATGGGGTTGTTTTGATTAGCGACAACGAGGTTTGGGGTTTCCATTTTCTGTGTTATATTATAATTATCTCATGATTTTCGGGATTTACGGCAGATATATTGTGCTTAATAATTCTTCGTATAACGAATTGTTCCTGTTTATAATTATTGTACATCCGGTTGCAATAAAATATGTTGATGTTTTGTTGTGTTGTATTTTATTACTGTGTCGTGTATTTTTTTTTTGGTAAGAATAATTTTATTTCTTTATCAATGATGTAGTTTGTTTTATGTGTTTTAGTGCATTCAGAAATATTAATCGGGAAGAATAATTTAGCTGTGCTCTAAGAAGGAATTTTTTTTTTATTACATCTCTTTTATATCTTTCCATGTATCATTGTTTAGAAGACCAAAGTTTGCACTGGTATTTTTTTTATACGGGTAATACTGAGGACTTTACTATTAAATCGACGTCCAGGAATGAGATTTTTTATTAACCCTGACTCCCTATGTAAAATGTTGTGATGAGTTTTTCGAAAGCTGATTTAAATTTTATAATTTAGTACTTATTTTTTTTATCAAAAAAGAAAAATCATTAACGTAACTTGTGTAGATTTGTGATTTGTCAGTTGTTTGTTTTCAATATGTGGCATGTATAGTTTAGAGAAGGCAGGGTTTCCCATGTTCACGCCTTTAGTTTGGGTGCAGGTGCAATCATTATGATACCAGGCGTAGTACAGTCTAGGCGTAGATCCAGAAGAATTACTGGTCGATTCTTGCAGAAGGGATTGACGGGTGTTTGTAAACGAAGTCATTATATTGATTGTGTCTTCAATTGAGATGTTGGTAAAAATATTTTCCACCATTAAGAAAAACTAGGTCCCTACCTATATTTCTTTTAATATTATGAAGGAATTCGTTTGTATATATATATATATATATATATATATATATATATATATATATATATCCAGGGAGCGATCTATGTCAAAAGACAGAGCAAAATTATTAGTAATTAATGAATATCAAACACTTAAGATCCCATAGCTAATATTTTTTATTACATGAGACCTCGAAAGAAGCAGCTCTCAATCTTCAAGTCCTACAAACCATTATATATATATATATATATATATATATATATATATACCGTGCTGTTCGATAAAGTGACTCACCTGGATCTTTTTACTAAATATATTTTTTGTCTGTTATTTTTGGGGTTAAAATCATTTTTAATCTTACTAATATAAAGACCCCTTCCCGAACACCTAGGAAAAACGTTTATGCACCCTAAGTCCGGCATATACGTGCGAAATGTCGATTTTATAAAAGGAGTGATTTTTGTAAAAATGTCAAAGCTACGTAAAACATGCTCACCGTAGTCTGAATGTAGAAATCAAACGTAGTAAGTAATTTGTTTAATGAAACAGGACCAATATCTAGTAGCAGCTGTTCAGTAATTCTTAAGGTCTTCCATATCAGAGGTTGGCAGTGAATATTTGGAGAGAGTCCGGAAGCGTAGTTCTTCAGGTCTTTCATCTGACAGGTTAGCAGTAGATATTCCGAGAAAAAAAATGACCGCCTTCATACACGTCGGATTGAATATTCCACGTCTTCTGATTGGTTAACCTTCTCTTGTAAAACTATAAAATGAGTCAGCTCATTTTGGTTGACTCACTAGTTACATAGGTATCCAAAAAACTGTAACAAATAGAAATATAACTAGCCAGGAAATTGCAGCCAGTCTAAGCGAAGAGTAAGGTGTTAGACTTGCCTCTAAAACAGTCCGTTGGGGGCTGTTAGAACAAGGCTACAAATCTTGTACAGGAAGGTTTAAGCTGCTAATAATCAAAGCCAACAAAGTCAAGAGACTTGAATGGGCTCACTTTTACAAAGATTTCACCGTAGGAGACTAAATTCAAAGGATAAGGTGAGTCACTTTTATCGAACACCACTTTAAGGGTCGTGTCTCGTCACCGTATTTTATGTGTGTGTATATATCTAAATACGTCTGAGCGCTTATGTATTATAACCTGAGTATGTTCGAATGATTTCGCGTGAGAGGCGACTAACATGTTGAAATGAAACTAAAAATGTATACATTTTTGTCTGGGGCTCTGAAAATCCTTCTTAACATAATTTCAATGAAAATATAAATTAAATAGCATATATATCTTTTATTTTTATTTTTATATTTTTATATTTTTTCTCCTCGGTAATTCTACAATTTAAAACTTAATAGAGATTTGATTTAGATTTCTAAATAGGTAATTTTTAATTTTTTACATTTAATTTTAATTTCAAATTTTATAAATCATTAATATCTACGATAACCTTGCTTAGTTGTCAAATTTTTCGAATTACCCTATACTTGTATTTTGATTGGTCATTCTAGCTTATGTAACAGCGTTTACTCCTAGCTAAGGATCGTTAATTAATTTGAAACTTTTAAAACCATTTATTCTATATTCTACATCATCACTTGATAAGACACCAGAAGTGTTGAAACAAAATGGCTATTTTTGTAGTGATTTTATAACATATTTATGTTGTAATATTCAAATAAATGATTATATATATATATATATATATATATATATATATATATATATATTGTGGGCGACAGCGGCTCGGATTAAGAAAGAGGAGAGCCGACTTCGAACTGCACTCTAGTTCGTTACGTTAATTTACGTGCCAATGGGAAAGGCATGAAACGATCTCTTTACCCTGCAGTTATAGGAAAACAGCAGACACATGATCCGATAGACTTGGCTGAGGACCGGTTTAGGAGAAGGTCAAATCTGAATTAGAAACCTCAGTGTTCGAGTGATTGGCAACTAAGCCAGTTCTCCCACCAATCCATGGTCTAATGAGGAGGCTAAGAAGAACCCCAGCAGTACAAGAAAGAAAAGCTGTTAAAGGGCGCCTGGACTCGGCGGAGTCAATGGCCATCTACCCCAGTTTTAGGTTAAATAGCCTTATCAACCCCTACTTGACCAAGCGTTGTACGTATGGTTACACTGCTGAAGACTTCAATCCGGGAACGGTTCCTCCAACAAGAGTGCGAAGACCCTGGATTTGTGCATACATATATATATATTGTGACGTAGCCTCCATTTCCATTATCCACATAAGCGTAAGGAAGAGAAATCCCAAATTCTAGACGAAAATTAGTTAGGTATAAAAAGAGAGAAATAGATAAGAATCTACTAATGCTTTCAACTTGCGAGCGAATATGTTCATACCCTCCTCTTCTCTTCATAACTTCTTTACCTCTTTGCCTACACTTCCACCCACACACCACGGGTCTATGACTTTGAAGCGACCAAACGCGAAAACGACCTTGTTTCGAAACCCCACAGCTATCAGGCGGTCGACCATAAGTGAATTCCAGTCATTCACGTGATCAGGCCATCCTAAGGGCAGATTGAAATTTTGGCCATCACGCAAACGATGCGTGACTTCTGCCCCATCCTCCCGCGTGCCCGGTCAAGGACGAAGAAAACCCACGTGTCTGTCTTTGGGGACAGCAAGAATCGAAAAAAGGGTTTTCAGTTTCCGTCCGATCAGTGGCAGATGAACATCGCTGGGCGAGATCGTCCCGATTCCAAAGTGGACTGCCCACCGAAATGAAGAAGACAACGAAGTCTGTCGACTAGAGACGAAAGGGCTGCTATGAAAACTGTATCGACCAACGAAACGCCTATACATGTGCTGTAAAACTTTGAACACTCCCGAAAGGAAAAGAATTCTGGAAAATTGTCGACCGACCAAAATGTTGTGTTAACCTACGAACTCTCACTTCTGCGAATCTGAACTTTGTGTGAAAACGCCAACTCGACTTACAGATAAGTTGATTCTTTTGACTTGATCCCCTTTCTTTTGTTTTTATATATATATATATATATATATATATATATATATATTCGCTCGCGCCTTCTTTTCTTATAGGTCCCTCCCCCGTTGTTAAATGTATTTCTTTTGTTTACCTGTTTGTATATTGGTAAATAAATGTTTTATTTTGAGAAACATCGTCTTGCGTCTGTTCTTCGTTGACTTCCTTGTGTTGCTTTCATTTCTGAGTGAAGACCGAGAAAGGATCCCACGTTTTCTTTTTGAACCCGTGGTTAATATATGTGCTACAAGTTCGTAACAGTATATATATATATATATATATATATATATATATATATATATATATATATATATATATATATATATATATATATATATATATATATATATATATATCTATATATATATATATATATATATATATATATATATATACTGTATGTGGTGCAGTTCAATTTATACATGCATACATGTATATATATACAATATGGGGTGCAGTTCAATTTATACATGCATACATGTATATATATATATATATATATATATATATATATATATATATATATATACTCCACCGTGCCGAGTTCGAATTCCAGTCAAATCCATTACATTCACTTACGTCATAATAACCTTTGGAAAGGTGTGAATACTCTTCTGCTCTCTCTAGCCATGGGTAAATACCAGGACAGTCTGGCCTTGGAGAATGAAAAACTCTGAATTCAAAACCTGCGAAGGGTCGTTTGGGGAAGCTGTGGCACGTAGTGCATCAAGTCTTTGTATTTGGCCCTTCAAAAAAGTGTGGTTGGTTCTGCACAAAACCACTATAATCAAATCATATGTGTCGGGCTGTCACTTTCCTAGGAATTGATCTTCTTGATCCTCATACGTGGACTGAACGGGAGATTCGAGAATATATATATATATATATATATATATATATATATATATATATATAAAAATGTTTCTGTGTGTGTGTGTGTGTGTGTGATTTTGTAAGATCGATAATAGTATTGGATAACAAATGTGGATATAATAAAACAAAGTTGATTTTTTTTCTCGTTTTGTCGATATTACATGTTTTAGTTTCGGATTCTTAAGTTGGAATGAAAGACAACACTCTGTGTAAGGAAAATGCATTGGTATATTTGCCTATAAGAGGAATAATAAATTATATTACCTTATCAGATCCAGAAAGGGTCTGTTTATTTATACCTTTACATATATATATATATATATATATATATATATATATATATATATTGGAGTAAAGTGTGTATCCTTGTTGTTAAATGTACCCAATCCGCGTAGAACTCTGTTTTATCTCTATTATCTCGTATAGCTTCAGCTTTTATAAACACTCGCTTTTCGACTCATGCAGGATGTTTATTTTATAAGGAAATAATAAATATTCGTATGTTAAATCAATAAAAAGGGCACAATTCATCACTGAACATTTTGTTGAGTCCAGGATCAAAAGATTCGAGCAAATGACACTCACAGTTACCCCTGCGTTCATTGTCTTGCTAGAAGGCTTCGTTCTTAAAATTTTGTTCCGCAGACGACATCTGAAGAGAGAAACGTTGTCATCATTTAAGTTTAGTATCAGTATATTAGGATTAATCTCCATAAAAATTAAGACTGACACGGCAACCAAGTTTTTTAGAGAAAGAGGTGGGACGGTTCGTCAGTCAAAAGGATATGGCTGCAAAAAGAATGCATGGCAGGTTAGGAAAAATTATATACACGAAACAGTGCAAATGTTAACTGTTCGTTCTTGTTGACAAATTGTATACAGGGTGCGATGGATAAGACTGGCATCTCATTTTAACAGATATATTTACGAAAATTGCACAAAGATATCTTGAAATAATAAAGAGTAAGTTTGTCCAATAAAATCGCCATTGGCTTCAACCACAGTGGAGTGCACTGGAATTTTCTGCATCACTTCTGTATGGTCTCTTTGTTTAAGATGGTGAATGCTGGCATAATCTTTGTCTTCAGTTAATCTTTGGTGTTACAAAGAGTTTTGTTGGTCTCTCGCTCAACTGTGCACCACACATAATCACGGCAGTTGCAGTCTTCTGAGCTATGTGATGTAAGGGGTGAAGTGTTCACAGAATTTGTCTGACAGACATGACTGGGTTCTCTTGCTTGTGTGACATGATGCAGAGTCTTGTTGCAAGCTATAGGTCATTCCAGCAACCACCATCTTCACTCAAGACAGTATTACCTCCTCAAGGCACTTGATATAGGCCTCCGAGTTGACCCTGAAGCCATTTGGAAAGATAAATAGAAGTATAATGTCGACATTACTAGTGATCCCTACAAAAACCTTCGTAATCACCATTAAACTCATCCAACTCTTTCGGAGTATTCTGCACTATCCTCAGATTGACACCAAAACACTCTGAAATGCCAAGCAGAACAGCTCACTGTTTCCAGATTTCTGGCGGACTGAATTGCTTCATGGAACTCTTTTTCTCACAGACGGTGCCGAACTGACCCTACATTATTGTGAAGTCGACAAAATCAAAAACAAACCACGCGAAATCAAAATGGCGACAATTTATCCCATTCTGTAAGTATAAACCAGAGTTTGTCCTGGAAAATATAATACTTTGGGATTTTGAAACCCAGATCGAACACCTCAAATCAGACCATATTTTTTAGATAAAACTAGAGTAGAATGTGTCAATTGTTGTCGCTGCTGTTCTATACTATAAAAGATTGAAAAATATACGTACCTGACTAAGGCAGTGGTTTTCAAACTTCATTGTCCGATACCTCCTTTTCACCATAAGTCAGGATGTCATTCCCTTATTTTCCAAGAGTTTCCGATTCAAAAGGTGCATTCCAAATCATATGCAGATATTGAAAATCTTCATTCTTTGCGATATTAGTACACATATATTTACATGGATTATTTTTACAGAGGAGGTTTACAAATTTAGTAACAAAAGAAAATGTGGATAAACTTAAAATTTGAATATTTGTAAGATTTCTTTTTAACTGCCATCTCTCTTCAGACAATAATGGCTCTCCACAGCTTTCTCTTCTTTATTATCTGTGAATTATGCAATAGTAAGTAAACAAAATAAAAAAATTACGCCACTTTTGAAGTCAATTTTTATTTATTTAACCTGTTTCCTATTTGCTGCTGGTTAATTTCCAGATCAATGGTTCCTAAACTGTTTTGCTTAAAGCCTTCCTTTTCACCATCTGTAAGAATATCATTCGCTACTTTTCAAGAGTGTCCGACTCAAAATGTGAAGAAGAAGAAGAAGAAGAAGAAGAAGAAGAAGAAGAAGAAGAAGAAGAAGAAGAAGAAGAAGAAACTCGAAGAAACTCGAAGACCCAACCCTAGTATTAGAGAAAACAAGAGTAGAATGTGTTAAATTATTGTCTTTGTTGTTCCATATGATAAATGATTGAAAAAATAAAAGTGTCTGGTTAATTCTGTGGTTTTCAAATTTTATTGTCCAATACCTTTTTTTCACCATTAGTCAGGATGTCATTCCCTTATTTTCCAAGAGTGTCCATTTCAAAAGGTGCATTCTATATAATATGCAGATATTATTGAAAATCTTCATTCTTTGCCATTATGTACACGTATATTTACATGGATGCCTATTTTAGAGAATTTTTACAAATTTAGTAACAATAGAAAATTCTGATTGATTTTAAATTTGAATACATGTTCAATAATTTCTTTTAATTCATTATTAAATAAATAAATAGAAGATTACTTCAATAAAGAAAAAGTTCAATATATTGCCAGAGTATTGGAATTCTTTAAACAAAATTCTGTAGATGAAAGACAAGAAAATCCTTCTGGAGGGCAACCCGTCTTCTCTGGTGTAGAATTCCCCTCTGCTTTAGAACCTTTGCGCTAGGGCAGTGGTTCCCTAACCTTTTTTTCTCTCTGGGAAGCATTTTCGGAATGAAAATTGTCTCGCGCCTCACCAAAATTTATGTGACAAAATCACATTAAAAAACAAACAAAATAAAAAAACGGAGAGCGTTAAAGGGAGATAACCGCGGATTCGAATTTATAACATTATCATTGATAACTCTCTTCTTCAATTTGCAGACCGTTGTTACTATATTCTTAATACTTTATATAATCCAAAAATATCACAATGTATTAAAATCGATCAATAATTATTTATAACTATTTATACTGGGACTCATGCATGTCATTACAAGTAATCTATAATGTTATTTTAAAATCATATTTATTTGGGGCATATGAATTTTTGGAAACTGTTTCTAAATCTTTGTCTTTCAATCATTCCACCTCATCTGCTATTCTCTTCCGCCGCGCCGTTTGCGAACCAGTACTTTACGGTGTCATCTGCGTACAAAGAAGGTCTAGAGCAGGGGTGCGCAAACTTTTTAGTACAAGGGCCGCATTCTAAAAATGTATAGTTTTACTGGGCCGAATAATATATATAAACCAAAATAATTGATATTTAAAATGGGCAAAATATAGGGCTTTTAAAGGAAAAATATAGTTTTAATAAATAACATTTTAAAGCGGGCCGCACGAAATCGTTTGGCGGGCCGCATGTGGCCCGCGTGCCGTAGTTTGCCCACCCCTGGTCTAGAGAGAGAGAGAGAGAGAGAGAGAGAGAGAGAGAGAGAGAGAGAGAGAGAGAGAGAGAGAGAGAGAGAGAGAGAGAGAGAGGGGGGGATTAAAGGGAAATAACCACGGATTCAAAGTCAGAACATCATCATTGATAACTCTCTCCTTCAATTTGCGGATTCTGGTAATCATATTCTTAATGCTTGATATAATGCAAAAATATCGCAATGATAAAATCGACCAATAATTATTTATAACGATTTATACTGGGACTCATGCATGAAATCACAAATAATCCATAGGAATATTTTAAATTTTGAAATCGTATTTATTTTGGGCATACGATTTTTTTAGAAGTGTTTCTAAGTATATGATTGTCTCTTAATAATTCCGCCTCACATGCTAATCCTCTCCCCGGCACCTATGAGGCGCGCTGCACCGTTTGGGAACTACAGCGCGAGTGTTTTGAAAAAAGCCATGACCGTTGAAGTAGTTACTGTAGTAACGGAAGCACATGGATAATGACCAAAAATTGGAAAAAGCTCTTTGAGAAAATTGAAATGCAGCGTAAGATTGTAGATCTTTAGAAATATCTCTGTGAGGATTATCCGAAAACTTCTTCATTTGCTAGGAATCCTGTTAACCCACTATGTCTCAAGAGCAGAATTTCCACTGAGTACGTCAATGAGCGACACTAGGAAACATTTATGTGGTCACTTTAGAATATACATTTATGGAATCGCAAGTAATGGACAGTGGCTCGGATTGAGGAATCGGAGGGCCGAGTTCGAATTCTAGTCGAATCCATTACATTCACTTACGTGCTAATACCCTTGGGAATGGTATGAATCCTCTTCTTCTCTCCCAAGCTATGGATAAATAGCAGGACAGACAGGGTTCTATACACTTGGATGTCAACTGGTCTACCGCAGAAAGAAATGGCAACCTACTGCAGGAAATACTGCCTCGTCAGTTATGTATCGAAAGATACATGATCGCCTAAGCGTGTATCAACGCATGGCACATAACTGAAATAATTCAACCTGGACATCGTGACGCAGATGCAACCTTAACCCTCATCTTAGCCACTCTTTATGGTGGTAAAAAACGTGAAAAAGACCATCTATTTAAAATCCACAACAGATAAAACGTTGTTGAATAAGAATTATAGACTGAGCGGAAATAAATATGAGACAATCATTCACTTAATAAAGAAATACAGTAAAAAAAGAAGAGTATACATGATTGGGTTTGAAAGTTGATCAACATGGAATTGTGCAAATGACTGCATTCTGAAATTAAATTCCAACTGTTTATCCCTATAGCAGAAGCTGTGCCAGAAAATGAAACGCTTAAACCTTGTTCGGGTTTGCAATTACCCAATCTAGACCGAAGGTCTCAATGTTTTTAACATGGGATGAATGTTTCAGGCTGTGAAATTGACTGTTCTGGCCTACTACCATGGGACCGTACGGGAAAGTGAAAATCTAGATAAATACCTCGATTCTGATAGAGAACTGAAATAATTATGTACAAATTTGATGATATTAGTTACAATCGTATACGAAACCCTAGAAACAGCACCAAAGGGCATAGTGACGGGCCATCTGAACTGGGGGGGGGTTCAAAGAAGGATCACGACAATATAGACGGAAATGCTGCTAAAATCCGGATATACGGGTATATAAATTACATTAATGAGTTGAACGCCCTGGCTTATAAAATTAATTGCCCCTCGGAATGACGAAGCAGAACTTGTCACGAGAGGAGTAGTTATCATGAGACAAATAGACTCGCGTGCTGGGTACGACGATAAACTACATCCGTGTCCTGGGTATGACGATAAACTGCATCAAACAGCAGGGCCTCTCATAATATGTTTTTGAAAAAAATAATGTTGCCAGCTATACGTTTTTGGAAAAATAATATTACCAGCTATACGTTTTTGGAAAAATAATGTTACCAGTTATACGTTTTTGAGGAAAAATAATATTACCAGCTATACGTTTTTGAGGAAAAAATATTGACAGAAATGGATTTTTGACAAAGAAAAAATATTACCAGGAAAAAAAGTTGTCGTCATTAAATAACCCATTGAGGTTGATATGCCGTAAAACAAACCAAACAAACAAATAAACTTAACATGAAACATTTAGACTCTTATGCAAAACGAAATTCTGTCCACTATTTTGATTGGTGAACCTATCAGTACCAAAAATAGCACACCATTCAAAACCATACCCCCTCCTATTAAAAATGAATGACATCACAGGAGTTGCAATGTCTTTAAAAAATAAACTGATGAAATCAGTCTGAACTCTGAGTATATTACTGTAATATTGGTGAAAAATGTTGTCAGTTGATCTGTGGAGCTTAAATTATCGGCTGAGAATGTTGGGCTTTGAACAAATCGCCCAGTCAAGGTCAGAGGATCAGATCTTATTATCTGTAAACTGGAACACATCAGACCACATAGTCACCCTTTACGCAGACCGCAGTGTTAATCTGAAACAAAGTGAAAAGGATAGATAAGAAGGTTGTCAGAAAACCGATGAAGATGAAGAACATAAAGATGACAGTTGTACCAATCGTTACCTGATCACAGTGGAAATTCAAAGCATTGGAAACATCCAGACGATACCAGTGTTGCAAAGAGCGAGGTTACTGAGGGGAATGTTGGAACAATGCGGAGGCTTGCTGTCGCATGATCTCTGGTATAAACCACTAATTAAATGAATAGTAATACTACTCCTTCTCCTACTAATGATTGGCATGGCAGTTCCTGCAGATTAGAATGTACATTTGAAGCTACCGAAATACAAGAATGTTGAAATGAATATCTCAAAAATGTACCACATGAGGTCTTCAATAATTCCAGTTTTAGTTGGAGCCTTTGGGTTGCTTGAAAAAGTGTTCCGAAAGATTCATTGAAGAGATTCCTGATAGCCGATGCCTTCAAGAAATACAAAAAAGACTTACAAGTACAGCTGATATATTTACGTGTGTAACATGTGTGCTACCTTTGTTTTGTTTTTGTTTTTTCATAAAAATATTCAGTGGAAAATATCATGAAGGCATTTCTGACCTTAGGTCTCTGGTTGGGACCCGGAAGGAAATATGTATACAATGGATATAAAAGTAAATAATAATAATAATAATGATAATAATAATAATAATAATAAAGAGAGAACAATCAAAGCTACTCACCCAGACATAGTGGCCAAAGACCTCAAAAACAGCACATGCTTTCTTATTAATATGGCAGTCCATTTAGAATTTAATGTATCTTTGAAGATCTTTAAAAAAAACTGTCAAAATACAAGGATCTTGAAGTGGAAATTTTAAAAATGTGCGCATGCGGACATCAATAATTCCAGTTGTAGTTGGAGCACTCGGGTTGATTAAAAAATGTTCCGATTTTATTCATTGCATAGGTTCCTGGTAACCCGCGCCTTAAAGAAATGAAAAAAAAAGAAGTATTTTCAAGTACAGCATACACATTTATCTGTGTAAAATATGTGCATTTTTCTTCTTTTTTTTAGATCTTAGGTCTCGGGTTGGAAAAGAAATTAATATATATCAGAAAACAAAGGAAATAATAATAATAATAATAATAATAATAATAATAATAATAATAATAATAATAATAATAATAATAATAATGTTCTCACAAGTACAGCTGGCACCTTACGAAGGGTTTTGTGTGATCTTAGGTTGTTTTTTTTTATTTCTTTTACAAAATGTTCAGTTGAAAAGGATACGAGGCCATTTCGAACTTTAGGTCTCTGGTTGGGACCCGGAAGGAAATGTGTATACAACAGAAATCAAAAGAAATAATAATAATAATAATAATAACAATAATAATAATAATAATAATCATTGATCATCTTGTATCAGGTTGCATGTTATTGGCACCCACTGAGTATAAAAACCGGCATGACAGAGTGGGCCAATATCTGCACTGGAAAATTTGCAACTTCTACGGGAAGGAAACTGACAGAAACTGGTACGAACACCACCCAGACCCGGTTACGGAGATAGGACCTGTTACATATTCTATGGGACTACACAATACACACTGACAGAACAATCAAAGCCAACCGCCCAGACATTGTTATTAAAGATCACAAATAAAAAAAATGCTTCCTTATTGATATGGCAGTACCTGCAGATTGCAATGTATCTTTGAAGATATTCGAAAAACTGTCAAAATACACGGACCTTGAAATAGAAATCTCAAAGCTGTGGCACATGGGAACATCAACAATCCCTGTTGTAGTTGGAGCCATAGAATTGGTTGGAAAAGATTCCAGTAGACTAATTGAATGGATCTCTGGAAGTCTATGCCTCAAAGAGATACAAAAAATTATTCTGACAAGTACAGCCCACACTTTACGAAGGGCTTTATCTATGTAATTATTTTTTTTCTTTGCAGTGGAGAGTGTCATGATACCATTTCTAACCTTAGGTCCCTGGGCGGGTCCCGGAAAGAAATGTGTAAACGCCAGAAAATAAAAACAATAATAATAATAATTGTGTTGACCCAAACGCAAACTTTATGAGGAATATGCAGAAACAACTGATCTTCTTTATCAGCTTCCACTGAATATAAAACTCAGCCTGACTGGTTGGACCGACATATACACTGGGAAATCTGTAAATTTTATGAACACCACCCAGAACCGGTCGTAGAGATATGACCTGTAATAATTGTATGGGAATTTACAATACGCACGGATAGAACAATCAAAGTTAATCTTCCAGACATCGTGATCAAAGACCACAAAGCAGACATGTCTTTTATTATAGAAATGGCAGTTCATGCAACTTGCAATGATATTTAAAAAAAAAAATTGAAAATAAAAGTAACTTAAAGTGGAAATCTCAAAAATATACCACATAAGGACATCAATAATTCCGCTTGTATTTGGAGCCCTCAGAGTGATTGGAAAAGGTTCTGATAGACTCATTGAAGGGATACAATAAAATACTGACAAGTACAGCTAACACATTTATCTATGTAAAATGTGTGTGATCTTAGTTTTTTGCTTCTTGTTTTTTTTACAAAATGTCCAGAGAAAAATGGCATGAAGACAGTTCTGACCTTAGGTCTCTGGTTGGGACCCAGAAAGAAATGCGTATATACCAGAAATCATGGGAAATAATAATAATGTATAGCAGGGCACTCGTATTCGAGGATACCCGTCGACTAATCCTTATTGAAGACGCTTGATCAGGCACATTTATCTTTATACAACACACGCAGAGCCCACCTGTGGTTTATACACCAACTATGCTGAGCAGACCTTAATTACAGTTTATGGGAAAAAGTGTGTTATATAGCGTGAACAACAATTTGAACAAGGCCAGCACGCTCAAGCCCTAGGCCACGATGATATGTGACTTCAAGCTGGCATAGCTAACGACACCACCCCAAGGGTTCCATCTACCCAATTTTACTCACAAAGCTTGGGTGATAAAACAATTTTAATAAAAAAAAAAAAATGTTTTACTTTTTTTTTTAACCATGTATAATAATTTTTCTCTTATTTGAAGTACAAAACAATTTTTTTAAAAAATTACCAGGGTCGATTCAATCTTTTGAATTGTAGTGTATATATATATCTAAGACTGATTATATATATTTTCCGGCTCTCTCACAAGGCTTGAGTCAAAACGTGGTATGGTCTTCAAGCACTTTCAAAAGGTGAGTGATCGACCCCTCCATTCCGATATCATACTTCCTGCCAAATCGACCATGGTGAGATTCGATCCCGGGTCTCTAATGCGAACTTTCTAAAATCTCAGCCACGTGCCAATAATAATAATAATAATAATGATAATAATAATAATTTTTTTCACTTAGTTTGAGCAGGAAACAATTCTTAGGAATAATGATAAGTAATGGTGATAAAGTCGATGGTGATGAAGAGCTGGTACAGGTGGCGGAGATGTCAGAGGCTTAATCAGGACGCTAGCTAATAATACGTATTTAAGAGTTTCAAGATAAGCACGGGGCAGAGTCAATTGGAGTTAATAAATAAGTCGCTTTCTCATCAGCTTGTAATTTTGGCATTATTTCAACAAATACACTCCACCCAATTTTAATGATTACCGTATAGGTGTATGTATGACGTGCGTGTTGGTGTGTGCATGTCATCAGAGTTACCAGTGTCTGTAACTATAATCAGACACAGTCAAACCTGTATTAGCAACCATCAAGCAAATTATTTAAACACACACACATAAAGTCACAATTCGCACGTTTCCCGGCTGAACTCCGGTTTATATTTAAAATATAAAGACTGAAAAAAAAATATTTAAAATTTGGAAATGGTCATTCCATTTATTTATGCAAGTTCTTAAGAATTCCACTTCGATCCGAATTTTGAAATTAATTCTTTTTTTCCCGAAATGGGAATCAAAAGTTTTGACTATGTTGTTCGTGTTAACCCTTTGGGCCCTGAGTTCATGAACAATTTTAACCCTTCTGCCTCAGCTCCTGAGACAAAATTCGCAAATAGTTGGTATGTCATTTTTCTCTAGCACCGTTAAAGCGATGGTAAGGGCTGAATTATTGTGGGTAATTATAATACTAATATCAATTTGTTTAGTTTCTTGTACATTAATTTTAAGCATTGGAAATATTCACTGGAGTTTCATTTTTAAAAGGTGTTATTTATATTCAGACCCCTCACCAGGCAAATTGTAGATATGGGAACTAGTTAGGACTTCATAGAGACCTTGGGGTATTATGTTGACTGTAGTAAGAATGGTAAGTTAGAATGTATTGTTTTGGTGTAAGGAATATTGTGTTATGTTTAGGTTAGTAATTGTGGCGTTCTAAGTTTAAGATAAGACAGAATAAGAGCGGGCTTTTCATCTCCACTTTTGGTCTTGTGACACATTTTTGTATTGTGATCATTAAATCTTTGATCCCTGCGTTCCTGAACAAATTTAACCCTTCTGTCTGAGCTTCTGTGTCAAAATTCGCAAATAACTGGTATGCAATGTTTCAAATAACAAATAGTTACAAATGTTTATCCAACATTCAACAAGTGGCTGGGCATTATGACATTTTCTCTACAACCGGTAAAGTGGCAGTCAGGGCTGAAACGATTAAAGACAATGGAAACAAAAAAAAAAAAGAATAATTTTACTTAGAGCTTGAGTGAAAATAAACTTAAAGTCTGTCCCATAAGGAAAGTGGACGTTTTTAGCGAGCAACGCCAAATCAATATAAAGGCCGTCCAATAAGAGCCCATGCGATTCTAGCAGGCAACACAAAATTCGCAAATAGTTGGTATGTAATGTTTTGTGGCATAGCATATGTGCTCAATGCTTAAGTTTGCGAATTTTCCAATGCTGTTCTCTGTCTATGATCTCAACTTGATCCCACGGAGGGCGGTGATCTCCCTTCTCTCTCCATATGTGGAGAGCCAAGACTGATTTTTTCACATCCCCTCGTGTTACAGATTTCTGGCGTTCTTGAATTCTTACCTTAAGGGGGCGGCCCGTCTCCCCATTATATTTCTTTCCGCAGCTGCACGGGATACCATACACAAATTCTTTAGTCATGTTCTCATCTATGGGGGGGGGGTCTTACACGGGAGAAAGAAACCTGAAGAAGGACGGAGCGTACAACGGCCGAAACGTTGTAATAAATATGGCGACAAAGATTGAGGACAATAGTCTGAATAATGTAAATAGTGTACATAATACCTCATCTCAGAAATATAGACAGATACTGAAGGCCCGAAAGTTTGTGTCAAATATGACGTTAAAGATGAGGACAATAGTCCGAATAATGTAAATAGTGTACATAATACCTCATCTCAGAAATATAGACAGATACTGAAAGGCCGAAACTTTGTAATAAATATGGAGACAAATATGAGGACAATAGTCCGAATAATGTAAATAGTGTACATAATACCTCATCTCATAATATTGTATGTATATAAATAATGTACATAATACCTCATCTCAGAATGAAAGGCCGAAACGTTGTAATAAATATGGTGATAAAGGTGAAGACAATAGTCCGAATAATGTAAATAATGTACATAATACCTCATCTCAGAAATATAGACAGATACTGAAAAAACATTTTCTCGACGTTGATTTTTCTGTATTTACTTTATGAATCTGAAACAGTCGATAACACCTGACGATAAATGCAATCAAGAAAACCAAATAAACGTGAGGGGGGTGTCGCCCAATCATCTATTAAGTCAAATTTGCTAAAAAATTTCACTACGTAATTCTATATTTTTCTTCTCAGAAAATTACCAATTTAATTTAATTAAAGCCAATTTTGTAACTATTTGCAGGTGCAAATTTCAACGCAAGGTCTCATTTAGTATGGGTTTCTGCCAAAATATACCGTACAACGTCTGGTTTTGTCCAGCATTTTGGCAACTACTCACATGAAAAATGACTTTTATAATTTGAAACTGTAGAAAAATCAATTCTTATCCAACTCAAAACAAACGCCTAAATGTCGTGCTTCAGAAGGCACTCCACTTACAAATCTGCTTATGGTGTGATAATTATTTTTGTTAAAGTCTATAAAAAATCGCGTCTACTACCTAAAAGCTAAATCCGATGTGCTAATCCACACGCACCGTGACGAAAAGGATACTACCATAGCCTAATTCGTACCGCCCTCTTGCAAAAAAAAAAATGTCTAAAAAAGAAATGAATAAAAACAAAGAAAAAAGGCAGAAAACCAAAGATTAAGCTTAATGTGCAGGTTTTACATTGACAGTGTCCATAGCTTTTGGCAAGGCAGATGGAGAAAAAAATTAAGCAGGTCGTTGATAATTTGTGACACGCATAGTTAGATAGCAGGGTGAGTTCACAGCTGATCTTGATGTGTCGTTTCGACGATAGATACTAAAGGCATTTGCCTCAAATGACGACACTAGGAATCAATCACACACCCAACTGCCAAAAAGATTTCATCTCAAATTTTCGTCCCAGCATGGAATAAAGTGTGGTTGTTCAAACGCCCATGGGCGAATGGTGCGAAATCAGAAAGCTCCACGGCGCCATGGAAGCCAGCCTGCCTATCTATCTATCTATCTATCTATCTATCTATCTATCTATCTATCTATCTATCTATCTATCTATCTATCTCATTCTGATCATTATCTATCTATCTATCTATCTATCTATCTATCTATCTATCTATCTATCTCATTCTGTTCATTATCTATCTATCTATCTATCTATCTATCTATCTATCTCAGTATATTCATATCTATCTATCTATGAATGAACGAATGAATGAATGAAACAATGAAAAGAAAGGCTGAATGAATGAAATAATGAAAAGAAAGACTGAATGAATGAAACAATGAAAAAAAAGACTGAATGAATTAAACAATGAAAATAAAGAATGTATGAATGAAACAATGAAAAGAAATAAAGGATGAATGAAACGATGAAAAGAAAGACTGAATGAATGAAATAATGAAAAGAAAGACTGAATGAATGAAACAATGAAAAGAAAGAAAGGATGAATGAAATAAGCAAAAGAAAGACTGAATGAATGAAACAAAGAAAAAAAGACTGAATGAATTAAACAATGAAAATAAAGACTGAATGAATTAAACAATGAAAATAAAGACTGAATGAATAAAATAATGAAAAGAAAGAAAGGATGAATGAAACAATGTAAAGAACGAAAGCATGAATGAAGCAATATGAAGAAAAAATGAATAAAAGAAAGAAAAAAGAAAGAATGAATGAAACAATGAAAAGAAAGAAAGAATGAATGAAACGATGAAAAGAACGATTGAATGAATGAAAAAATGAAAAAATAATGAATGAATGAAACAATGAAAAGAAAGATTGATTGAATGAAACAAGGAAAAGAAAGGACGAATGAAAAATAAAAAGACTGAATGAATAAAATAATGAAAAGAAAGACTGAATGAATGAAATAATGAAAAGAAAGACTGAATGAATGAAACAATGAAAAGAAAGAAAGGATGAATGAAACAATGAAAAGAAAGAAAGGATGAATGAAACAATGAAAAGAAAGAAAGGATGAATGAAACAATGAAAAGAAAGAAAGGATGAATGAAACAATGAAAAGAAAGAAAGGATGAATGAAACAATGAAAAGAAAGAAAGGATGAATGAAACAATGAAAAGAAAGAAAGGATGAATGAAACAATGAAAAGAAAGAAAGGATGAATGAAGCAAAAGAAAAAGAACGATGTAGGTTATAATAACACTTAAGTTTTTAATGTCTGTTTCACTGAATTGGAAAAGTTGTGTCAATTTAGAATCCCATTTACGCATATTAAATATTTCATAATCCTCTTAAAGATATTGTCTTAAAGCGTTGTATAGCAATTTTGGTATTATCTATTAATATTTTACTTATACTGATGCTAATATTACTGGATGCTGACAAAAAAAATGCAGCCCTCACTGCAAGGAAAGACAGAACATTACACGATCAATTAGGATACAAATGAAACAACCAGCGTTAAAACCTTTTTACTAAAAAGAGAGAAATCTTGTCAGTTCAATTTAAGAAAATTAATTTCTGCACACACACACACACACACACACACACACACACACACACATATATATATATATAGTTGTATATCGTTCGTTTATGCATATTTCATTAAAAACGGAATACAAGGTACTACTGTTAAGATTGTTATTAAATTTTTCTTGTGTTCGAACAAGAGCTTTCTTTTCTGGATATAGAGTGTGTAAAAAACTGTCCAAATGTTTTATAGTTCCGAGCGCTTTCGGCTATACCTTTAGCCATTATCAAGGATGATTCAGTTTTTCAGGTTAATTGAGCGTGTGCATTATGTATATGTTTTAGTGTGCTGTAGAGATGTTTTGAATTTCCGAATACGGTTAGCACATTGTGGCCTTGTTCGTAGTTAATTTTGTTAAGAGTTGGCTTTTGCTTTTTTATTATTAAAGCTTTCATTATTTTTAGTGTCTTATTACAAGTGGATGAAGTTATTATATTTGTGTTTTCTACTAGTATGTTTCTAATGGAGTCTGGTAAGTTTTGTGTGTGTTTAAATAGGTTCTAATGGAGCTATGATGAGATAGGTGTAACGTAAGGCGTCTGTATAAGCATGTAGTTATGTAAACGATGCAATTATTTATGAGTCCGGTTTGATTAGGAAAACAGATCCTTAAGGGGCATTTGAACTACATATACAGACATATATATATATATATATATATATATATATATATATATATATATATATATATATATAGATAGATAGATAGATAGATAGATAGATAGATATAGAGAGAGATAGATAGATAGATAGATATAGATATATGTCCACTGTTTAAAATGTGATTAAATTGTTATCGTATGAATTGTGGGCATGTGCTGTACATGTTCAAAAACACGGATTTAAGTGTATTTTGAGGTCCGCACCGAGTTGCGACAGTCTGTTTCGTCTGTTTCATGCTTAAACGCATTTGTCATAGCCTGGCGATTGTCATTAACTCCTTTGAGCCCTGAGATCCTGATCATATTTAACTTTTCTGCCTGGGCTCCTGAGTCAAAATTCGCAAATAATTGGTATATAATGTTTCACGGTAGATATTAAAAAAAAAAAACCTTCAACCTGTCGTTGGGCATTAAATCATTTTTCTCTACCACTGTTCAAACGGTGGCTGGTCATTACGTCATTTTTCTTTACCACCGGTAAATCGGTGGTCAGTGATCAAAGTGTTAAGCTGCTGGGTGTTGATCTCATTGTCCACTTTTATATTTACATACGCTCTATCCTTGAGATCAAGGAATTTAACTCATAAATATAGCATATGTTAAAACTATATTTTCATCACACACATAAACGCACACACACACGCACACACACACGCACACACATATATGGTGGACTCTCCTGTCGTGAACAATAAATAAGGGTCACCATTTGATGGTGTGTTTCGTTTTACACTTATGCATACTAGCAGAGGCTATTGTGGAGAAAATCCGGTAAGGGAAAGACATATTTCATTTGTGCTTTCTTAAGTGCGATATTAGCCTAGCCTTGCTGCAGGTGACAAAGCCACACTGGCAGGTGACAAAGCCACACTGACAGATGAAATTTGTTAAAGCAGGATTTCGATGGTATATATATATATATATATATATATATATATATAGTGAACTCTCCTATCGTGAATGATAAATGAGGGTCAGCAGAGGGTGGTGCCTTTCATTTTACACTTATGCATGCTAGCAGGGGCTTTGTGGGAGAAATCAGGTAAGGGAAAGACATATTTCATTTGTGCTTCCTTAAGTGTGAAACAAAGCCACACTGACAGATGAAATTTGTTAAAGCAGGATTTTGATGGCATCTCTGCGTCAGAATTTGACAAAGCTAATCACAGTGCTTCAGCCTACTCTCTTCAAAACCTTTTAACTTAATGAAAAATGTCATACTCCACTTCTTTCGGTTTGATGGTTGGCTTCCCAGGTTTTCAGATCAAAGTTGAGATGTTTCAAGTTGTATTCCAAATTATCTTCGTAGCATAAGAGTGGACGTACTGCTGAACGCTTGGGGTTTGGTAGTTGTCCTTACAGCACCTTTTTTGGAAGCCTATGTTCATCCATTCTGACAACATGATCAGCCCATCTAAGTTGTATCTTTGCTAGAATGGTCTCAATGCCTGTGAGGTTGTTATAATTCTTCAGTATTGCACTATTCTTTACCCTGTCATCCCATTTCATATCACATATGGCACCAAGACAGCGCATGAGAAAGGCCCCAGTTGATTTATATGCTTGCGGTTCACGGTCCAAGTTTTAGCACCATAGAGAAGGGTTGAGAGAACAACTAATCTCTATATATCGATAATTACTCTGAGAGACACGTCTTTTGTGTTCCATAACCTATGTTTAAGTTTACCGAATGCTGTGCTGGCTTTGGATATTCTGTCCATTTTTCCATCAGAAGAGACTGTTGATCCAAGATATGTGAACGCCTCAACAGTTTTTAATGTTTGTCAATATCAATGAATACAGAAGGATTTTTGAGACATGGATTGCCCGGTACTGGTTGGTATCATAGGGCATTATGTTCAGAGTGAGTCCAAATGCGTTCGCTGTTTCAGAGAATTTATCAAGAAGAGTTTTTTGCTAATAGAGCAGCAACATCTGCAAAGAGAAGATCGCGTACCAGCTGCAGACGAAGTTTGGAAACGTTTCTGATTGTATAGAACTCGACTTGGTCTGAATTCAACATTGACTCCTTTACTTAAGTCAGAGAATGCTTTTTCAAGCATAGCAGAAAAGAAACAATGCAAAGAGAATAGAAGCAACAACGCAACCTTGCTTTGTACCGTTGGAGATGAAAAAGACGACAGATTTCTAACTTCCCGGCCTGAGAAAAGCTCCCATTCCTTTTGACTAAAACTTTCGAAAGATCAGTTCGAGATACAGTATCGAAAGCCTTTGAGAATCTACAAAAACAACAAATAGATCCTTGTTTTCTTCTCGTGCTTTCTCATGAGCCTGCCAGAGAAAGAAAGATCATATCCACAGTTCCTCTACAGGATCGAAAACCAAACTGTGTCTCTGGTAATGCTGATTCTGAGACAGATTCATTAAGCCTATTCAGGATGATTCGAGCAAGGATTTTGCCAGCAACCGAAAAAAGAGATATTCCTTTATGCTTTTCTCACCCACACATATTCCCTTTGCGCTTATAAAAATGGACAATTGAAGATTCCTAATATTCCTGTGACACTTCTCCCTTTTCCCACACAAGGTTGAAATATTCAGAAATTTTGCTTATCAAAAGATTGGTGCCAATTTTGTATATTTCAGCTGGGATTCCATCTTAACCGGGGCCTTTTCCATTCGAGAGCAGTTTGATTGTTTTTTTTTAGTTCGAAGATTGAAGAGTTAGCAGAAAGGCTTTGTACAACGGGTCTCTGCGGAAGATTGTTTATTACTTCAGTATCAAGAGACGAATTCTGATTTAGGACTGTGGAGAACTGTTCTGCCCAGCGTTTGATAAAATGGCTTTCTTTCTTTCTGGAACATTTAATTTTGACTAACTTTTCCAAATAAGCAGTTTGAGATACAGAACCGAAAGCCTTTATGAAAAGAACAAAACAAAAAACAACAAATAGATCCTTGTTTTCTTCTCGTGTCTTCTCCTGAGCCACCCGGGGACCAAAGATCATATCCATGGTTCCTCTACCGGATCGAAAACCGCACTGGGTCTCTTGTAATGCTGATTCTGAGACAAATTCATTAAGCCTATTCAGGATGATACGAGAAAGGATTTTGCCAGCAACGGAAAGAAGAGATATTCCTCTATGTCTGTCACACCCACACCTGTTCACCTAGTGTTTATAGAAATCGACAACTGAAGCATCCTCATACTGCTGTGACACTTCGCCTTTTTCCCACATAAGGTTGTAAAATTCACAAATTTTGTGTATCAAAAGATTGGTGCCAAATGTGTATATTTCAGCCAGAATTTTATCTTCGCCAGAGGCTTTTCTATTCGAAAGATCCTTGATGGCTTTTTTTGAGCTCAAAGTTTGAGGGGTTAGCAGAAAGGATTTGTACAACAAGTCACTGAGGAAGTGTTCTGCCTAGCGTTTTGATAATGTGGCTTTTGTTTGTCAAAAAGTCTTATCTGAAGAAAAGATTTTTGATAGACCGCTGGAAATAGTCTATTATATATTTGGTGTTTTTTATTTACTCTTTCGACATTTCTAATATATATATATATATATATATATATATATATATATATATATATATATATATATATATATATATATATATATGATTTACACTTTCAGTTTTCTCCAACCAAATAGTTTCTTTTGTTTCTTATATCATCGGTTTATCTTTTCATATATGACATTTCGCGTAAGTCGGGAGTTCGTGTTTTCTACTGTTTTAAAAATTGAATATATTTATTATACAAATAAATAAAGAGCTTCGACAAGGCAAGGAAAGATATATTTTCAAATACAATTATTAGATAAGGTATTTACAAATACGATAAATTGCTTAAGCAGATAAACATAATCAACAAGTTAATTTCCTTGGTTACTAATCATATTTCCACACACAAATATTTTTTAGTCGCACAATGCAGGATACGGAACTTATAGAAAACAAAAACACACGAACATATACAGGGATTGGACAAAATAATTGAAACACTTGTTAAAAGAAAATTTATTTAATATAGATTTGGTCCTCCTTTAGCCTTACATACAGCTTTAATACGTCTAGGAATGGAATCATACAGCTTCCTGACTTCATCCAGAGGAATTTTCAGCCATTCTTCCATTAACACCTTCTCCAGCTCTTTAAGACACGACGGTGGAGGATAGCGGCTCCTAAATTCTCGCTCCAAAATGCACCACAAATGTTCGATAATATTGATATCTGGAGATTGGTGAGGCCGCGCTATGTGTTCTAGCTCAATTTCATGCTCTTCATGCCAATTCTTAATCACTCGAGAGGTATGTATTGGAGCATTATAGTCTTGGAAGATGCTATCACCATGTGGGAATAAAGTCTGGGCCATTGGATGAACATGATCTCCCAAAATGTTCAGGTAATCTTTGCTGTTGATTCTACCATGCAGGGCAACTATTGGACCGAGACATTTCCATGATATGGCGACCGAAACACTCACATATCCACCTCCATGCTTCACTGTTGGAAGAAGGCAGTTAGTGTTGTAAGCTTCTTTGGGCTGCCTCCACTCGCCCTGAAGTTGGGAAAAGACTCGTCTGAGAATATGATTTGCTTCCATTGGTCTGCAGACCAGACACTGTGATCTCTGCACCACTTGAATCTCTTTAGAATGTTGCGTGTGGAGAGAAGTGGTTTCTTTACGGCGGCTCTTCCATGATATGTAGACTTATGGAGCTCACGACGAACAATTGTAGTAGAAACTGGACTATTCAGATGATTATTCAACTCAGCAGTCACTTTGGCTGCAGTAGTCTGATGAGTTTTTGTCACATTGCGTTTCAATGCACGTCAGTCCCTGTCAGTAAGTCCGGACCGAATTGCTACGGTTGCTAGAAGTTTTGCCCTGTTTCTCGAATTGCATGAGTGTTCTTGATATGGTAGTTCTAGAAAATCCAAACAGTTCAGCAACCTTAGTCATCGAGGCCCC
Source organism: Acanthosepion esculentum (assembly GCA_964036315.1). Classification (NCBI taxonomy): domain Eukaryota; kingdom Metazoa; phylum Mollusca; class Cephalopoda; order Sepiida; family Sepiidae; genus Acanthosepion; species Acanthosepion esculentum. Next base: position 12,254,685 of record OZ038485.1, on the reverse strand, counting down.
TGCCATGCGAGTTCCAACAATTTGCTTTTTTTCGAACTCAGAGAGGTTACGAATTTAACTTAAATTTTACTAAATTCTAAAAAGTAATTTGCACCTGTTCCAATTATTTTGTCCAACCCCTGTATGTATCTGTGTGTTTTGTTTTTCTATGATTTCGTATTAATATAATATACTTTTCTAAATAAGATATATTTTTCTTCGTTCACCTTTAGACAAGATTTATATACAATATCACCCATCACCGCAAAAATGCGTATTGTCTGTAGGATTTGTTAGTTTATTATCTACAATAACTAGTAGAAATCTCCACGTCCCGCTATCGTAACCGTCCTGTGTATGACGTGAAACTGCATCCAACAGCAAGGCCTCTGATCAGGAGGTTTTGAGGAGCGTGGAACCACCACTTAATTGCTGGTGTTCCCAGTTCAACCCTGACCCTGGGTCTTAACACCTGTTAGAGTCCCAGCTGGGGCAAATAGTGAACTCCCAGATTATACTACGTCCTGGGTATGACGATAAACTACATCCGAGTCCATGTGTATGACGATAAACTACATCCGAGCCCATGGGTATGGCGATAAACTACATCCGAGCCCATGGGTATGACGGTAAACTACACCCGCGTCCATGGGTATGACGGTAAACTACATCCGCGCCCTGGGTACGGCGATAAACTACATCCGCATATTGGGTATGGCGATAAACTACGTCCAACAGAAAGGCCGTTTTTTCAAAAATACGGTTGCCGGTTATACGTTTTTGGAAAAATAGTATTGCCAGCTATACGTTTTCGAAAGAATAATGTGGCCAGCAGTGCTTTTTTGAAAACTGATATTACCAGCTATACGTATTTGAAAAAAATAATATTACCAGCTATACAGTTTTTAAAAATAATATTACCAGCTATACTTTTTTCGAAAAATAATAGTCCCAGCTATACGTTTAAAAAAAGAAAAATATTACCAGCTATACGTTTTTAACAAAACCTTATTCAATGGAATTGTAACTCGGGTCAAAACACTATGAAAGTGTAAAAATAGGTTTTAATAGCAGAAATTCTTTGGAAAAAATTATTACCATCAATACATTTTTGAAAACCAAATGTTGCCAGCAACACATTTTTGAAAACTATATATTTTCGGGAAAAAGAAAAAGAAAAAAATATATATTACCAGCTATACATTTTTTGCAAAGAAGAAAAATATTACCAGCGATACATATTTGTAAGTAAATTATTACCAGAAATGGAATATTTGAAGAAAACATATTGCCGGAAATAGATTTAAAAAAAATTACCAACAATAAAAATTTTGTTGGCATTAAATAACCCATTGAGGTTGATATACCGTAAAACCAAAACAAACAAACAAACAAACAAACCATTATCATAAAAAGTTGTATTGCTTGAATATTTTAATGGGATAACTATAACCCGATCATATCATTAGGATTATTATTAAGAAATAATTTCTGTTGTAATTCTTATTTCGACATATGCTTTTCTTTTTTTGCGCACCAGCTGCAGACCAAGTTTAGATTGTGCTAGAAAACGTTGCTAATTTTATAGTCCTCCACTTGTTCTGAATTCAACATTGACTCGTTCACTTTTTGAAGCATAACAGAAAAGAAAATTGCCAAGAGAAGAGGAGCAACAACGCAGCCCTTGCTTTGTACCGTTGGAGATGAAAAAGGCGACAGATTGCTCACTTCACGATCTTACAAAAGCTTTCATTCCTTCGTGAGATAATAATATGGAGCATTTTTTCTGGGACACCTAATTTTGACAAAACACTCCAAAGAGCAGTTCGAGATACAGTATCGAAAGCCTTTGTGAAGTCTACAAAAACAACAAATAGATCCTTGTTTTGTTCTCGTGCCTTCACCTGAGCCAGCCGGAGATAAAAGATAATAGCCACGCTTCCTCTACCGGATCGAAAACCGCACTGGGTTTCTGGTAATGCTTCTGAGAAAACCGCACTGAGAAAAATTCATTAAGCCGACTCAGGATGATACGAGCAACGATTTTGCCAACAAATAGATTAAATGGCGATGTTTTCACGCCTTCATGTTTTTAGCCAATGGGTTTGATGTGCTTAATCCTTTGTCTATTTATTTAAAAAAATACTCTTCGGGGCTGTTTCATATCCGCAGATAATGATAGATACATCTGCCGATTTTCATATTTCATAATTATTTTCACTTCTCTTTCACAGTTCTTTCTTTTCCCTCCTTTTCAACTGTCATCAATTACGCGCCGTGGTTTGCTTGAACAGCAAGGTTATTTTATCGGGGAAGCTCGATAGCTTAAGCATCGATTTCTTCTGTCTCCCTTGTCTTTAAGCTGTCTTGTCAGTATCGAACTTACTAAGCACTCTTTCCTCATTATATACCCTAACAGATACAACTGTCTGTTTCTGATTTTGAAGATAAGTATCCATTGTGCTTCTACTTTCTTTAAAATTTCGTCGATGCTTACATATTTGGTCCATAGTATTCTCAGTAGAACCATATTTCTGCAGTCTAAAGACTTTCCATTTGTACCAAAATTGTCCAGCATTCATTGCCATATAGGAGGAATCAAATTACATAACGGTTCAGTACTCGTTTCTTTGTTTCTAACGGAATTCTTCTGTTTCTTAATATTTTTTTAGCTATTAGAAGACAACATTCGCTATCACAGTGCGCCTTCGAATTTAAATGTCGTACTTTCTGCCCGCTCTTAAAACATATCCCAGAAAATTAAATTCTTGCATTTTGATATCACCAATTTGCATGTTGGACTGTTCCTTTTAATAACAACTATGTATTCTCTCTTCTATCAATTGATATTTAGTCCTTTATTCTCGCTTTCTTTCACTAACCTTTGTAAGAATTAAAATTATTAAAATGTATTTACCATAGAGCTGTATTGGAGTTTTGTGAAAATAGACAAAAAAAAGACAGGTTTTAAATTATATACTCATAAGAGTGTTCAAAATAGTAATAACTGCTGATCTATACTTGGGATCAAGTGAGAGTAAGAGGATTTAATATTCCAGGACTTTCCTCAGTATTCTAGATTGTTGTCTCATGAAGCCTTCACGGTCATTACTTGGATTTCAAATTCTTCCAATATTTTTGTAAAATACTCTTCAGGACTGTCTCAAGTGCGTAGGTAATGATGGACATATCTGACGACTTCATATTTCATAATTATTTTCACTTCTCTTTCAGAATCCTTTTCTTTTTCCACCATTTCAGTTGTCATCAATTAAGCGCTGTAGTTCCCTTGAACAGCGACGTTATTTTATCGGGGAAGAAATCTTTTCTTCGTCACTATGACTAGACAGCGCATTCTATGAGATTTCTATTGAACTGTTTTGAAGAAGAAAAATACAACTTGGCGTCGTAATTGCATTATATAAATCCTCAGATATGTTCAGGGAGATGTTACACCAATCAGAATGACTGATGGTTACAGATATATATCTACATAACTCTGTAAAGAGGAAATGTATTCATAAGTAGACATGGAAAGAAATAAGTTTACATTTAAATATGTCATATTACATGCCAAGCAAATTTACTGATTCAAAACAACGAGATGACAATCTTTCATCAGACATTGTAGACAGGCACTTTTTATATGTGCCGCTTTCCTTCATGGCATAGACGATCATGGCCCTCCACAAGTTCCTATCTTTAGCAGTTCTTAATAGATTGTTTGTTATATAAAATATTGTTCCGCCATTCATCTACTAAAACTTCTTCTTCTTCTTCTTCTTCTTCTTCTTCTTCTTCTTCTTCTTCTTCTTCTTCTTCTTCTTCTTCTTCTTCTTCTTCTTCTTCTTCTTCTTCTATATGCCGTATCCATTCAGGACGTTGGCGATCATGGCTCTCTACAATGTCCCGTCTTTTGTATTTCTTAATAAATTTTGTCTTTTATTTATCTCTCCTAAATCCTGTTCAGTCATTCATTTGCACATACTCTGTCCATGGTATCCTCAACATCTTCCTGTAGAACAACTTTTCTGATCTTATAATCAGGAGTAGCCTGTCTGGGCCAAGACAGGTTAATGAAGACCATCCGTCTTAATAGCTACCCTATTCGTAAACTGACTACCACCTCAAAATAAGATAAACCAGTGACTTGACCCAAATAGTTGTGCGTTCAATAACTGGCTACTGCAGTGGTGAACAAAAACCTGGAGAGTTGAGTTAAAGGGGGAGAACTGAGGCATTCGGAAGAGGCATGGCATGTGGAACTATAACAATTTACCCCGGTGGACGAAATAAAGTGTTCAGTTCGAAATTCCAGTCTGAAGAAGGACGGAGCGTACAACGTTCGAAACATCGTTAATATAGCAATAAATATGAAGACAATTGAAATAAAACGAATAATTCCGTTATTATTTACATTTTTCGTATTTTTTGTATTGAAACATGACCAAGTGTACAAGTTAGTACTTTGTATATCCATTCCACAAAGTCTGTCTTCGCAGATTGACCACAAATTCTCGATTGGATTTAAATCAAGAGAGTTTCCGAGACAATCGATAGTACTTTGATTTGCTCACTGGTGAGGCTTGCCATTCTGTTTGTGCAGTGTTACAATTTTCGTATGCATCCTTGGAGTAACGTTCATCGCGGACAATCGCCGTAGGACAACTAATCGACAGTCGAGACAATGATGTCTGGGCGTGATGAAAATCTAATTAAATCACGGATAACGCAATATTTTTGAGGTCAAACAAAGTTCATCATACACTCCAAAAATAGATTCATATTACTGCACACCACCGCAAATCTCAGGAAAAAATAGAAATCGATTACGCCCTGTCACTCCTGTGGGTCTAAAACTGACCGTAGGGGGAAAGAAAGGAAACTAAAGCTGTTGTTTCAATTAATTTGCCCAGGGTGCATGTGAAAATATCAATACATATATTTGCGCGGGTACACACAAAAACACACATACACGCTCACACATTTGAATAAAGTACATTTAGGAAGCTAGTATTCACCTAATAATTTTGATTAAGAAAACGACTGGGTGTGTCTATTTAAATTTTTATTGTATTTTTTCAAATTTTCAGATAAAGTCTTATGTATTTTGTTCAAAGTTGTGGATAAACTGTCTACAGTACTTTCGAGTTTTGCAGTCATTAACAAGAACCGATGTACTTGCATTACTGACATTATTCGGACTGTTATCCTCATCTTCATTGCCATATTCACAACGTTTCAGCCTCTATATCGCTGAGATGAGGTATTATGATTACTTGCATTATTTACATTATTCGGACTGTTATCCTCATCTTCATTGCCATATTCACAACGTTTCGGCTTCTATATCGCTGAGATGAGGTATTATGATTACTTGCATTATTTACATTATTCGGACTGTTATCCTCATCTTCATTGCCATATTTACAACGTTTCAGCCTCTATTTCGCTGAGATGAGGTATTATGATTACTTGCATTATTTACATTATTCGGACTGTTATCCTCATCTTCATTGCCATATTCACAACGTTTCAGCCTCTATATCGCTGAGATGACGTATTATGATTACTTGCATTATTTACATTATTCGGACTGTTATCCTCATCTTCATTGCCATATTTACAACGTTTCAGCCTCTATTTCGCTGAGATGAGGTATTATGATTACTTGCATTATTGACATTATTCGGACTGTTATGCTCATCTTCATTGCCATATTTACAACGTTTCAGCCTCTATTTCGCTGAGATGAGGTATTATGATTACTTGCATTATTGACATTATTCGGACTGTTATCCTCATCTTCATTGCCATATTTACAACGTTTCAGCCTCTATATCTCTGAGATCAGGTATTATGATTACTTGCATTATTTACATTTCTCGGACAGTTATCCTCATCTTCATTGCCATATTCACAACATTTCGGCTGTTGTACGCTCAGGCCTTCTTCAGATTACTGGAATTTCGTCCACCGATGTAGATTGTTCTAACTCCACGAGCCATACGTCATCCGGGTGCCCTCAAGGACACATGGCTCGGTGGATAAAGACGTTGGTTAGATCCAGTGACTAGTGCCAAAGATTTGTGTGTTCAATACCAGGCCACAGCAGTGGTGAACCAAAAACTTGGAAATTAAAGGAAAGTAACTAAGACATTTGGAAAAATCATGGCACGTAGAATTATAACAATCTACCCCGGTGGACGAAATAAAGGGTTCGTTTCGAAATTTCAATCACCTGAAGAAAGATGGAGCGTACAACGGCCGAGACGTTGTGAATATGGCAAGCAGATTCTTTGCAAAGCTGGATGTTCGAAATGCTTTAGCGTGACGTCATGTGTAACGGCTACGCCATTTAGTTATGAAGTTAATATAAATTATTACGTCTTATTTTTCTAATTTTAATAATAATAATAGATGTCGCCAAAATGCTCTACAGCACCCAATGCAAGAAAAGACTCAAAACTCTAGAAGTTATTATTTTACAAAATAAACAGCCCACATAAAATCATAATAATACGAATATAATATTGTCAAAGATACTGCTGGCTTTGTCCGCATTTACAGGCCGATAACATCAGGAAGTCACATTCCTGACAAATCGACCTTGGAGTTGATTCGATCACGGGTCTCATGCTTTGAAACCGAACCTTTGGACCATTCAGCCAGTATATATCTACGATAAAATGATCAAATTTCGAAGTAGATAATAAAAAAAAAGCCAAAAATGTTATTGAAAATATCTTGAATAAAAACAAATATATTAAACTGAAATGGTCATTATTCCTATTCACGTTTGCTTAACCCTTTGAGCCCAGCGTTCCTGAACAATTTTAACTCTTTGAGCCCTGAGTTCCTGAATAATTTTAACCGGTTGAGCCCTGGGTTCCTGAACAATTTTAACCCTTTGACCCCTGAGTTCCTGAATAATTTTAACCCGTTGAGCCTTGCTTTCCTGAACAATATTAACCCTTCTGCCTGAGCTCCTGATTCAAAATGCACAAATAATTGGTATAGAATGCTTCACGGTAGATATAAAAATAGTTACAATTGTTTAAATTGGCTAGGCATTAATTCATATTTCTTTAACATTCTTTACACAGTGTCTAGGAATTAGTTCATTTTTCTCTACCACAGTAAAGTGGTGCTCAGGGTTCAAAGGTTTAATATCAATTTTACGTGAAAACACTGTCTGGCATAAATAATCTGATATGATGTATACATTGTATAAAGAAGAGGAGACAGGTTGAATATTTCTATTGAAAACAAAACAGGTGATGTAAAATTTCCTTCGAGTGACAGCTTTTCGCCCCACCCTTGTCAGAGATGATCCCTGATGAAATTTAAAATATTAAACAATAAAAGGAAATTGCCAGTAAAACGAGTTAAAATCTTCTGGCTGCTTTTTCTTTTTCAAACTATCGACTAGCCTAATTACTTTTTTCAGGTGGTGATTTGATCTGAATCAGCGCTTGACACGGATCAGTGCCAGCCGACAACTAACAAATCGCTGTTGGGTTTGGCTTATTATCGATAATCCAGAACTGACCTCACGAGCAGCGGATAATCAAGGGAAATGTCACATCGGCTTTAACAGTCAATCAACTCCAGGATTTAAGTCTCCTGTCTTCTTCTTTCACCCTCACCACTCTGTATATATATATATATATATATATATATATATATATATATATATATATATATATATATATATATATATATATATATATATATATATATATATAAATGTATGTATGTATATATATATATTCATTGTTAAATATATATATATATTTACATACATATATTCATTGTCAAATATATATATATATATATGTATATATATATATATATATATATATATATGTATACATATATATATATATATATATATATATATATATATGTATGTATGTATGTATGTATTTAGCAATGAACTTGATTAGAAACTGAAGCGTGGCTTGATTAACGAGGCTTAAATTAGTCACTGTTTACAGTGAAAGTGATTAACAAGAGTTGGAAAGTAAAATAACAAAAATATCGCCAGTGGATTTTCCAGAATGTCATCCAGGATTGAAATGGTGTTTAAATCGAGAGAAATTCAATTAACTTGGGAAATTTTACCTAATCCAATCAAGCGAATATTACAGGTGAATAGCCAAAAGATATATTGGTGGACGCCACCACCACCCCCAAAAAAATGGAACAAAAAACTGTGTTCATATAAAAGTACAGTGCTTCTTTTAAGCCGGACAAAATTAAACAGATGTCTTTAAATTTCACCTTTTTTGAGATAACTGACTGCGTGGCCACAGCATTTAATAACATTTAATACAAATTTCTAACAGTTTTAGATGCCTTCGATATACGTGACTTTTGATGGTTTTATTTTTTCGGAATGCCAACAAATCGGTGGTATACCTCTTCTCCTTGTATGTGCCGTGTCCATTCAGGGCCCTGGCGATCATGGCTCTTTTAATTTTCCTGTTCTCTGTTCCTCTTAGCAAAATCTGTATTTTTGTTATCTTTCCCATGCCTTGGTCTGTCAACAATTTCCCAAAGTTCTTTAGGTATTTCATTGTTTCCTTTTGCACCTCTTGCCTTCAATCTGTCCTGTGAGTAACAGATTATCCCAGCCCACTTTCCTCAATTTGTACCCTTGAAATTACTACTGTCTCTGATGTTAAATTGTTCTTTTCAGTCTATTTTCTCTAAAACTTCGTCGTTCCATTCATGGATCCGTCAGCATCCCTCTGTAGAAGCACATGTCTGTTGCTTCATGTCTCTTCTTCATCTGTGAGGAGATTGTCCAGTATTCACTGCCATAGAGAGAGACCGATATCACGTAACAAGTTAGAAATCTTTTCCTTGTTTCTAGCGAAGGAATTTTTTCTATTTATTGGTACTCGTCTTAGCTTTTGGAAAGCATCATTGGTTATCCTAATTATGTACCAGTTCAGGATTCTTTGTTTCTAGCGAAATAAATTGAATATAATAAACACTAATTTCTAATTTGATCTTAATAAACGTAATGGTTGACATTTTACTAAAAATAAAGCAACAAAAAAATTTTAATACGGCAGCGAAAAATGCGAGTATAAAAATAATAGTTTACATTTGATTAACTGTAAAGTCAGCAATTCACTTGTCTTAGTGTTGCGTTCAAACGGGTTTTGTTTGAAGCAGAATAAACAGATGATTTTCATCTGTAGTCTTCTGGAAGTCAACTGATTGTCACCGTTGAACGGTTATTTTTATTTACTTGACTTAGTGTTGCGTTCAAACGGGTTTTGTTTGAAGCAGAATTAAACAGATGATTTTCATCTGTAGTGTTCTGGAAGTCAACTGATTGTCACCGTTGAACGGTTATTTTTATTTACTTGTCTTAGTGTTGCGTTCAAACGGGTTTTGTTTGAAGCAGAATTAAACAGATGATTTTCATCTGTAGTCTTCTGGAAGTCAACTGATTGTCACCGTTGAACGGTTATTTTTATTTACTTGTCTTAGTGTTGCGTTCAAACGGGTTTTGTTTGAAGCAGAATTAAACAGATGATTTTCATCTGTAGTCTTCTGGAAGTCAACTGATTGTCACCGATGAACGGTTATTTTTATTTACTTGTCTTACTGTTGCGTTCAAAAAGGTTTTGTTGGAAGCAGAATTAAAGGGATGATGAATTCGAATAATACCTTTCATCTGCAGTCTTCTGGTAATCTATTAATTTTTACCGATTAACGGTTATTTTTATTTATTTGCCTTAGTGTTGCGTTCAAACGGGTTTTGTTGGAAGATGAAGTAATGTGATGATGAATTCGAATCTTACCTTTCATCTGCAGACTTCTGATAATCTACTGATCGTCACCGATGAACGGTTATTTTTATTTAATTAATTTATTTTTTAAATTTTATTTGTAAATAAAAATTGTAATTATAATCTTACCGCCTACGCAATATAACTATTTATTATAGAAATAGAAAATAATCTCCCAATAGTAAAATAATTTAGACAATAGTTACCTTTTGCGAAACGATTTTTTTCTCATTTGCACAATTTTGTCCTAATCCACGTCGTTTCAACCGTTGTACGCTCCGGCCTTCATCAGCTGACTCGAACCCTTTATTTCGTCCAACGGGCTAGATAGATTATTCTGTATGTGTTATCTCCCTTCTTAAATGAACTCTCCAAGTTTTTGTTCACCTCAGCTATAGCCAGGTATTGAACTCACAACTATTTGTGTCAAGTCACTAGATTCAGCCAACGTCTTTATCTACCATTTATTCACCATGAGTTAAAGGGAGATAACAGAGAGACTTGGAAGAGGCATGGTACGTGGAACTATAACAATCTACTCCGGTGGTCAAGATAAAAGGTTCATTTCGAAATTGAAATCTGAGGAAGGTCGGACCGACCCACGGCCGAAACGTCGTTAATATGGCAATAAAGATGAGAACAACAGTCCGAACAATGTAAATATAATTACAATACCTCATCACAGAAATATCGAGAGATATGTTCAATCTTGTCATGATATGTTTTTTTCCGAGTTTATATTTCATAAAGATTACAATAACAATGCTTTTTTTGTTTTTTATTTCGTTTTTTTTTGTTTTTTATTACAAGTTTCCTGGAGGTTTTTGCATGTAAGTCAACCAGACTGAGAAACGAACTCGGATATCCGTTGTTCGCATTTCGATCCCTAACTATTTTATCACACACACTCACGTTGTAATTTGACTCAACCAACGCTTTTATCCACTGCGCCATGTGTCCTTGGGTAGTGGCATGGCATGTGGAACTAGAACAATCTACCCCGGTGATGCCAAACTCGTTCAGTAATGTCTACTATAGACAGCCGCTTTTTAAGATCAGTGGATATGAATGGTTTCAAAAGAAATGAAGTCTGTAGCTTTTAGCGAGTACCGTTCTTCTTGCATTCTTGAATTTGAATCACAAAGAACTGTACCAAATGACAGAAACCATATCACTTATAAACTTTTAACAGCATCAAGAACTGAAATGACACTCGAACCGAATTGCATGGATTTAAGCGTGCTACTAGGTTGGCATCTCGGTCCCATACTTTCACTGTCGAAACAGTTGAATGTATCTTCCTCTTCTATTCCAACAAACCCTTCGCTCGCACTTCCCGACAGTGGAACTCCCTTCCTCTTACATGCTTCCCTGATAGCTATAATCTTCAAATGTAATGACAATCGATATCTTCTGCGTCCTTCTCCATATCCTTCCCGCAAACAAGCCCATTTACTCTTGATTTCACTTTCTGTAACCCCTTGCGTGCTAGTGGCCCTATCGCCTTGCTTGGGGTTGAAATGCTGAAAAAAACCTTGATGTTGATTTTACACATTTCTTCGGACAAAAGGATAGAGGAAACCTTTCACAGTACCGGAAAGAGTGATAACAGGTTCTGGACTTGAGATAATTATATTTTTTTAAAAAATCAATAGAAATATTTTATAACTTTCAAACGAACGTAGCCCTTTCTACTCAGTCAATGATTGCTGAATGTTTCCTTATAACGAAACGGCTAATATTACCATTGCCATTACAGATGAGGAGAACTGACACTACACTTTGATCCCAGCCCGATGTTCAAGGAATGAAGAAAAGAGTAACTCAAGAAGCATTGGCTGCTCTGTCGATGATGCCGAATGCTTCCTTATCAGGAAACGGCTAATATTACATTGTCATTAGTGATGAGGAGAACTGATTCTACACTTTGATCCTAACCCGATGTCCAGAAAGCGTATAAAAGTGTAACATGATTATAACTTACTGCTTGCCCAATGAATGCCGAATCTTTCCTTATGAGGAAACAGCTAATATTACCATTGCCATTAGAGGTGAGGATAACAGATACTACACTTTGATCCCAGCCCGATCTTCAAGATGGGAAGAAAATCGTAATTCGAGTAGCACTGGCTACTCGGTCAATGAATGCCGAATGTTTCCTTATAGTGAAACTGTTAATAATAATTTTCTGGACTTTATTTTTTTGAATTATGACTGATGACAATTTTGTTAACGCGTGTTTACGAACATATAAAAACAGACAAATTTCGTTAGAAACGAAGAAATGTCTACTGAACTGTGATGTAATACCAGTCCTCTTATATGAGAGTAAATGCTAGATAATCTCACAGATGAAAAAGAGACATGAAACTTCAAAAATATGGTTCTACAGAAGGATGCTGAGAATGAATTGAAGCGCTGATGTTAGCACCGACAACATTTAAGAATAAATGGATGTAGAATGTCACTTTATACTTAACATCAAGAAGAAACAGTTGAAATTTCTAGGGCATAATGAGAAAAGAGGGTTTGGAAATTTTGATACTCATAGGACCGGCTTAAGGGACAAAGGAAAACAACGCACAAAAATCCTAGTGAGCTTGAATAAATAGATGACGGAACAATGTTTAGGAGACAACATTTATTAGAAATTGTGGAGAGCTATGTTCGCCAATGTCCTGAAGGGACCCAGCCCATAAAATAAAAGCACCACTGATTTTTAGGCACGGGTTTTCCCAAAATCTCGCCGAGATAGAGTGATTTACTAAGTGTCGCTTGCATGTGGCTCGAAATTATGTTGCACCCCGTGAGGATTGAACTCACAACGTCGAATTAACCGCGCTGGGTTATATAAAAAGTTTTCGCCAATGGCATGTTTTTACAGGAGAAAAAGTGATTCGTTTGATAATATTAGAAATTTAGCAAAACATTCGATAAATATATATTTTTTTCTTTTTTAAATAGAACATGTATAAAAGAATGTTTGCTCCTGAAATCTACAATATTTAGATATTTCTGAAACAAAACAATAAATTCGATATTAAATGCTGATTATCCCTGGCATTTAGGAAATGCCTGTCTTATTTAATATACATGCCTAATAAATATCGAGGATTATCTGGATTTAGTAAATCTTGGGGATAAACTACAATTAATAAATATCGTGAATAATCTTTATTAAATATTGAGGGGAATTTGCAATTTCTGAATATCGTGGTAAATTTGTGTCTTCAGTAAATTAAGAGGATAATTCGTCAATTACTCAGACTTGACATAAGAGAAGAAAAAAAATCTTCCTGGTGTTTTAGATATATTTAATGTTGGTACTTGTTAGAAATCTCAAAATGGACAAACATGGCTGTTTATTTCAGCCATTTGAGCAAATCATTCTAAAAAAAACCCGCAGGGGATTTCTACGTTGGTATTAAATTATCTTCCCTTTTGTGATAGCGATTTTCCAAGCGTAGCTGAGATGCTGCACAAGGTCAAATTTAATGGGCACCCAGTGTGGATCGAACTCGCTACTCAATCGTAATTATTTTAGAGCGACAATCTTGCTAACCATTACACCACCTCGAGGTGCCCAAATAGTGATTTTCCAAGCGTAGCTTATATGTGGCACAAGGCCGAAAGTAAGGGGCACCCAATGAGGTTCGAACAAACTACTTAATCGTTAATTGTTCTAGCGAGACAAGCTTGCTAACCGTTACACCCTTCTCTTCTGTGATATGACTGTTATTAAAGACTGCATAGAAGTTTGCTAATGGTTTTAGTAATGCATTTAAAATCAGGAAAAAGAGATTGTCAAGTCAAGCGGGAAGAGGCCCATTAAATGTACAATACAGATGAATTCATGATGCCCTTGGGAAATGTATGGGTCCTCTTCTTTTCCCTTCCAGCTATAGCTCAATAGCAGGAGAGACCGGCTTCTATAGCCTTGAATGACGACTGGTCTAGAAAGAAATGGCAAACTACTGCGGGAAAAGATTCTGCTTCGTCAGTTATGTATCGAAAGATACATGATCGCCCAGGCGTGTATCACGCATGGCACATAACTGGATCGAAGAGCCGAGTTCGAATACCAGTCGAATCCATTACATTCACTTACGTTGCTAATACCCTTCGGAAAGGTATGAACCCTCTTCTTCTCCTCCCAGCTATGTGCAGATAGGAGAACAGACCAGATGCAACTGGTCTACCTCAGAAAGAAATGGAAGTCATGTATCGAAAGATACATGATCGCCCAAGCCTGTATCACGCATGGCACAAAACTGACTGACTGACTTGTGAGAAATCACAAAATCGACAGGCATGGCTGTTTAGCTCATCCATTTGAACAAATCAATCTCAAAGACGCGCTGGGGATTACTACGTTGCTATTAAATTATCTTATCTT
>OZ038485.1:12215498-12237998 GCA_964036315.1 Acanthosepion esculentum | reverse complement strand
ACGTAAAACAAAAGAAGACAAATCAAACGAAGGCTATTAAATGTACAATAGAAATTGTTTGCTAATCATTTTACTATAAAAATGCATTATGAAAAATATATTCTCCCTGGTCAAGAATTAAATAATCGATTACCGAATGAATAGAGCTACTTGATTTCTGATTGATAAAAAGAATACGCATTTGTCACTGTTGACGCGTTACTGTTTTCATAGTGATAACTGACCGGACACAAAACTGTAATTTATTTTGGGATTTGCATTTTCTGCTATTCCTGGTTTTGTTGAGCATAACAGGTGAAAAAAAACAACAAAACAAAAAACAACAAAAAAACAAAACCAAAAAATCGACAAACACAGTAAAAATATCGACAAGGTCTAAAAGTAGCGAAACGGACTTGATATGAAAGCCTAAACCTACAAATTTACTGATGACTATTTGGACTACTATTAAATTAAACCTGAGCTAATTTGTTCTACTAATAAAAAGAAAGTCAATAAAAAAATAATAGCGGGACGCTTACCAATATAGACCAATTCGCTACTTCTTAATCTGGCAAAATTGCTTGGAAAAAAACTCCTTAATTGATTAAGAAACATGTAAAGTAGATCCCTAGTTTCGTTTTACAACAAAATAATAAACATTCACCTAATTTAATCAAAGAAGCCTGCCTGCCTGCCTGCCTGCCTATCTATCTATCTATCTATCTATCTATCTATCTATGTCTGTTCATATCTATCTATCTATCTATCTATCTATCTATCTATCTATCTATCTCTAGCAAACATATCTGTACACTTGCAAGCCCAATACTACTTCTTAATATCTAACATGATCTTGCCTATAGGAAGATTGATATTACATGGCAGTTCTGCAATATTTTCTTCATCCATTTTTTCTCTTATTCATCTGTGCCTACCTAATTCCCGTTTCACATTTCCCTTTCTCTCTTAAAGATATTTAAATTTCACTGTTTCTTTGATTGTCACATTTCCATTCCAAAGTTCGCATTGAGAATCTTAATTAACCTTTGCACTCTTTGGGACACCAACCCACTAAAAACGATTTTGACATACCGCCATTATTTCTACAGACATTTCGCCGATGCTAAAAATTTATCAACACGTGACACAATAGAGAAGATCATCCCGTAGGCCAACACTCAAAGGAATTCATCCCCGGTGTGACATTACGAATAATGAGCCAGTCAAATTTTGGACAATTTTATATCTCCAGATATCCCCAAATCTTGAATCGTCAAGAATAAAGAAAACGATATTCGCAATTGAAAGCCAGTAACTGTTGTCATTTTTGAAGAAATTAGTCTGTAGATTGCCGAGAATAAAATGCGTATTATACTTCAATACTGAACTATCCCCTTATACGCACAGATAAGGGGATCTTTCTGTTTCATTCTATATCATATTATGTCTACTGATTTCGGTCCCATTCTTTTAGTTCATTTTAATCTTTTCACTTGTTATTCGAATTTTAATTAATTTACAAACACCTATGTCTACATCCGTGTAGACAACAATAATTTTCTTTCATCATACGGTCAGTTTTAGACCCACTGAAGTGACAAGGTGTAACTGATTTTTGTTTGCAGTGGTGTGAAGTAATATGAATCTATTTACGAGGTGTATGATGAAATTAGTTTGGCCTGGAAAACTATTGCCTCGACTGTCGATTAGTTGTCCTACGGCCAGTGTCTGCGGTAGACATTACTTCAAGGAAGCGTACGAAAATTATAACGCAGCATGAACACACTGGCAAGCCTTACCAGTGAACAAATCAAAGTACTATAGACTGGCTCGGAAACTCTCCTGATTTAAATCCTACCGAGAGTCTATTGTCAAAGAAAGACTTCGTGGAATTGACATACGAAGTACTAACATGTCCACTGGATCGTGTTTCATTGGAAAAATACGAAAAAAAAAAGATGATAACGGAATTATTCGTTTTGTTTCAATTAATTTTCACAACGGTGTTCTCTTTATTATTTCAATGTTTTCCTTGTTTTGTAATTCGAATATATAAATTTATTGCTGCAATTTCACCTAAAATCGTATCTCGTTTCGAACGACCGTGTATGTTTATAGTTCAATCACACTAACAAGTCGCCGTCCACAGCAGTTTTCTTTCGTATAAGCTGTAATAGATTCTGTGGACAGAGGTTATGTTTCGAAAGAAAATCCATCACTAGACATTCATCATAGGGAGGAAAAAAAAAGAAGAAAGCTTGAATTCAAAATGAATAAACACATTATTCACCTTTGAGGTTAAGTAAGCATTTATACTTGTCATATTCTTCGTGGGAAATATAAACAATAAATCACTCTGGAAAACACCGTATATAATGGAGGCATTTCGATTTGGCTTAAATAAAAGCATGTAAATAACCCGCTTACGAAATCTAACTGTCGCTCTCGCATAACTGCAAGGCGCCTGGGATTCTAATGACCGGAAACTTATCTCCGCTTCCTTCCGCCAACACACACAAACCAGGTCGATTTAATTGTTTCGTAGAATAGCGAGACAGCCGATTCGAAGACGAATGGCATGATATCCTTAGTTACTGGTGTACTTAGAACACACAATATTATTTTTACTTTCATTTACTACGTAATGGAGGAGATCATTTAATATCGTTTTGTCGCATGCCCGCGTAAACTTCGCTTGACAACAAGTCGAAATTGTGGACAAGGGAAGAAATCAATTCAAACGGTCACACTGACATATCTTAGGACGCAGATTGAGAGAGTCTTTGGTTCGCTTTCCATTTTCGTTTCTTAGAAAAAGAGATGAATTTTCCATATTACTCGATCCAGGGATAGAACACCTATAATATTTTATGTAAACAGACATTATCGATACCTCATAAGCATGACAATAAACTACATCCGCGTACCGGGTATGACGATAAACCACATCCGCGTCCTGGGTATGACGATAAACTACATCCGCGTCCCGGGTATGACAATAAACTACATCCGCGTCCTGGGTAAGACGATAAACTACATCCGCGCTCTTGGGTATGAAGATAAATTACATCCGCGTTCCGTGTATGACGATAAACTACATCCGCGTCCTGGGTATGACGATAAACTACATCCGCGTCCTGGGTATGACGATAAACTGCATCCGCATCCCGTGTATGACGATAAACTGCATCCGCGTCCTGGGTATGACGATAAACTATATCCGCATATTGAGTATGACGATAAACTACATCCACGTCCTGGGTATGAAAATAAACTACATCCGCGTCCTGGGTATGAGGATAAACTACATCCGACAGCGAGGCCTCTAGTAATGTGATTTTGAGGAACTTGGAAAATTCTCTTAATTGCTGGTGTTTCCACGTTCACCTTGACCGGGGTTGGTAGAACATGTTCGGGTCTCAGCTATGGTCAAATATTTAATCCCCAAATTGGCGTCAAAACACTATGAAAATATGAAAAAATATATTTTTTATTTAAAAAAAAACAAAGAAAACATTTCCGATAAATCTGAGTGAAAATAAGGATTGTTCAAATATATACGAAACATAACATTTACATTATTTACATTATTCGGAATATTGTCCCCATCTTTGTCGCCATATTTATTACAACGTTTCGGACGTTGTACACTCCGACCTTCTTCAGGTGGTTGGAATGTCGAACTGATCCATTTAGTTCGCTCACTGGGGTAAAGTGTTCTTGTTACACGTGCCATGTTTATTGCATGTCCGTTATTAGTTATCTCCTGTTAATTTCCCTCTGAAGGTTTTCCACTGACCTAGACGGGTATTGAACTCACATTGTTTGGGTCCTGTCACTGGATCTAACTAACGCGTTTATCCATGTGCCATGTGTTCTTGAAGAAGTCCGGAGCGTTCAACGGCTGAAACCTTGTAATAAATATGGCAAGAAAGATGTGGACGATAGTCCGAACAATGTAAATAGTGTACATAATACCTCATCTTAGAAATATAGACAGATACTGAAAGGCTGAAACGTTGTAATAAATGAGGCAACAAAGATGAGGAAAATAGTCCGAATAATGTAAATAGTGTACATAATACCTCATCTCAGAAATATAGACAGATACTGAAAGTCCGAAACGTTGTAATAAATATAGCGACAAAGATGAGGATAATAGTCCGAATAATGTAAATAGTGTACATATTACCTCACCTCAGAAAATATAGACAGATACTGAAAGTCCGAAACGTTGAACTAAATATGGCGACAAAGATGAGGATAATAGTCCGAATAATATAAATAGTGTACATATTACCTCATCTCAGAAATATAGACAGAAACATAACATTTATTATACAATTTACAGCATACAAAATGTCCACCCGGGTTTGTAGCATCTTTTAGAATCTCAGGTATGGAGATATATTTAACCCTCAAATTGGAGGCAAAACACAATGAAAATATAAAAAAAAATATTTTTAGAGTAAAAAAATAACAACATTATGGATACATTTGAGGAAAAATAATTATCGTCCAAAAATATACGAAACCTAACATTTATTATACTGCGAAAATAATATACGATATACAAAATGTTTATCTTTTGTGACATTTTTTTCAGATATGGAACGATGAATGTTCATCTTTCGAAAATGTTCTGTCTGCTGTGTCAGACGATGGACAAACGAATCCTCGTTGTCTGTCCACGCCCTGGAGGAGAAAAGTGAGATCAAAAGCTGCATATATCTCGCTGGCGTAGCACAAAGACGGACTACGATGAGATGATTTGTTACATTTAGGAGGTCGTAGAGGTTGGGTAGAGCATTACACACTACTGCTGCTATGTGTTTGATCAGCGTGTGTGAGAGTAGGTGCGTTAACATATTACATTACTCCATTTCAAGCGAGATGGTTGTATAACCATCTCTAGAAAAAAGGATCTTACACTCACTACTGTCTATGTAATGTAGGAAAAGTGTGTGTGTTTTTTTTTTTAATATTTAATTGAAATGGTTTCATTACACGTGAGGTGGTAGTACTATCCCTTTCAAAGTAATGATGTCAATGTGGTAGGGTCAAATCGTGGTCAAAACACTATGAACATGTAAAATATAGTTTTTTTTTACACCAGTTATACATTTTTGGGAAAAAAAATATTAAAAGCAATAAATTCCTAAAGAAATAAATATTAGCAGCAATACTATTTTGAAGAATGTATATTAGCAGCAATACAATTTTGAAGAATATATATTAGCAGCAATACAATTTTGAAAAAATTATTACCAACAATAAAAATCTTGTCGGCATTAAATAATTCACTGAAGTTGATCTGGCGTAACACAAAACAAACCGAGACAATATATACTGAGATAGTTTTATGGGTCCTTACTATAACTACAGGATGAACTCTTCCTAATATTATGTATACTACGCCTCTCAAGAGAGAGGGAAGAATCGAGTCGAGCCGATAGTAGTTCACTCCAAACCAGACTGACAGTCATACTAACACCTTCCACATCTTGTATTATTATTTCGTGTAATATATCTTCGTTATTTCTACTCTTGTGTTCGTGTTCCTTGGTCCTAACCTGGACCACAACAGATAGATAGATAGATAGATATATAGATAGATAGATAGATAGATAGATAGATAGATAGATATTGTCATCAATAAAAATCTTGGCATTAAATAACCCATTGAAAGTGATATGCCGTAAATTGAAATTGATACGCCGTAAAGAAATCAAACAAATCCAACGTCGTTGATGGCAGCATTCCTGAAACTCCCATTCTGTGATAACAAGCAGCTACCTCGTCGCATTCACTTGGCACTTCTTTGATGTCTTGTAAACTTCTTTCTTTCAAGTGGCATTTAATTTTTGAAGAGCAAAAATGTCAGTGAGGTGAGATCTTGTTTGACCTGAATGTTCTGCTTGGGCCCAAAACTGCTGCACAGCGCTGGTCACCATTGGTACATCTGTCGTGTGATGTGACGACCATACTCTACACACTTTCCTTCCGAACAATGCTATAGACAATAGTACAGAATGAGAACGTTATAACTTATTGTGCATATGCGACACAGTTCAATGGTCAATATTTCCCAGTGGCTTCACTCCGGACACTTTAGATACAACAGTCCCGACATTTTTTCGATCAAACCACTTTTCAGCGCAGGAATACAGACACAACTCTGGATTTTGACTCAGTTTTATGTCCAGATACTCTGAACAGGTTAGGACCAAGGAAGAACAACACGAACACAAGTTTAGAAATAACGAAGATATAATACACGAAATAATAATATAAGATGTGGAAGGTGTTAGCATGACTGTCAGTCTGGTTTGGAGTGAACTACTATCGGCTCGACTCGATTCGCCCCTCTCTCTTGAGAGGCGTAGTATACATAGTGTTAGGAAGAGTTAATTCTGTAGTTATAGGTAAGGACCTATAACACTATCTCAGTATATATTGGCTCGATTTGTTTTGTGTTACGGCAGATCAACTCATTTTTTATGTTTTTTTTTCAAATTTAAAGCTAATAAAAACTTTGAGAGCCGACAGACGCTAGCGTTTGAATTTAACTTATCACATCTGACATATTTGACTTGCCTTAAGCGAAATTATAGTTTAGAGTTGAAGGAGGGTTTATTTTGGACTTAATTCTTAACGGTTTTCCCCATTTTCTTTTTATTATAACATGTGGTTTGCGCTGAAATTTTAATAAAATTTTTTTTGTTTGACATATGATTAATCATTAGAAAATGATTCTATTTTCTTCTTAGACCACTGAATCAAAACAGTGGAATATTTTCTGGCTTTTGTGCAAGAACTACAGAAAGAGGTAGACATAGAGAAAGTAAGACCTGATTTTTTGGTTGATTAGTCGTTTTAGGGTTTATCTACACTTAGAAGGATATTTAAAGCCACAAATATTTTTAGATTGTAGGAATTATTTTGGAGATAAAAGTCTTAGTCATTAACTCTGGGCTGGGCTGAGAAAAGAATACCAAGCCATTATCCATTACACCACCCGCACCTGCAACTCTACAGCAGCTAGTATTACCAAGCGGCCATCCATATAGGTACTGATCAGACTCGACATTGCTTAACTTCGGTGATCGTACAGAAACCAGTGTTTCAACGTGGTGTCTGTAAGCCAAGTAAGATTTGACGAGCGATAAATATAAAAGGTTAAATGCAACGTCAATTCCCATCTTCTGTCTTCCTAAAACATGCCCTTTCTTACTTTTGAAGTATTCTCATTTTGTTCCTCTCCCAGTAACTCTTCACATCTTAGTGGCATTGTCGCCTTACTTGGTGTAAAATGATTAACAAAAATGAAGAAAAATACATGCAACCGTACAGCATCATGACCGGCTTACTCGTTTCCGAGCGCACCCTTCTGATAAAACGGTAAGCTAATCCGTTTTGAGGACACCTGATCAAGCACAATTTTGTTTGTTCAACACGTATTGAGTCTATCTCTTGTTTATGCTGCAAGAGAATGAATCATCTAGTGTCATCAACAGTTTGAGCATGGTCCGCACGCTCAAAGCCTCTTTCACAATGGCTTCGGGCTTTGTGATAGCACAACTGCCAGTGGCTTCCACGAAGTTCCGTTTACCTAATTGCTTGGATCAACAAATAGTATTGCATTCTGACACTTTCTAGATGTGTCACACAGTGAGATCGCCTCCCTATAAAAAACACCTACAAAGACACTTTCCTGACAAATCAACCTGATGATATTAAAGCACCCCCCAGCAAACCTTCTAACCACTTACCAATGTACATATATATATACATACTTAATAGCCGGCTACTCATTTTCCGAATACACCTGTCTGCTAAGGCGGATACCGCTCCCTCTCGCAGACGCGTGCCTGCTCAACAAACAGTGAGCCCACCTGTGGTTTATAATGCAAATATAGTGAACGTACATTAGTTACATTTTATGGGGTTGGAATACCGAACCCTTTATTTCTTCCATCGGGGGGTATGCAGTTTTATAAGAGCCCTGACTGAAATCTGTTAACACACACTCGTATGACTGACAAACTACAAACATAGCAGCAGTAGTATTTAAGGCTTTGTCAAGATCTACTGAATTATACATGTTTGGAAATCAGCGGTAGATATGAAACTCTTACTCTCATTCGCTTCCAGGAACTGTGTAGTTAACAACCATTCTTCTGAAAAATTCCAAGCCTTTTCATGAGCCAAACCTTTACAGTTCTAAAATTGTTTATCAAATGAATAAATGTTATATTTATTACACAGTTAGGTTATGTTTATTTTTTCTCTCCGTGTTATCCATAACTTTCACTAACCTAAATCATTTGTAACGATTTACCCTGACATAGAACACGATAGCCTTACATTATTTACATTGTTCGGACTGTTGTCCGCATCTTTATTAACATGTACACGGCATTTTGGTCGTTGTACACTCCAGCCTTCTTCAGATGATTTGAATTTCGAACTGAACCCTTTATTTTGTCCATCGGAATATATACAGTTTTATAACAGCTATGGGTGTAATTAATTAACACACAGTCGCATGTTTGACAAACCATACACATAGCTGCAGTCGTAATTAAGGCTCTCTCTAGCCATGTTGAATCCTAGATGTTTGGTAGGCGACGCTAGATATGAAGCTCTGAATATCTTTTCGTCTCCAGGAAGTGAGCAGATAACAACACTTCTGGCACATACCAAGCTTTTTCGTAAGTCAAACCTTTTATCGTTCTACAGCACTAATTCTGTATTTTATTTATTGCTTCTCAAATTAATTAAAGTTATATTTGGTACATGTTTGGATCATTCTTATTTTTTGTCAAATGATTATAATGGTTTACCCTGACATAGAACCCGATAGCTTTATATGATTTACATTGATCGGGCTGTTGTCCGCATCATTATTGCCATATACGCGACGTTTCTGCCGTTGTACACTCCGGCCATCTTCAGGAGATTTGAATTTCGAACTGAACCATTTATTTCGTTCATCGAGATAGATTGTTCTAGTTCCCCGTACCACGCCTCGCCTAGATGTCTCAGTTATCTCCCTTCAACGCACATCTCCAAGTTCTTTTTATGTTTGTTCGCCACTGAAAGAAATATAGGACGAAACGGCCGTCCAGTGTTTTCTGCATTCTGTTGAGGTTTCTTTCAGACTCAATGAATTACTTAATTATAATTATCAAATCCTCCTTACAATTTCTATCATATATATATATATATATATATATATATATATATATATATATATATATATATATATATATATATATAAGAGAAATACTTTCTTTGTTGTTTCTCCTTTTTTTCTTTTTTTTCATCCGGAAGGTCTTGAAAATATTTGACTATTTAATGAGTGAGGATAAAAGAAATAAATGAAAATAAAACATCGTACTTTTATGTCGGATGCAATCCAAAGATCCAAGGGCAAACGGCATACGAATATTATTCCGGAAGCTGTCTATATGTCTAAGATGAGGTATTATGTACATTATTTACATTATTCGGACTATTGTCCTCACCTTTTTCGCCATATTTATTACAGAGTTTCGGTCTTTCAGTATCTGTCTATATTTCTGAGATGAGGTATTATGTACATTATTTACATTATTCGGATTATTGTCCTCACCTTTTTCACCATATTTATTACAACGTTTCGGTCTTTCAGTATCTGTCTATATTTCTGAGATGAGGTATTATGTACACTATTTACATTATTCGGACTATTGTCCTCGTCTTTGTCGCCATATTTATTACAACGTTTCAGCCTTTCAGTATCTGTCTATATTTCTGAGATGAGGTATTATGTACACTATTTACATTATTCGGACTATTGTCCTCACCTTTTTCGCCATATCTATTACAACGTTCCGGCGCTTCACTATCTGTCTATATTTCTAAGATGAGGTATTATGTATACTATTTACATTATTCGAACTATTGACCTAATGTTTGTTGCCATATTTATTACAACGTTTCGGCCGTTGTACGCTCCGGCCTACTTCAGGCGGTTGGAATGGCGAACTGAACCATTTATTTCACTCACTGGGGTAGACTGTTCTAGTTCCACGTGCCATGTTTAATGGACGCCAGTTATCAGTTATCTTCTGTTAATTTTTCCCTCTGTTGGTTAGATCCAGTCATTGGACCCAAAAAGTGTGAGTTCAGTACTCGGATAAGGCAGTGGAGAAAGAGGAATTAACAGGAGATAACTGATAACTGACATCCATTAAACATGTTACGTGAACTAGAACAGTCTACATCTGTGAGCGAAATTAAGGTTTTAGTTCGATATTCCAACCAACTGAAGAAGGACGGAGCGTACAACGACTGAAACGTTGTAATAAATATGGCGACAAAGATGAGGACAATAGTTCGAATAATTTTGTGTTTTTGATGTTCGTGGTTCCTATCTTCATAAATTGCGACTTCGTAGATCGATAGATAGATAATATTAGTGGTTAATACACCCCCCCACACACACACATATATATATATATATATATATATATATATATATATATAAAATATATGCATACATACATATACATACATACACATACATATATATATATGTAAAATTCCAAGATGATAGAATCCAGGTAGATGTCCAGGACAGAGTAAGAATATAATAAAAAGGCTGAAACACTAATACTCCATGTTTATAATTTATTACATTGGAATCGTAATTACGATCCAATTCATCAGACCTACAAATTCCTCTGTACGTCTGATGAATTTGATCGTAATTACATATTATATGTGTGCTATGTAATGGACAAAGTTTTCGTAGAAAATATGCCTAATTTAGTAAACTTCTACCTTGAGTAGTCTACATGCCTTTTATTTGGTGAATGTTAGTAACAAAATGTATGCAATTCAAAGTACGCGGAAATGATCTATTTCCACAAAGCATAGCCTAGTCTGGTACAAGTTTAATCAGTGAACATCAAACAGAAATCGAACTGACTAAAGCAGTGTTTATCTACAAGATCATCCCGTTATATTCAAATACAGTGAAAAGCGTTACCCCTTGAAAATGTACCTATCTAAAGAAAACCTGACATTTTTATATGACACTATATATCAACATTTTTTCGCTCAGCCCATTTGCGTTAAATGTGTCTTTTTTCGTGTTTGGCAATTTCCTTAAAACACTTTTTTTTCTCTATCGACCTTTATCAATTTCATTTCTATTTCTTTCATTTCTTGCTATTTGTTTTCATAAATAATGCTGCTTCGCTGTACATAAAACGCGGGTCGATATCCATAAATATATTTTTCGGGAGTCGACTTACTCGGGTTTCTAAAGGCAGACATTTTTTTCTTTTACGCTCGAAACTTTCCTTGGATATTTACTGATATTACGAGCGTTAATGCTATACCAAACACCGTTGACAACAACACCCCATAAAACAATATAATTTATTATGATGATAATGATGATGATGATGTCTATTATTATTATTATTATTATTATTATTATTATTATTATTATTATTATTATTATTATTATTATTATTATCTGAAATTACGAGCGGTAATGCTATATCAAATATCATTGACAATAACACTCCATAAAACAATACCATTTATTTTTATTATTGTTATTATTATTATTATTATTATTATTATTATTATTATTATTATTATTATTTTATTTTTCTTCTTCTTCTTCTTCTTCTTATTATTTTAATTCTATTATTATTCTTCTTATTATTTTTATTATTATTATTATCTATTATTATTATTGTTTAAATTTATTTTATTATTAATATTATTATCATTATATTATTTTATTTTATTTTATTATTATTTATTTTTGTCTTTATTATTATTTATTATTATTATTATTATTATTATTATTATTTCTACATCATGCGTTTTACTTTTTCGCGCGCTTGTTTTGACACTTTATTATAGGCAGCATTTATCACGAGTGTTTACTGCCTTCGTTTTCTCTTAAAAAATGATTCCATTTTCGTATTGTTGTCTTCGCTTTTGATGTTTTTAGAGCAAAACCTTTTTGGGTTATATTTCTTCAGCTCCTGCAGAAGAAACCAACTTACCTTGTAAAAGCCTGGGAGCGCGTGTTCACTTTGCAATGAACGAAGTATGTATGTTCCCATTATGATATATATTTCCTTTATAGTAATGTTCTCCTTTGTGCAAATGCAAAGTTTGTAGAACGCTCATCGTTGCCGGTTACGTAATCCTGTATGGAAAACACCGCAAACAAAAGGCTTGAGTGAAGAACGGATTAATCAGATGATAACACGTATTAAGAGTAAAAATACCTTTGAAAAGTTTTAGTCTTTTGCATCCTACCATTTGCTGCTTTCACATGAGCAGACGTTGCACGTTTCAATAATAAGTGTAGATAAGATTAGTCAGTGTTTCTACACAACAAGGCCCAAGAGTCGCTCGAGGTAGACAGTTACACAGTAAGACGCACAATTTTGGTGAAGATAACGATTAAACACTAGACTTGAACATGTTAAAATTCTAGAGATCCATGAAGCATTCTCAGGAAGAAACTGCTCGGTTGGAACTTACATCTCACCAATCGAATACAAATTGAATTAGGGTAGTTCGCTATAATGGGCGTGGTAGGGCAGGTCTTAGCTCTGAAGGTTAGAACTGGTGGAACTAAGGAATGTAGTTCGCTTAAGCACGGAAATAGCGCCAAAGCAGTAAGTGGCTTGCAAGTTTTGTCTAGGAATAGGAATTTTGGCTGGAAAATAACTCATCGCACACAAGGACGCCTATACAGTCTTTGTCTCCATCAAGTTGAAATGTTGGATAAACTGGATAGCTCTTGCCCGTATACTGCAGCAACAATCCATTTTGGGCCTTATCCTGCTCTCGCAAATGTAGAGGATAGGAAAAGGAGTCAGATACCGACTGCTGCGGTACAGAAACCCGACCATTTTTCCAGCATCGTTATACACGAGGCCTGACTTGAGATAATGTCCTAATAGGCGGGTTCCCTGGGAGAAACATTCGTTCAACGCGAAAGGCGAAAATTCAGGGCCTACTCGGTGATGGTGCAATATTCACTGGTTTGGTTTTCGAGGTGTTGAATTTGAGCAACCAATTTTTCCTTCACTGTGCTGTTGAGATAGGTCAGAAGAGAAAGTTGAGCAGTCTCTTTTCATCTAGAGTTTTGGAGAATCACCATTGTATCATCCACAGAGGTGACCACACTTACTTAATGCAAGAGACACATACGATAAAGTTCAGATGTATGAGAACAGCAAGACATGAACCAAATTAACGCATATGTTTTTGTTACATACATATGTGATTATCTTACTCCCACTTCCGCGAACCCAAAGATTTAATTCCCTTAACGATAACGTCCGTCTTCTGACATTTCCGCTGTAACCCTTGCTGACCGGAAATTTATTTAATCCTTCCCCATGCCACCATTCCTTCCCTCAGCACTAAAGAACAATGCCTAGCTCAGATCTAAAATTAAAATTAGGTCTTAAATTCTTAAATATGAACGTGGACATTAAACTTAAGTTTTAATCCAGTGGGGTCACAACTCTTACCCAGTAAATATTTATAAATCTTGAAATGTTCTTATTTACCTTTTATATTAACAGTGATAAAAAAAGGAGTTCAGCCAACATGTTTCCACAATCCGCATATTAAAGGTCACAGGGCAGCATGTAGCTGATGAGCTTCGGTTTGGTCAACCCTGGTCTTAGCCATCATATTCTAAGCGGAAAAAATGAAATTAATAAAAAAATACTTTATTCATTTAAATTTTAAGATTATATTTGCACGATTCAAAAATATTTCTAATATGATATTCTCAATATTCGTCGTTAGAAACATATTTTAAATCAACCCATAAAAGCCTGTCTACCCTGATATCTTAATAATATTTGGATTATTACAATTGTTCTTAACCAATTCTGTAATTAAAGCCGTATAGAACGCCAATGCTTCTAGATCATTTCTCATTAATGCATTCGTCTCCAGGGCTATATCTTTGAACCTACTTTATTTGTTTTCTTCAACAACAACCTTCCCGGTGTCATCCGCTCCCAACTATAAATTCATGCCAATGAAAGCAAATATTTAATTCTGTCTTCAGAGTAAATCCATCAGGTACGCCAAAGTGAAATTGTCGTCTGTTCTCAAAAATGTCCGCCAATCAGTGGTGATCTACGACAAGAAATGGAGTGTTATCACTTAGCCAACATAGAAAACCTTTTCTTCCATCGGTATGGCTAATGCTAACCTCCAGGATGGAAACTCATTGCGCCTTATTGGGTTCATGGTTTTAACTGACATTAGGTGGAGGGATTACATTGAATCAATTGCTAGGTCTGCTGCTAGGAATTTTTTAAACAGTGTCAGAATCCATTTTACAGATTTATATATCTACCATTCATCCGTGCTTTGAGTATTGCTGCCATTATTCAATGAAACGATTTTAAAAATACCTTTTGGATACCAGGCGTTAAGCGAGTTTTTCTGGTTTCAACCCAAGCAAGGTGATAATGCCACTAAGACGCCAGGGGATATTGTGAGTGGAAAAGAAAAAGTGGAAAGAAAGCACATGAAAAGAAGGAATCAGGAAGACGGAAGATTGCAATGGATGCTACATTTAAATTTTTAGAGTTACCAAAGATCGGAAAGAGTTTCACAGGCGAAAAAGAAATCATTAGAATAAAACTTTATTTGTTTTATTATTTCACCACAAGCAAGGCCGGAGTGCCACTAGCACGCAAAGGGGTTAAACAGAGTGGGAGCAAGAGTAGAGAGGCGTGATAGAGGAAAGGATAAAGAGAAAGGCGGAGAATTAGATCAAGGCATCAGAAGATGTCGATTGACATTGCATTCGAATAATTGAAGATTATATCTATCAGGGAAGCAAGTAAGAGGAAGGGAGTTCCACAGACGGGACGTGCTTGACATGAAGCTATTGGAGTAGAAGAGACGGCTATATTTAAATAAACAGATTTCCATATATTTTTCTGGCACTTGTCACCGACCAGTCAGATCATAATTTTTCACTCTCCTGAATAAGGAAATGCTTTACTTATTTCTACGATTTTCTATGGATAGTTAACCCTATTGTCCCATCTATGAAAGCATTCTGCTTCTTCAAACATTTGAATTTAAAAAGTCCAAAAGGACTAGCACGTTCCGTAGTGTCATAAAACAATATTGATTATGTTTTCCACGTAAGAACACACAGGAAATGAACTGACAGCCACAACGAAAGGACAAATAAACTGACCTTAGAAACTGACCGTCACAGAGAATTGACAGGAACTTACAAAAACAGACGGTCACAACGCTAAGACTAGAAACATAAAAAATAATGGCCACACCGACACATCATGAAACTTTAGAAACAGACGGACACACCGATACGACTTGAACCATTAAGAAGTGACGGGACACACCGAGACAACTCGTATCTTCATAAACTGGCGGCCACACCCATTCGACATGAACTATCAAATATTGAACGCTACATAAGTTTCATTGCATAAGAGAACTGGATATAATTTTCGCTTGACTACCTCAGTTATTTTATCTATAAAATTATATGGCATTCGGGGTTTTCACTGATTAAGAACAAAAATAGGCAAAGAAAACAGACATTAACCGTACCATCAAACAAAGACGGCCATATTGTTTTTGTTTTTTTTTAATTTTAAAAGGGCATTCGCTATATTTGTGAATATGCGTTAATAATAAATTATTTTTAACAATACAATAACTCTCTTTTGCCATGTATGGAAAAATACTGCTGTCAACACATCCCGAAATTCCTCATGTATAATACGCATTTTTACACGGACACACGCACGCACACACACACACACACACACACACACACACACACACACACACACACACACACACACACACATATGAGTGTGTGTGTGTGTGTATTTCTAAAGCAGTACTAGATTTGTATTTACCGTATTTCCTCATGTATATTACGCACTTTTTTCTAATAAATAATAAGCAAAATTAGACGTGCGTATTATGCACAGCTACAAAAAGATCTTCAAAAAATTGCCGTTTCATAGGTCGATTTCAGTTGCGAAATGACTACTCACCGCAAACATACGACAATTTGACACTAACATTCGGCGATTGCGACCGCATAAGGATGTCAAATACAATCACATGTACCTAAAAATACTTACAAATGTAAAATAAAATAAGAATTATCATAAAACTAAATTAGAATAATATCATTCTATGTTTAAAACCATTTTTAGATAAGAGTAGGTGTCCGTAATGAAATTGGAGGGGTACAATTTATAGGGTTTGATTACCAAACTAGGGATGCATATTATGTGTGAGTAGAAGCATTTTCACACACTTTCAGCACCATTTTAGGGGTGGCTATTATGAATGAAGGCGTATTATACAAGGGGAATTACGGTAATTGTATAGAAGGAATTTTAACGCGAAATAAAAATAAGAAAGAAATCACAATTTTGAAGTGCCTCTGCTTTGTAAAAGGATATTCCATAAAATTGTATGTCTCAGTAGCTATAAGTGAGAATCACATTACGTGATTTATAAATATATAAGGCGACATTTTGTTACATACACACAAGCACATAGGATAAAGTCCAGATGTTTGAGAGCCGCACGACATTCCCTTTAATTCCCTTAACCATAATGTCGGTCTTCTGACATTCCTCTGTAACCTTCACACCATTCATTTCCTCAGCACTAAAGAACAATGCCTCGCTCAGGATCTAAAATTAAAACTCGGAATCAAATTGTTACATATTTTTAATAAACATCAACATTAAAGTTAGTTTTTAATCAACAGGGGTCAAAACTCTTACCCAATAAATAATTATAAAGCTCTTATTTACCTTTTATGCATATGACATGAAAAAAGGGCACAGCCAATATATTTCAACGAGCCACGTATTAACCCTTTGAGCCCTGCGATCATGAACAATTTTAACCTTCCTTCATGAGCTGATGAGTCAAAATTCGCAAATAATTGGTATGTAATGTTTCACGGTTTATATAAAAATAGTTACAAGAGTTTAAAACTGTGGCCAGGGCTCAAACGGTTAAAATGGAAATTACATGGTAGCTGTAGCCAAGAGAAAGAAATATGATATTCAATTAGACATTGTAAGGATGGCCAACTGCATCAGATAGGTTCATGATATCATCAACTATAATCTCAGAAAGTCAAGGAGAGCTGTCACCAAGTAGCTAGAGACAATAAAGCATACGACCAAAGATGTGGAGCATGAAGACATCAGGTACAAATCACATATTATAGGAAAATACTTTATATCTCGAAGCACAATGTGTCCTGATTTGAATCCCTTTTACTACTGAATTTGGGTGTGGTCGTAGTGAAGGTGAGATTAACCCTTTGAGCCTTGCGTTTCTGAACAATTTTAACCCTTCTGCTTGAGCCCCTGAGTCAAAATTCGCAAATAATTGGCATGTAATGTTTCACGGTAGATATAAAATAGTTACAAGTGTTTACTTACCGTTCAACGGCGACCTGAGCATTAAGTCATTTTTCTTTACCACTGTTCAACCAATGGTTAGGCATTACATCATTTTTACCTACCACCGGTAAAGCGGAGGCCATGGGTAAAAGGGTTACAGGTCAAAGAGCCGCATTTTATATTGTACTTCTATTCTAGGGGTGGCCAACCTTGGATAAAGTAAGAGGCAAATACAACAGAATTCATATGTTTGAGATATGAAGAAAATTTACTGATATCGTTTTACTACATACACATGTGACCACACTCACTCCCCACCCCGGCGCACACAAATCTTCAATCCCTTCACCCATGACCTCAATCTTCTGATATTCCTCTGTAACTCTTGCAGTCCGGATATTTCTTTAATCACCCTGTTTCCCAATATTTCTTCCATGGACACTAAAGAACAATGCCTCTATCCTATCTAGCATCAAAATTAGGATTCAAATTCTTAAATATTTTTACTAACCATGACATTAAAGTTACGTTTCAATCCACTGGCGTCACACGTATAATCTAGTAAATAATTATAAAGCTTGAGGTTTTTCTTATTTACCTTTTATCTCAACTAACATATCCCTCCCCCAGATGCCTATGAAGGTAAAAGAATTGCATGTCGCTCAGGAACCGCGATTTGACCACCCCTGACATAAATCTTTACAAATGATCGGAGTATACTCTTAGGCGGATCATTTCTCGCCGGAGTCGATCCTTCAAATCTTTAAATTCGCCCTTGCATGGAGTATTGCTGCCACATATGGTCCGGAGCCCCTTATGTTTGTCTCACGGTTCTTGATAAAATCCAAAGACAGATATGCAATGTAATTGGCCCTGATCTGTCATCTCATCTGCAATCGCTCTCTCACAGACGTGCCGTCAACTCCCCTTTTTTTTTTTACAAATACTTTCATAGTAACTGCTCCGATGAGCTGCTTTCGCTGGTTCCCAGACTTCATGAATTTAAGCGTTCTATTAGGCTGGCATCTCGCTCTCAACCTTTCACTGTAGAAACTATTAAATGTAGCCGTCTCTTCTACTGCAATAGCTTCATGTCTCGCACTTCTCGCCTGTGGAACTCCCTCCCCTCTTCCTGTTTCCCTGATAGCTATAATCTCTAACTGTTCAAATGCAATGTCAATCGACGTCTCCATATGCCCTGAACTATCCCCTATCCTTCTCTTCATCCTTTCCTCTATCACTCCTACTTGGTCCCAGTCTAATTTTCTGTAACCCCTTGCGTGCTAGTGGCTTCCCGCATTGCTTGGGGTGAAACGCTTAAAAAATGTAGACAGAGTGCTGAACCGAGAAGTGAACCCTGGGGGACGCCTGCGTTGATAGCTAGGTCCGCGAAGGACTATAATAACAAATACTTTCAGGCACCTGCCAGTTAGGAAGGACTCGATAACTGAGAAAACATTTCCAGTGATTCCATAACTGGAGATATTCAGCAGTTACCTTTGATGCCACACCTTGTCAAAGATCTTTGAAATATTTTAAAATGTATTTGTTGTCTAAAGCCTCACTGATTCTCTGAGGACTACCTGGATATCAGCAGTGGACGGAGCCGATCGTAATCAGTACTACTTGTCCCTCAGAAAGTTGTCCCTATTGAGGTCGTCGACAACCTTCTTGCTGATATAACTCCAAAAGGTTAGCTAATGACACTGAGGAGGCTAATTGGTCTACACTGGGAAGAAGATAAGCTCTCACTCGCGTTCATGAAAACAGGGCCTACACTTGACACCTTTCACAAACTTGAGGAGGATTTCTTCAAGCAGCGGTTAAATATTTTCGTTAACATAAGGGATAACTGGATAGGTGACCGCTTGGGAGTACCAGATTCTGTAACCATGGATGTGAGGGTGGTGCAATACTTAAAGGCCCGGCATTATTAATCGGATAGCCGAGTTCAAATTCCTGTTGGGTTCGTTATATTCACTTACGCGCAAAGAACATTGGGGAATACATAAATCCGTTTGTAGAAACCTGTATCTCTAAACTATTAACATCTTACAATCTAAAATACTTTCTGGGTTTAAATAAAGAGCAACAGGTTTATAAGACCCTAAAAATGAAAAATTGCTTTTTATTATGCCCCCTGGGTGTCAAATTATTATTATGAACCCTGGGAGTCAAATTATTATTATGACCCCTGGGTGTCAAATTATTATTATGACCCCTGGGTGTCAAATTATTATTACGTCACATGGGCGTCAAATTATTATTATTATGTCTACTGGGTGTCAAATTATTATTACGTTCCCTTGGCGTCAAATTATTATTCTGTCCCCTTGGGTGTCAAATTATTTTTATGTCATGTGGGTGTCAAAGTCTCTAAATTCCTTTTACACATAACTTGAACTAGAAATTTCAGTTGTCGTTTTCATACTCGAAAATTGTGACTTTTTGTTTTCATTTTACTCTAAATTTACTCACATATTTCATTTCATTCAGGTTTCTTCATCTGTGAGGAGATCGTCCAGCACTTGCTGCCATATAGGAAGACCGATATTACATAACAGTTCAATAGTCTTTTCTTTGTGTCTAACGATGTGTTTCTGTTTCTTAATACTTTGCTTAGCTTTTAGAAGGCACGTTTCTCTATTCCAATACATCTTCGGATTTCGCTGTCATCTTTTGTGAACAGTTCCTAGATATTGTGCATGCTTGATTTCATTACATTCTATTTGTACTTCGCGTGTCTAGGGATGTTCATTTTGCTAAGGACCATTAGATATGTCTTGTTATAATTGATGTTTAGTCCTTATTTTCGATTTCTTTTAACAGCTTCTGTAGGAGTTCCTGTAGTTTCCTTTCTGTGTCAGTTATGCACAGCGTGTCAACCCCATATCTTGTTAAAATACTCGTAGGAATTCTAATTGTTTCAGGGTTGCCTCACCATAAAGGTTAAACAAGAGCGGTGAGAAATTATTTTCTTGCTTTTGTATACTTAAGTTAAATACCTCCGCTATAAAAATGAGAGCAGCTCTTTGTGTTTTATATAACAGTAACGGTTGAGAAAATTAAAGCCAGCCTATAGCGTGCGCTTTTGAGTCACTCGTGAGAAGAACAAACGGAGGAGAACTTGTCGGAGTAAGCTCCTCCTTAATTCCCAAATTCTCACTAGGGGTCATTCTCCCTATACTATGAATACTGGGCGACTTCTTGCGTCGTTCTCTTTTCTTCAGGTCTCGTGCCGCATCCAACCTCGCGTGGACGTGAGGTAAATCCTCTTTTTCATTTCTTCATTTCAGCGACTACAATGTAAGCTCTCTTAAAAGATCCGCCTCCCCCCATTTGTGGGAGACGCTATAAACATTATACACACTTACACATACGTAAGAACATTCACCAAAGAACAGACGCTAAATGTTTACACACACACAAACGTTATTGTCCATTATGAAATTGTTTAATACATATATCTGTTTATATATATACATACATATATATATATATATATATATATATATATATATATATATATATATATATATATATATATATATATATATATATCAGTTTTGTTTGTCTTCTTATATTCAGTTGGACTTAATTCAAGTCCGGCTATTTTCTTGTAGTTGGACCTTTTAATATTCTACCAGGAGTTACACACGTGTTTCTAATACAACAACACGCAAACACACTCGGTCCTCTACAAAGTTACTAGTTGCATCACGACCCTACGACACTTTGTGAAAGGCTGAGATAACTGTTTTCCAGTTGAAACTCTGTTGTCTTCAGATTGAATCAACCAACATCCTTCCTTTACTTTCTGAAGTTTAGATTTCTAATTGTGTGAGACACCGGAATATTTTTTACCGTCTTTGTTTTTTTTTTCTTCATCCATTCTTTGTCTTTCCGAAGCAATTATTTTCGTTGCCGCATTTTCATGCCTCGTGAAATATGACACTTTGACAAATTGACGAAACACGTGTTAATGGCCATAAAATAAGGATAGGAAAAAGATTGCAATCTATTCTCTTGTTGATTCTCTTGGAGACAGGTCATGTTCAGGTGGCTTAACGCGAAATACGATAGTTTTTGTAGATGATACTTTAAGAAATTATTCAGCATTTTAATTAACAAAGAATTTTTTTTCTGAATCGCTATGCAATATCAGTCCTCCTATATGGCAGTTAATGTTGAGCAATTTTCTCACAGATGAAGAGAAAACTGGAGACAAGAGAAATGGGTCTCTACAGAAGGATGATGAGAATTTCCTGGCCGGAGCGAATAAACGCCGAGGAAGTTTTAAGTTTGGAACATTAGACACAGGTCATATCGAAGGTTAAAGGAATGAGGTGGAAGTAGCAGGCTGACGAACGTTTGTGGATGGATAGTAGAAAATGCAGGGGGAGGCATGTTAAAAAATAAAACATACTAATATTCTTATTCAACAGTGTATAGACTGAGTTCGTGTCGGAAAAATGAAATTTAACTGTGACAGGCGTCGGCGAAAAATTAATACAGAATTTATCCATTTCAGTATTTCACTCAGACGAAATCCACGAGACAGTGGTCAGGAGAGGTTGGAAGTATATATATATATATATATACTTATATCATGGTCAGAGGAGGGTAAAATGAATATATACAGGGTATCCATAAAGTTCGTGTGCACTTCCCAAAATTTACAAATTTATTTGTATTTGCGATAGAAATATATATGTAAAAAGGATTAGAAAGAAGTAAATCTGTATTTTTTAAGGCTTTATTGAAATTTTATTTAAGTTTCCACATGTTCTCCATCATTAGCAATACAAAGGGTAATACGATTTTTCAGTTCACGGAAAACATTTACCAACTGATTTACAGTAATGCCTGATATCGCATTAGTTATTTTAGCTATACTTAAAACTAGGTACATTAAACTTTATAACATTTTTTTACAGATTATTTATATCGCAAATACAAATGAAGTTATAAATTTTTTAGTGCACACGAACATTATAGACACCCTGTATATATATATGTATATATATATATATAT
>OZ038485.1:12162998-12212998 GCA_964036315.1 Acanthosepion esculentum | reverse complement strand
TACCATTTACCTTATCTTAATTTTTTTCGTCACTAACCAGACACACCAGAATTTTGATCTTGTGCCAGACTTCGTTAATATTGCTTATTTCCTAACTTTACGTCATATCATAATTTGCTTTCCTTTCTCTGAAATGACTTGCGATTTGATTTGAGTGTCACAAAATGAAACCTTGAACGAGTCCAGATGAAGAATTTCCTTTTCATTTCATAAAGTGAGCTGCTCAAGTGTATAGGCTGTTTGCTTGTTCTCAAAAGATAACCAAATTAATACTACTTGAGAAAATTTAAAAAGAGAAATAATAAATGATATTTTATAAGTTTTTTTATAAAGGGATATTTTGTTAGCTTAAACTTAAATTATTTTACAGGAAATTAATGTTTCATTCTAAGAATCTTTCCTAAAACAGAATTGAAAAAAATGTCGGCATCATTTCTAACAAGAATTTTTACTTTGCTAATAATAAAAAAATAATGTCTTTGCAAATAATAAAAAAATAATGTCTTTGCAAATAATAAAAAAATAATGTCTTTCAATTTCTGCTTTCGCGTCGATGTCGAGATTTATAATGAAGAAAATGACAGCGATCGACGTAAATTGGTCGGATGAAGATGGAAAAGGGATGAAGATCAGAGAAGCATAGAATGAAGGAATAAAAGATAGAATGAAATAAGAATGTAGGAAGAAAAATAATAAAAAAATAATAACCAAAATGTGAAAGAAAAAAAAGAACGAATGAAAGAAAAAAACGGACGAAAGAAAGTATGAACGGGGAGACGAATGAAGAAATAAAAAAAATCAGTGGAAGGAAGGAGAAGAAACAATAAAGAAAAAAAGAACAAAGGAAAAAGAAAATTAAATAACGAAAGAACAAAATAGGAAAGTAAACGAACGAACGTGAGAAAAAAGAAGGAAGAAAGAAGAGCAAATAAAGAATGAAAAAGAAAAAATAAAGGAATGAATATAACGAGAAAATCGAAAAAAATCAAAGAAAAGGAAGAAATGAAAACTGAAAAACGAAAGAAAATGAAAGAAGAGGAAGGAATG
Organism: Acanthosepion esculentum; assembly: GCA_964036315.1. Classification (NCBI taxonomy): domain Eukaryota; kingdom Metazoa; phylum Mollusca; class Cephalopoda; order Sepiida; family Sepiidae; genus Acanthosepion; species Acanthosepion esculentum. Next base: position 12,211,951 of record OZ038485.1, on the reverse strand, counting down.
AAAAACTAAGAAACGAAAAAAACTCAAAGAAAAGGAAGAAATGAAAACTGAAAACGAAAGAAAATCAAAGAAAAATAAGGAATGAAAAACTGAAAAACGAAAGAAAATCGAAGAAAAGTGTGACACTATTATCTATGGTAATTGGCTAACTAATTAACCATAGTAATTAAAAACGGGAAATACTTGAGGCGACAAAGAGCTATATCGAAAGACAGACCAAGCGACATTATTGTTTTGTAACAAAAGAAAAATGGGTACAGATTTTATTTCATTTACGAAGAAAGATATTCTCGTTCAAAAGGTTGACCAAAGACTTTCTTTCACCGAGACCGAACATCTGGAAATACGATAATATACAGAATTTGTTTTTCGGGTGGAACACGACCACCCAGTTAAAAGTTGACTAGCAGTGATTGATGAGTCGGTAGAGATTCTGCTAAGTGGAGTTTTGGTGGCTCAGGATAAGATAAAAATTTAATTATGGCCACGTGGGATTCATAAGAAGTCTGGCCGATAGAAAAGAAGGAAAGAACAGAAAAGAGATATTTTTTCTGGGCGATAATTTTAAGAAGGCCAAGTCTAGCCACCGAGCTGCCGAGCGATCATTGGCCAAGTGGTGGCGTGAGTGATAGGCGAAGGTGAATGTATGAGAAAGGCGGGAAAGTTGTTGACACCCACTAAGAGGATCGGTATGAGATACAAATATGAGAAAGAAAGAGTCTAGGAGGATAATTTTCCTACGACCTCTCCTCACGGACGAGGGAGAGAACCCCTCTAAAACAGAAAGTAATAAACTTCCAAAAATGGGAAGTGATAAATTTTTCTGTCCGAAGACAAAGAGAATTTTTGTTGGGAATCGAGAATTATCGAGGAAGCCAAACCAGATCCGGCCCCACACCGGGTTTTGGTCGGTGTCCATATAAACGAACGTCCCCGGGCGTTCAGGCAGTTGAGTTCCAGTTGAGTTGAAGAAGTTAGTACGAGAGACAGCGGGGCTCGCAGAATAGCGCCTCGCTGGAGGTGACCAAGAAATCCAGGTCTTCCGACTTTGCCTTCGCACGAAAAGCAAGTTTTAATGAATACCGATATAAAAAGAAAGATAAAAAGAAAGATAAAAAGAAAGAGTTAAAAAAGAAAGATATAAGGTAAGTGTTAAAAAACAAAGATAAAAAGAAAGAGTGAAAAAAGTAAGATAAAAAGAAAGAGTGAAAAAAGAAAGATAAAAAGAAAGATAAAAAGAAAGAGTGAAAAAAGAAAGATAAAAAGAAAGGGTGAAAAAGAAACATAAAAAGAAAGATAAAAAGAAAGAGTGAAAAAAAGATAAAAAGAAAGAGTTAAAAAAGACAGATAAAAAGAAAGAATGAAAAAGAAAGATAAAAAGAAAGAGTGAAAAAAGAAAGATAGAAAGAAAGATAAAAAGAAAGAATGAAAAAAGAAAGATAAAAAGAAAGAGTGAAAAAGAAAGATAGAAGAATGAGTGAAAAAAGAAAGATAAAAAGAAAGAATGAAAAAAGAAAGATATAAATAAAGAGTGAAAAAAGAAAGATAAAAAGAAAGAATGAAAAAAGAAAGATAAAAAGAAAGAGTGAAAAAGAAAGATAGAAGAACGAGTGAAAAAGAAAGATAAAAAGAAAGAGTGAAAAAGAAAGATAAAAAGAAAGCTATAAAGAAAAAGTGAAAAAGAAATATAACAAGAAAGATAAATAGAAAGAGTGAAAAAATAAAGATAAAAAGAAATAGTGAAAAAAGAAAGATAGAAAGAAAGATAAAAAGAAAGAATGAAAAAAGAAAGATAAAAAGAAAGGGTGAAAAAGAAAGATAGAAGAATGAGTGAAAAAAGAAAGATAAAAAGAAAGAATGAAAAAAGAAAGATATAAATAAAGAGTGAAAAAAGAAAGATAAAAAGAAAGAATGAAAAAAGAAAGATAAAAAGAAAGAGTGAAAAAGAAAGATAGAAGAACGAGTGAAAAAGAAAGATAAAAAGAAAGAGTGAAAAAAGAAAGATAAAAAGAAAGGGTGAAAAAGAAAGATAAAAAGAAAGATAAAAAGAAAGAGTGAAAAAAAGATAAAAAGAAAGAGTTAAAAAAGACAGATAAAAAGAAAGAATGAAAAAGAAAGATAAAAAGAAAGAGTGAAAAAAGAAAGATAGAAAGAAAGATGAAAAGAAAGAATGAAAAAAGAAAGATAAAAAGAAAGAGTGAAAAAGAAAGATAGAAGAATGAGTGAAAAAAGAAAGATAAAAAGAAAGAATGAAAAAAGAAAGATATAAATAAAGAGTGAAAAAAGAAAGATAAAAAGAAAGAATGAAAAAAGAAAGATAAAAAGAAAGAGTGAAAAAGAAAGATAGAAGAACGAGTGAAAAAGAAAGATAAAAAGAAAGAGTGAAAAAGAAAGATAAAAAGAAAGCTATAAAGAAAGAGTGAAAAAGAAATATAACAAGAAAGATAAATAGAAAGAGTGAAAAAATAAAGATAAAAAGAAATAGTGAAAAAAGAAAGATAGAAAGAAAGATAAAAAGAAAGAATGAAAAAAGAAAGATAAAAAGAAAGAGTGAAAAAGAAAGATAGAAGAATGAGTGAAAAAGAAAGATAAAAACAAAGAGTGAAAAAAGACAGGAGAAACGGAATGAAGAAAGGATAAATATTAAAGGTAAATATCAAATTGTGTCCAAAATGGAAGACAATTTTATTTCTCTTAGATCGACTTTTTTCCCCTGCAGTTGCTTTCTATTTTATGTGAATCTATTGAACGTTTGTCGCGTGTCAATTTCCTGCTGTCACGAATAGCAAGTGTCAAATGCAGATTTAACTTCGGTAAGTTTCATCTTTATTCGTTTGTTAAGAACAAATAAAGAAATCTCGGCTGTGTGAAATTTTAATTGGAAGTAATTGGAATAAATATAACCATTGTTTTTTCAAAAGAAGAGAATAGACAACAAATAAACTTTGAGAAATAGCTGAATATCTGACCACATTAACAGTTACTTCCAACTTAGAATTATACAAAATAGGAAAAGAATCATTTTTGGAAAATATGTATTAGTTCTGAAAGGAAGTTCCAATGTTTTTTTGCTTATCTACAAATTTAATAAATATTAAAATATATTCTTTAGAGTTCTATTTCATGTTCGTTACTCTTGTTGATAATTTCATTATTTATTAATACTTTCTTTATTGATCGCAGTTTCAATATGAGCACCACAAAGGTCTGAAATTTCTTGATTCTAAATTTAATTAAAATATTCTTAATCAATTTTCATTTAACCAATGATTCCAGCTGACCTTTTTAGAGAAATAATCTTTTTTTTATGAATCTCTAACTGAGTCCCTCTTATGAATGATTGTATGTATAGTTCGTTTTAAAAATTATCGAATATGTTGTCGCCCGATATAATTATTATTATGAAAAATACGGGAAAGAATAAATTAGTGAGAGAAAATGCTTCTTTTATTTCGACATTGGCATGGGATTGTTTTCCTGAAATTCAAACTAAATACTAATTCTTAATTTCAATTTTGATTACATATCCTGTCGCTTGAAGCATATTTATCCATTCAACTAATCGCGCAGCATGTAATTATTTTTCTAGTCCATACATGCTGTTCCTTGTTTAAAATTCGTAGGAATTTTTAATTCAAATTAATCAGCACTTTTACATTCTTTGCTATTCTAAGCGGTATATCCAGCTTATTTCTATATGAAATGTTTAGTCGTTCGACTCTCTAGAAATCTTCAAGTGTCTACCTTCACGGAACCGTCTCAGAGTTTCAAACCAAACTCTCTTATTAGGAGACATTTCCTAAAAGTATTCAGCAAGGCTTTGCAGTGGGGACCGTATAATATTTTTTCATTATCCACCATATTTTCTTATGTTAATATGCGTCATTTCATTGATTAAGATGTGATGATTAAAATGTGCGCGGATTGCACATTGTTGCAATCTATGGCAAGTCAACCTACGCGAAATTATAAAGCAAAACAGAAGATAAGAATTAAGAGAAAGATCAACCATAATTTTTATTCACGATAACTTATTTGAAAATAAAATGAAATAAAATAAAATTACAATAAAAATTAATCAGACAGATTTTGTTGCCTGAATTTAATAGAAATAGTTTAATTGAATATTTCCTCTCGAAATATTTTATATTTTATATTTATTTTTACTGGGGACGTGTACGCAGTATCAGATATAGAACGTTGTATATATTAACAGTGATTACATAGATATGACACAGCTTGTTGACTGAGCGTTCAATACTACAAAAAATCACTACACGATGTGTTATCCTCTTTCAGTAGACTTCATATATACATATATATATATATATATATACATATGTATATATATATATATATGTATATATATACACACACACACGCACACATATATATATATATATATATATATATATATATATATATATATATATATATATAAATATGTATTATAATATAATTTTTTTCATATGGACAAAAACAATTTACTCCCGACAAAGATGCAACTTCGTTTCGGTGCATTTAGTTGCATCTCTTTAGTACAAAGACTTTAAAAATCTATCGTTCATCCGTGTATTGAATATTGATGACTCAGTTATATATCTTCAAATTCTTGATACAATCGAAAGAAGGGTCTGAAACATTATCTCTCCTGCTCCAGTATCTCGATTTTCCGACCAGCGCGACATGACTTTCCTCTGCTTTTTCCATAAATATTTTCATGGTTGTTGTTCTAATTTAAGCTGACAATGAACTTGGCAACTATCATTTTGTCTGCTTAAGTAGATATATTTTAACTGTAAATTACATTCTAATAGTTTATTTATTAGCCTATGGAACTTTCTTCCAACTTCTGGCTTCCTACGATCTTCAAAAATATAAATGAAACTTTAATTGTCACTATCTTCTGTCCTGGCCATTGAGTTCTACCTGGATTCTCTCCTCTTGGAAATATATATATATATATATATATATATATATATATATATATATATATATATATTATAATCCTTAAATGCCTATAATTAGTAACAGAAGTCATTGGTTCATACCAACGGCTTTCCATACTCAATACTCATCGGATTCACTCTCGCGTGGTCATGTATGACGTCATGAGCTGTTGTGCGATTTTCGCTTTCAGCGTCTTATATGCACGTGTTTATCGTTGCTTGGAAATCATCCATGTAAACAAATAAGACTATCATCAATTTCTTGTTCGTGTATTGCTTAAATATATTGTGTAATTGTCATCTTTGATAATGGCTTATGTAAGCCGAAAGCTTAGATTGGAATTAAAAAAATATGTATCAATATTGTGATTTTCTTTCATTGTTTAATGATAATGTTATTAAGCTTATCAGACTATATGAAACAAACTTACATAAAATATATAGACAACACTTATCTATATTATTTAATGAAACATGTATGAATGAAAAAATGCTGCCTAAATACACACAATATATATATTAACATACTTTTCATATAGACAAAAAAATTACACACGACAAGGATTCAACTTCGTTTCGGTGCATTTAGTTGCATCTCGACTGGTAAGAGCCATATAGATTATTCGGGGATCATTGGTTGAGGGATAAGGAGCAAGGCAGTTTTTAGAGCTTCTTAATGTTTTCAGATTATACCCTTTACATTGACTTTCTTTATAAAAACGCGGAACAATAAGTTATTTAGTAGATTTCCTTGGTCAATGGCTGCCTCGATTCTCATAAATCGATGAAGAAACAAATGTACATAAATGAACGGTAAGCTTTTCTTTGTTGCGAGAAAAATATCACGCAGCTGAAAATTGACAGCTTTTCATATAAAACGATTTTCTGCCGATGTTTCCATGAGCAAAATTAAAATAATAAGTCGTGTAGGCAAAGTTTGCAGTTATTGTTTCTCAAAGAAAAAAAAAAAAAAGAATTTTTGAGGAAAGACCTTAACAATGAATCCCCCCCTCGTATCGTGATTTTAGTACAATTACTTAAAAAATCTATCGGTCATCCGTGCATTGAATATTGCTGTCTCAGTTAAATATCTTCAAATTCTCGACGCAATCCAAAGAAGTGTCTGTAATAATATTGTCACTCCTGCTCCAGTATCTTGATTTTCCGACCAGCGTGACGTGACTTTCCTCTGCTTTTTCTATGAACATTTTCATGGTTGTTGTTCTAATTTAAGCTGACAATGAACTTGGCAACTATAATTCTTCTGCTTAAGTAGCTATATTTAACTGTAAATTACATTCAAATAGTTTATTTATTAGTCTATGAAACTCCCTTCCGACTTCTGGCTTGCCTGAAACCTATGATCTTCAAAAATATAAATGAAACGTTTCCCTGAATCTTGTACAGTTATTGTTCTGTCTCCTCACTAATCTTTTAATTTTCTTACCCTCTCAGTAACCCCTTGCATCTTAGTGGCATTATCGCCTTCCTTAGGGCTAAATGAGTAATACTTCTATATTATTTCCGCTTCGTAAAAATGTAATGTTTTATGCCTTTACCCCTTTTGCCATTTGCGTTTCTACTAGTCAGCAAATATAGCATAAACGGCCATAAAAACGTGTTCAGAAAATACATGACTCAAGAGCCACTTAAGGTAGAAAGTTACTGAATGATTTTGTTATAAGTGCGTCCGAGAAGAAATTCAGAAGTGTATATCATTGTGATATGTAGGATAGACAACAATTGATTTGAGAATTGCGCTGAGGTAATAGTTCTTGGTGAGAAACTGTCTGAGAGAAAGTTTCTTCATGTCAATGGAATACGGAGGGAAGAAGGATGGTTCGACAATGTGTATGCGGCATAGCAGGTCCTAGCGGCTAAGGTTTGAACTGGAGGAACTAAGAAATTTACCTCGCCTGATTATTTGCCATCGAAATAACGATATAATATTCTAGCTACGTCTTTTTTTTTATTCTGGGAAAGGGGTTGTAAGGTAGAAAATAATTCATCACCCACAAAGCCGCTTTTGAAAGATGTCAAGCCTGGAACGTTATGCGTGAGCAGGTTCAACCAAGATAGGGCAACAATATTCTATTTTTGGGGGGTCTGTTCTGACTCTTGAAATGAGAGAGCATCGCGATTACGTATTATCTGAAACGGTATTAAAAAAATCCATTTTTCAACCTCTTTAGCGATGGATCGGATGTGTCCTTATAGTCGATGAAAGCAAGGAACCTAATTGAGATTACGTGAGAACAGTTAAGGTCTGCACCCTGATGTTAAAACGTTATCCAATTAATTGGGCATATATTTCATTTGTGGTACATTTGAACAAAACAAGAGAAACCATGAAATTTATAGCGTCACAATTCGGTTCAAATTAATCAAACATGAATCTATCCCATGCTAACCACCATACGACAGAGGATTTATTCCATTACGCAAAATCTGCTATAATAGGAATCGATAAATTTCAGAAAGAATTTTGCGACCTGTTCTGTATTGGTGCACCCCTTCTGGCTGGTATATTCATCTAATGAACGAATATAATCCACAGGGACATCCAGCGAATACGAAAGACAGAGAGCATGACCTCGATTGCTAATTGCATTAATGCTTTCCGGGTGGTTTGTTAAATACGACATTTTGTCTTATCCGCCAGCAGAATAGCCGCCATTTTGTGCTTCGTAGCTGGTCAAAATGTTTCTAATTTTTAAAGCAACACGAACTTAGAACTCTGTCTGGCAAGGTTTCAAAATCTGTAATTAATGCATTATGAAAAGATCAGGCAGATTTAACGTTCCCTAGAGGAGAAACTTTGACGATTCAAGGAAAGCATGTTTTTATTATCTTACGGAAGACACTTTTCAGCAAAAGTGAGAAGACAATTAGGAAAGCAGACACTTGTAATCGAACAAATTCCAGTAACTGTTGACCATAACAAATTTAGTTTAGGGTATTAGAAAAATGAACACATAATCGAGTAGTTTCTCCTAACACTGCAAATAGTTACAAAACGAAAATATTAATTCAAAATCCAGAGTCATTTTCTTAAATAGGCTCTTCAGATCGAAACTTTGATATGGAGGTCATGTAAGGCGCCATTTATAAAAATAAAGCATTAACTTCACTATTTACATTATTCGGACTATTGTCCTCATCTTTGTCGCCATATTTATTACAACGTTAAGGAGTGCCAGAGAAAAGCGTAAATAACAACAAAAATTGCAAAATGAGCTCTGGTAAAAACATGAAATGATAACAGCAAAAATTGCAATATGAGCACTGGTAAAAACCTGAAATGATAACAGCAAAGATTGCATTATGAGCACTGTTTTAACGGTTTCTGAAGACATAAATTTATGATACCCAGAAATTCATACAGAGATATCCTCAAGGACACATGACACAGTGGATAAAGGCGTTGGATAGATCCAGTGACAGGAACCAAAGAGTGTGAGTTCAATACCCGGTTAAGGTGGTGAAGAACTTGGAGAGGGGAATTAACAGGAGATAAGTGATAACTGACATCCATGAGACATGGCACTGAACAGTCTACCCCAGTGAGCAAAATAAAAGGTTCAGCTCGACATTCCAACCACCTGAAGCAGGCCGGAGCGTACAATGGCCGAAACGTTGTAATAAATATGGCGATAAAGATGAGGACAATAGTCCGAATAATGTAAATACTGTACATATTACCTTATCTCAAAAACATAGACAGTTGCTAAAACATTAACTTGAAAACACGATTAATGTTCATCAATAGAGACTTTTATATGGAGGTAATGTATGGCGCCAAACCCGTTCAGAAATATCTAAATCGTCAGTTGTATATATCCGCCTTCTAAGATCAATGGTGTCCTTGTGCGTGTGAAGTACCATCCTTTATCGACACTCGTGGACTGGCGCTAAAGGATCGCAAACCAAGAAATTTACCAAATAAGAGAAACTGCATTAATTGAACATTTTCAAAGACAGCAACATCTAACAGGGATATCAGAAATTAATGACATAATCAATATATTGACATTCCAAATAAAATATTAGGGAGGAAATTGTTGCAACCTAGGAAGGGTTACTGAATGAGGAATAACCAAGTCGCAGGATGGAAATGAAATAGCAATCTTAATATAACTGCTACATTTAACTGCTACATAAACGATCAAAATATTTTACTACGTTACTTACAAATCGAAACCGGAAAAGAATAAATAAAAATATACGAAAAATAATTAAATAAGAAAAAAGCAAAAATAAATTAATCCAAACAAATAACTAAATTAACAAATTAACAAACCGCCCCCGCAAAAATAACCGTTAGAATAAATAAAAATATAAGATAAATAAGTAAAAACAAGTAAAAAGAATCAATCCAAATAAAAAATAAACAAACTAAAAAACTGGTCCCTCCAAAATAATAGTTAGAATAGACGATTGCAATCAATCCAAAAATTGGACGAAAAAATGCTTTGATGAACTACCTAGACAAAAACATACTGTTGAATGAACGATCTGAACTAATCTCAAACTTTGTTTTACTATGTTACTAAAAGAGCGAAAACCGAAAAGAATAAATGAATATACAAAATTAAAATTAAAATAAATAAAACACAAGTAAAATAAATTAACCCAAATAAATAAATAAATAAACCATTCCGGCCAAAACAACAGCCAGAATAGACTACTCACAATGTACCACTGACCCGTATATATAGTCGATAAAAACCCAACACGCGTGACCTGACGATTGCGTCAAGCATGAAAGAGTCTGTCGCCTCAGAGTATTGACTTCAATATTCACTTTTATACATACAGATATATATGTTCACTTTTATAAATACAGACATATATATATATATATATATATATATATATATATATATATATATATATATATATATATATATATATATATATATATATATATATATATATATATATATATATATATATATATATATAGCTATATATAGCTATCAGTTATCTCCGGATATTAAACTCACTTATTTCACTGGATCTAGCCAACGCTGTGCCATGTTGCTTTATGTGTCCAAAGGGTGTGAGTTCAATACCTGGTTAAGGTGGTGGAGAAAACTTTCAGAGGGAAATTAACAGGAGATAACTGATAACTGACATCCATTAAATATGGCACGTGGAACTAGAACTGTCTACCCCAGCGAGCGAAATAAAGGGTTCAGTTCGACATTCCAACCACTTGAAGAAAGCCGGAGCGTACAACGACCGAAACGTTGTGAAAAATATGTCCAAAAGTATGAGGACAATAGTCCGAATAATTTAAATAATGTATATATTAAATTCTTTTCTATTTGTCATTTTGTTAAAAAAACTACAAAATATTATTTCTCTGTCCGAATTTCTTGGTTTCTGTACATTACCCGCGTTAATATTCACCGGAGGGCAGAAAAGAAAGGTTGTCACAACAACAACAAAGATCAGGACAATAGTCCGAATATAAATAGTGTAAATAGACAATATAATTGTTTTATATTATTTTGTTTTTGTCACCTTTATCTGTTGATCCTTTCTATTTAAAAAAAATACCAATTCATTTTATCAATGTGTAAGATTTTTCAGTGTTTTTAAAACGATAAGATTAAAATAAAGGTTGCTGCTTTTAAATCAGCATTGACTATTTTTCTCCGTGCTTTATATTTTTTCATCGCTTTAAACAGAACAGGAGATGTAGACGAAGAAACATAACAAGCTATAAATACTTCTTCATCTATTGAACTTGAAGGCTGGTTTTTGTCTCTCTTATCTTGGGTTTGAGCAATCGATAAAATATTTGAAAAAAATCTGTCAATTTTCTTTTTTCAACTGGCGAAAGTGAAGATTACTGAAGACACTATAAATGTGGTGTTAAATTTGCTAAAATTGATTTGTGGATTAACGCAAGTGCGCTTACAGTTCACGCAAATGAATTCAAATCTTCTAATTGTAAAATAATCACGGGAGATTATGATAAATCATTTTAGATTGTATTAAGTATGTCTTATAAAGGCTTATTCCTCTCTTAGTTCTTTACTTATCCCGCACGACCGTTACGGCCTGCCAATACATCATAAATAATGGAATATTCCGTTTGTATCACGTGGAAAGACAATAAAGACATCTAACAGGTGGTGTTTGATTTCAGTAAGTAAAAGAAAGAAAGAAAGGAATAAAAAACAAGAAAGAAAGAAAGAAAGAAATAAAGAAAGAAAGAAAGAAAGAAAGAAGGAAGAAAGAAAGGAAGAAAAAAGGCAAGGAAGGAAAACGGAAGAAAGGCAGAAAGAAAGAAAGAAAGAAAGAATAAAGAAAGAAAGACGGAAAAATGAAAGGAAGAAAAAAAAAGCAAGTTAAGAAGAACGGAAGGAAGGCAGAAAGAAAGAAAGGTGACATGTAAGGAATAAAGAAAGAAAGAAAAGAACAAAAAAGAAAAGAGGAAAGAAAGGAAGGAAGGAAGAAAAAAGAAAGAAAGGAATAAAAAACAAGGAAGAAAGAAAGAAAGAAAGAAGGAATAAAGAAAGAAAGACGGAAAAAAGAAAGGAAGACGGAAAAAAGAAAGGAAGAAAGAAAAAAGCAAGGAAAGAAGAACGGAAGGAAGGCAGAAAGAAAGAAAGAAAGAAAGAAAGAAAGAAAGAAAGGTAAGAAGGAAGGAATAAAGAAAGAAAGAAAAGAACAAAAAAGAAAAGAAGAAAGAAAGAAAGGAAAAAAGAAAGAAAGAAAGAGAAATAATTTTTGACGATGCGATAACACTCGTGCTTTTTAATATCTGCTTAAGTGAAGTGGAAAAGTTTTAAATTTTCTATCTGTTCAGCTGTACCCAGTTATTTCTTTGAATAACGGTCAGCATTTATATTTATGATTGGATATGAAACAAGTAAAAAAAAATATCTTGGAAGTGTTTTAACAGAGGACGAAGATGTATTGGGATGACTAAAGAGGCTTTCCAGAAGCTAAGCAGAGGATTAAGAGACAGGAAATATTCGTTAGAAACAAAGAATTGAGTTCTAAAATGTTACGTGCTATCTGCCATCCATCGAATGTTAGACAATCCCCACCAAAGATGAAGAAAAGGCTTGAGAAAACAGAAATGTGGTTCTACAGAATTATCCTGGGGATGCCATGGACAGTACATCGATGAGGTTTTGGAGAAAATGAAAACAAAAGGGCAACTTATATATTTAACATCTGGATGATGCAATTGAAATTTCTGGGACACGTCATGAGGAAGAAGGAAAATCCGATACTCTCAGGACAGATTGAGGGAAAGAGTAAAGCACCGCGTACCATTGGCTTTATGTAAATGAATGGTACAGCGGGATTTGGGATAAATAACAAAAAGGCCAAACTTATTAAGAGCTACAAGGGACAGAAAGATGTGGAGAGCCATGATCGCCTATGTACAGAAGGGACAGATCATATAAGAAAAGAAGACTGTACTATGTTGTTAAAGTCGTTAAGCTCTAATACAAATAATAGTTAACGAGTCGATAGTGGAAATTCTATTGTCGTAGAACTTGCCATGAGCTTATTCAGTCATTAGCTTAAGAATAAAGATTCAATAGAAAACTAAAATAGAAAAAACGTGAAATTTTCACCGGCACGGTTATCCCTCGACTTAAGTCGTTTCGAGTGAAGTCGTTTTCGAAGATACATCGGTTTTTCTAAGATATTATGTGAAAAAATAAAACTCGCCTTAGGCTGTTTTATTCGAGTTTACCTCGGCCGGCAAAAATATTAGAAACTTCAAAACACTAAAATATCAATAAACTCCTATAAAATAATAATAATAATAATAATATATATATATATATATATATATATATATATATATATATATATATATATATATATATGTTGTTTGATATATTGAAATTGTCATCATTGTGATAATGGCGTATGTAAGCCGAAAACTTAGATTGGATTTAAACATGTATCAATATGGTGTCTTCCTTTCGTCTTTTAATAATAATGTGATTAGGCTTATCAGACAATATAAAAGGAACTTGTCTATATTATTTAATGAAACATGCATTAATATACATATATATATATATATATATATATATATATATATATATATATATAATAAAACAAAAAATAGCATATTAAAGCAGATGTTCTTATTTCAAATTCCTGTCTATAGGCGTCACTCTTGCGTTTTTTCCCCGCTCCAACACTTGTTTACATCTCTATTCTGCCGTTGACGTTCTTTCTATGACATTTTAATTATGATTTAAAATACATTTTTGACCATGACTCCGAAGAAAAGTCCCAGTTCAAGTTCTAATGCGTAAGGGTATCTCGCTGGAAGATAGGTGGAAATTAATTATTTTATTCAGAACTCCGTATGTGCATATCATAAATACTGTAAAAGACAACGGGGAGTGCTTCTGTTAGGTTTATAGTGTGGTTATTTCGACTTAAGTTCGTGACCTTTGGCACGAATTACAGACGTAGAGTGAGGTATATTTGTAATTCTATTAAAATATATACGAGATGGTCTCATTTAAAAAAGAAATACATTTCGCATAGATGCCGCACTTTGTCTATATATGTATTTGATTTTCCTTAGTTCTTTCAATAACAGGTTCAAGAGCCACCCAAGATAGAGGGTTACGGAGTGACATTGTTATAACATAAAAGAGGATGGAGGAGGAAGATGGTGCATATTATGATGATATCTCGGTTAGAAATCTGATGACCCTAAACTTGAAGTGGTGTAGTGCTCAGGGAAGTAGCCTCGCGGGAATCAAGGTGAAAGTTCTGAAGAAAAAGGCGTCTGTGTAGAACAAGAAGAGAATGGGGATGTTTACCACCGTGAAATGGTACGGGGCGGGGTCATAGCTGTGAAGGTGGGTTTAATTGGGATTAAGAAATGTTAATCATTATAACATGTGCCATAGTAGTAACGGTAAAGCAGCGAAGGGGCCAGTAACGTGTTGTCTGGAGGGGAGAGAGTTGCTGTGTTGAAAATATTTCATCAGCCATAAGTACGCGTAGAAGATTTTCAACTTTGTCAGGACAGGACAGCGCGTAATTGGCGACAGAAACTCAAATACAACAGCAATTTTCCATTCTCAGTGTGATCTGATTCTTGTAAAGACAGTTCTTGGCTGTAAGAATGTTTTTTTTTTTAGATTTGTCTTGAGTCGTTAGATTTCTTTCTTTCTTTCTTTCTTTCTTGTGTATTGAGAAAGTGGGGAAATGGTGCACGGTGCTTGGTTTTCCAAGTTCTTTCAGCGAATTACCATTTACAATGATGACGACATCATACATTATCATTATCTATCTATATTTTTGTGATGAAGTATTGTAACTATTTACATTATTTACATTGTTCGCACTGTTGTCCCCATCTTTATTGGCATATTCACGACGTTTCGGTCGTTGTACGTTCCGGCCTTCTTCAGGATCTGTCTAAATTTCTGAAATTAGGTATTGTAATTATTTACATTGTTCGCACTGTTATCCTCATCTTTATTTCCATATTCACGACGTTTCGGTCGTTGTGCATTCAGGCCTTCTTTAGGATCTGTTTATATTTCTGAGATGAGGTATTGTAATCATTTACATTGTTCGCACTGTTGTCCTAATCTTTATTTCCATATTCACGACGTTTCGGTCGTTGTGCATTCAGGCCTTCTTTAGGATCTGTTTATATTTCTGAGATGAGGTATTGTAATCATTTACATTGTTCGCACTGTTGTCCTAATCTTTATTTCCATATTCACGACGTTTCGGTCGTTGTACGTTCCGGCCTTCTTCAAGATCTGTCTAAATTCCTGAGATTAGGTATTGTAATCATTTACATTGTTCGCACTGTTATCCTCATCTTTATTTCCATATTCACGACGTTTCGGTCGTTGTGCATTCAGGCCTTCTTCAGGATCTGTCTATATTTCTGGGATGGAATATTTTAATTATTTACATTGTTCGCACTGATGTCCTCATCTTTATTTACCTATTCAAGACGGTTTGGCCGTTATACGCTCCAGCCTTCTGCAGATTATTAAAATTTCGAACTGAACCCTTCATTTTTTCTACCGGTATAGATTGTTCTAGTTCCACGTTCCAAGTCTCTTTCAGGTGTCTCAGTTATTTCCCTTTAACTCAACTCTTCAAGTTTTTGTTCACCACAGGTATTGAACTCACAACTCCAGTGGACTTGACCCAGTGACTGACCCAGTGACTTGAAGCAAAGCTGTGAATTCAATACCTGGCTACTGCAGTGGTGAACACGAACTTGGAGTTAAAGGGAGATAACGGAGACATCTGGAAGAGGCATGACATGTGGAACTAGAAAATTCTACTCCGTTGGACGAAATGAATGGCTCAGCTCGAAATTCCAATCACCTGGAGAAAGTTGGGATGCACAACGGCCTAAACGTCGTGAATATGGAAATAAATATGAGGACAACAGTGGGGAGAATGTAGATAATTACAATACCTCATCTCAGAAATATAGACAGATATTGAAGAAGGCCGGAACGTACAACGGCCAAAAGGTCGTGAATATGGAAATAAAGATGAGGACAACAGTGCGAACAATGTAAATGATTACAATATTTCATTTCAGAAATATAGACAAATCCTGAAGAAGGTCGGAACGTACAACGGCCGAAACGTCGTGAATATGGAAATAAAGATGAGAACAATAGCGCGGAAAATTTAGATAATTACATTACTTCATTTCAGAAATATAGACAGACCCTGAAGAAGGCCGGAACGTACAACGGCCGAAACGTCGTGAATTTAAAAATATAGATGAGATCAATAGTGCGGAGAATGTTGATAATTACATTACCTCATCTCAGAAAGATAGACAGATCCTAAAGAAGGCCGGAAAGTACAACGGCCGAAACGTTGTGAATATGGAAATAAAGATGAGGACAACAGTGCGAACAATGTAAATAATTACAATACATCTCAGAAATATAGACAGACCCTGAAGAAGACCGGAACGTGTAACGGCCGAAACGTCGTGAATATGGAATAACGATGAGGACAACAGTGCGGAGAATGTTGATAATTACAACAG
The DNA here is from genome assembly GCA_964036315.1 of Acanthosepion esculentum. Classification (NCBI taxonomy): domain Eukaryota; kingdom Metazoa; phylum Mollusca; class Cephalopoda; order Sepiida; family Sepiidae; genus Acanthosepion; species Acanthosepion esculentum. The sequence continues at coordinate 12,195,952 of OZ038485.1, read as the reverse complement.
TTCGAGCAATATAATTAATGTAAATAAATACATTAATTACATTATTTATAATGGGACTAATATCCTCATCTTTGTTTTCATTATAAGAACGATTCACTTATTGTTACGGAACAATGACCGAGTGAAGGAAAGCTTTGGCCAGGAACTTGCTCGCATAGTAATTGGGAAATTAATCCCTGGGTAGGAGTTGTACAGACTTACGTTCAACGGAAAGCGGTCAAGACATAACTGAGTCGTACTAAATGGAACAAAACGAGATATCCATGTTCACTGGTGGGCAGCAGGTAAATGTATAATTTTTAGACGTTTAATATTGTTTAGCAGTAAGGCTTTATTCCTAGTGTCTGTGGCCCATAGCGATTGGGAAAATAGAGTGGCGCATTGTCATAGGCGCCATGCGACACACGATAAAGCATTTTAAGTTGCTTGAACGATCGGGCCAATGACAGGTCTGAAATGATAAAGTTATGATAATAAGCAGTTTTCTAAATAGAAATTATGTATTGTAAATCCCCATGTATAATACGCATTTTTTTCTAAAAAAATAATAAACAAAATTAGGCGTGCGTATTATGCACAACTACAAAAAGATCTTCGAAAAATTGCCGTTTCATAGGTCGATTTCAGTTGCGAAATGACTACTCACCACAAACATACGACAATTTGACAATAACATTCGGTGATTGCGACCCCATAAGGATGTCGAATCACAACATATGCACCTTAAAATACTTACAGATGTAAAATAAAATAAGAATTATCATAAACTTAAATTAGGATAATATGTTTAAAACCATTGTTGTGAGTAGGAAATGCTGGCCGTAATGAAATTGGAAAGATACAATTTATAGGGTCTAGTTGCCAAAAGTGTGCGTATTATGCAGGAATAGAAACATTTTCCCACACTTTCAGCACAATTTTAAGGTTGCGTATTATGAATGAAGGCGTATTATACATGGGAAATTACAGTAATGTTATTAACATGATGTTCAAGATGCTATAGTAATCATTGGAGTTGAATATATCTTCAGTGGGTGTCATATAATTTTGCCATACGTTTAGAAAATTACCATTGTAGTTGAACATAAACTAGATAATTTTTACACGAGAATCATGGGTGAAAATCTTTTCCTGAAACAAAGATAAAGGTTTTGACTTTGAAGAGGCAGATGACTCAACGACAGATAGCCAGGCGTTAGGGAATTTCCAAAGACAGTGTTCAGACTATCCAAATGACGTTTTCCACTGCTGGAATTGTTTCATTTGCAAAGAAAATCTGAAGACATCAAAGGTTTGCAAGAGAGATGAAAGAAAGATTGCGAGTGTCTCTGTAGGCATACAAAATGAACAGCTAGAAAACTGGGGAGTGAATGCAAGTCTTAAAAAGTAAGGTTTTAGTTGATACCGTATGAAGATTATTACGAAACCAAAAAAGCAAAGAAACATAATTAACCCCCAAAAAAACATCGGAATAGAAGATTGAAGCAATCAAAAGAACATCTAATATTGGGATGCTGGAAAGTGTGAAAAAATGATTTTTAGTGAAGAATGAAAGAATGGAGTTACATTCTTATGAAACAAGATACGTAAGAAAACCATTTGAAGAAAGCAACAATGCAAGATGCATCGGAAAGACGGTAGAATTTGATGGTGGACACCTAAATATACGGGGATAGATCAAAAGCGAAGTTAGAAAACAATTGGATTGGTGTGGTTTGTTTTGTTTTACGGCATATCAACTTCAATGGGTTATTTAATGCCGACAAAATTTCCATTCATGTTAATATTTTTTTCCAAAAATCTATTCTGGTAATATTTTTCCTTTCAAAAGATCTTTCTCGTAAGATGTTTTTTCCTTTAAAACTCTATTTACGGTAATAATTTTCCTACGCTGGTAATATTTGTTTTTCAAAAATGTATTGCTGGTAATATTTTTCTTCCAAAATGTATCGCTGGTAATAATATGTTTTACAAAGCATTTCTGGTATTAAAACCTACTTTTGCACTTTCATAGTGATTTGACACCAGTTTGGGGGTTAACTATGTGCCCATAGCTGAGGCCCTAATAGCTGCTAGCACCCCGAGTTAGGGTGTACCTAGGAATACCAGCAATTAAGAGGTGGTTCTGCGCTGCTCAAAGCCTCCTTATCAGAGACCTTGCTGTTGGACGTAGTTTATCATCATACCTAGAACGCGGATGTAGTTTATCGTCTTACCCAGGACGCGGATGTAGTTTATCGTCTTACTCAGGACGCGGATAGAGTTTATGATCTGACCCAGGACGCGGATGTAGTTTATCGTCTTACCCAGGACGCAGATGTAGTTTATCGTCTTAACCAGGGCGCGGATAGAGTTTATCGTCTTACCCAGGACGCGGATAGAGTTTATCGTCTTACCCAGGACACGGATGTAGTTTATCGTCTTACCAAGGACGCGGATAGAGTTTATCGTCTTACCCAGGACGCGGATAGAGTTTATCGTCATACCCAGGACGCGGATGTAATTTATTGTCTTACCCAGGACGCGGATATAGTTTATTGTCTTACCCAGGACGCGGATAGAGTTTATTGTCTTACCTAGGACGCGTATAGAGTTTATCATCTTAACCAGGACACGGATGTACTTTATCGTCATACCCAGGACGCGGATGTAGTTTATTGTCTTACCCAGGACGCGGATATAGTTTATTGTCTTACCCAGGACGCGGATAGAGTTTATTGTCTTACCCAGGACGCGGATAGAGTTTATCATCATACCTAGAACGCGGATGTAGTTTATCGTCTTACCCAGGACGCGGATGTAGTTTATCGTCTTACCCAGGACGCGGATGTAGTTTATCGTCTTAACCAGGACGCGGATAGAGTTTATCGTCTTACCCAGGACACGCATGTAGTTTATCCTCTTACCCAGGACGCGGATAGAGTTTATCGTCTTACCCAGGACGCGGATAGAGTTTATCGTCTTACCCAGGACGCGGATAGAGTTTATCATCTTAACCAGGACGCGGATGTACTTTATCGTCATCCCCAGGACGCGGATGTAAATTTATTGTCTTACCCAGGACGCGGATATTGTTTATTGTCTTACCCAGGACGCGGATAGAGTTTATTGTCTTACCTAGGACGCGTATAGCGTTTATCATCTTAACCAGGACGCGGATGTAGTTTATCGTCTTACCCAGAACGCGGATGTTTTATCGTCTTAACCAGGTGCAAAGTGTATGGATAAAACTAACAGCAAAAACTATATTAGTTTACTACTGTGTAAACTCCGAAAATTGACAATTATTTACCTCATGAAGGTGCTCTTTGCCAGATATCACGCGCAAAAATAGTTCCTTGTAGATGATGTTCAAATTTGGGAAGAATATATGAAACAATTCCCTGATCTCAATTTAATTGAAACATTTTTATGGGAACTGAACTAAAACGACGGGATTCTCCAGAGCTTTGGGATTACTGCGAAAGAAGAATGGGATAAATCCCCAGTGAGAAAACCGGAACTGTGTTCTACAGAATGCCACAATGAATTGTTCGAACCAAAGAAAGCAACAGCAATTACTAACTTCGTATTTTAACGTTTTGTACACCCTGTCATAATAAATAGAGTTTTACACAAAATCCTTATTAAGTTTATGAAATGCGCTGAAAAGTTTTTGCTCGTGGTCCAGTATTTTTGCATGGCATTTTTTCTAGGGTCCATATACTTAAGATGCTTCGTCATCCACCATACAGTACTAATGAAAATGACTTTTTATCTTGCCGTCAATAAACTAGGACAATCGTACTGCTAAACACTATCCTTTTGGCGGTAATGTTTCAAAAAAATAATTCATTTACCACGGTAACCCAAAGCATTTGCACACCAGAGTATGAAGGAACAAATAGAATGTTCACGTTTCTCAACTCTGAACACTAACATCTATCGAATGTTACGAGGATGTGCTGAAAGGTTAATAGGCTGACTATGAAGGAGTGATGCTAGAGCTGTGAAACCTTGCATGCGTTCATTTCAACTCTTCTTATTAATAACTCCATTGTTTCTTTCCAGGTACAATTGTCGGGTGAAACGTTAATAGGCTGACTATGAAGGAGAGATGCTAGGTCTGTGAAATCTTGCATGCATTCATTCAAACTCTTCTTATTAATAACTGCATTGTTTCTTTCGAGGTACGATTGTCAGCTGAAATGTTTATAGGCTGACTATGAAGGAGAGATGCTAGAGCTGTAAAATCTTGCATGCATTCATTTCAACTCTTCTTATTAATAACTGCATTGTTTCCTTCCAATGAAAAGTTCAAAGACGAAGGAGTGATGCTAGAGCTGTGAAATCTTACAGACATTAATTTAAACTTTTCTCATCAATAAATGTATTGTTCATCTCCACGTAAACTGATACCTGACTGTTCAAAGAAGACATCCAATGTAACTAGCAGCAACTTTGTTTGAACATGGACAAAATATGACATTATAGTACTAAAAAGTACCTGCAGAAAAAAAGGATTACTCCCAAAGACATTCATGCTGGCATGGTTTTTACAGTAAGGGATAAAAACTCTAGCTTTATCAACAGTGAAAAATTGGGCAGCATAATTTAGAAGAGCGAGCCCTGAAGATGACACTAGTTCTGGACGTCATGCAACTGCTACCAAGGTAAACATTGGCCTTGTTCACCACATTATGAAGGATGACATGCGACTGGCTATAAATCAAATAACCAATATGTCGGGAGAGAGTGTTGAGAATATTCTGTAAAATAAACTTGGCTGCTCCGTGGATGCCACGTCTTCTGACCCCAGATCAAAAGTGCACCAGGCTGATCACATCATGGAAAAATCTGATATTGTTTAAGAAAGATCCAGCTGACTTCATGTAACCTTTTCTTACCCACGATGCGTGTTAGATTAATCATTTTGAGTCAAAGACAAAGAGACAATCAATGTAGTAGAAACACCAAACTCACCTGCTCCAAAAAAGGCAAAGTTTGTTTCATCTGCAGCGAATATGATGGCTCCAGTTATTTGGGACGCAAAAAGCATTGCGCATCTCGTGTACATGTGTATTTACATCAAAGTAAACAAACCTAGGCCGATGAAGTCTTAAGGATCGAAACATGTCACACGAAAACTTTTCCCACCTGATTCAATATGTAAGATTCTACATAACGAAGGATTAGAAATATTTAACCATTGCAGAAAATCATTATTATACTACAACAATAAGATATGGCTAATAAAGAATAATATGAATAATAATAATGAGAAATTTGATGTATCAATGGGCAGTTATGACGGTGCGTGGGAATTCATATGGAAATATACCTTACAAAATTTATCAAATGACATTGTTAAAAAGGATATAGTTTTATATAGAGATGATGGTTAAATAATTGTAAAAATTAAAATGGCAGAAAAAAGAAAACAGAAGAAAACTAATAATAGAAATATTTAACAAATTAGGATTTAGCATGGACATAAAATCTAATCTAAAAATAGTAAATTTTCTAGACATAACATTTAATTTAAATAATGATATATAAAACCATATAGGAAAGCAAATAATAATCTCATATATATAAACAAAAATCCAATTCACCCAACATATTTAAGCATATACCAATAGCTATTGATAAAAGAATTCTAGCAATATAAAATATTTAATGAAAATACAATATATATGATTCTGCATTAAAAATGTGTTATTCGAATAAATTAGAATACATAAATAACTGTAATCTATATAAATATAAAAGAAAAAGAAATATAATTTGGTTTAATCCACCTTATTATGATATAATAAAAACTTAACTAGGAAAGTTTGTTTTTAAATTTACTGAAAAAACATTTCGCTAAAAATAGTTAGCTATCCAAAACCATCAATAAAAATTAAATTAAAATCAGTTATATTTGTATGAATAATATAGAGAACATAATAAATAAATATAAAAAAATCTTAAATAAAAATAATAGGAATTACAATTACTCCGCCAAATAACAACAGTAATTGTAATTGTCGAAATAAAACCAACGGCACACTTAATAATGAATGTGTAACATTAATCAAGTAACATTAACACGGAAGAAAAAAAATATATAAAAGCAACTGAACTTCTAAATAAAGTTTTAATAATCATAAAATGCCATCTAAAATAGACAGATACGTATATAACACAAATTTATTAATATATATATATATATATATATATATATATATATATATATATATGTCGACACAGAAAGAAAAAAATATCAACGAAAATTAAATGGGAAAACATAAAAAGTACCCCCTATATAGTATTAATAATATTATGTGGAAACGGTGTATAATTTTCTATAATAAATTTCAATATTCACATTAAAATAATAAACAAAAGAAATAAGGGTATAAGGAAATGAATACTTAATGTGTAAATGAAAACATTAATAAAGATTTACTTTGCAATTTGCATATGATTATAACATAATATAAAAATACAACAAAAAGTCAATATAAATCAAATAATAATATAATATTATAAACACAATACAATATATACATATGTAAAAACAATCAAAGATATACATACAAACGAAAATAACAATAAAAAATAAGAGTTACAAAATATACAATTGAAAAGCAATTAGGTTTATGAAGGAACACGTGAGTCTATTTAAAAACATGAACATACGCGTGTCCATGACGTTGTTAAAAAAGAGATGTAAATATGAAAAGGAAAAAACGGATATTCCTTACAATTGGAAATATTTAATATACAGATTACACCATTGAAACGGGGCATAGTACCACGAAACAGCGGAGTCGGGACATTTACTGTAAAGAAATTCTTTTGTATATATAAAAAATTATATATATATATATATATATATATATATATATATATATATATATATATTTATATATATTCAGACATATATTGTTAATTATGTTTGATCATGAGCCGTTCTAAATTTCGTAACAACTCATGATGAAACATAATAGACATTCGTTGTCTGTTATATATAACAATATATGTTTGAATAATGATCTTCTGTCCCAAAAGTGTGTATATATATATATCAAATACACACACACCCACACACACACACACACACACACATATATATATATATATATATATATATATATATATATATATATATATATATATATATATATATATACATATATACATACATTCATACAACCTTAGCGTTGCGACTGCACGCTCCAAAAGTTTTTATCCGTTAGCAATAACACATTTCTAAAAAAAACATATTTTGATTCACATTTAATCTTTCGTCTTCGCTACTACCTGGATTTACTAAAAACAAAATAACTTCCATGCCTGAGGAAGACTGTATGTACAGTTGAAAGTACTTGCAGATTAAAAAAAGACCTTATACAGCTTGTAGTAATAAAAAAACAAGGATCATAACATTCATCGAGTGGTTCGTACGTTAATGCAACTTTAAAAGTTTGTTTCCAAAGAGTTTTCGCCATTTTATATCATTAACTTTACTAATCTACTTTTTGTATGAATGATTCATTGTAATATATATATATATATATATATATATATATATATATATATATATATAGAGAGAGAGAGAGAGAGAGAGAGATAGATAGATAGATAGATAGATAGATAGATATGTGTGTGTGTTTGTGCGTACATAGAGTGCGATGGATAAATTGTCGTCTAAATGACTCAAAAATGAAAATAACACTGACGTCTCATTTTAACAGATATATTTACCAAAGTTACACGAAAATATCTTGAAATAGTAAAGAGTAAATTTATTCCGTAAAATTGCCATTCTCTTCAACCACGGCCTCCAGATGACTTCGGAATCTATTGCATCTTTTCTGGACAGTGTCCTTGTTTAAGTTGCTGCCATAATCCTTGCCTGTATTTCATCTTTGGTCTTTCAAGGAGTTTTGTTGGTCTCTCGCACAACTCTACCTCACACATATTAATCACGGTGGCTGCATTCTCGGGAGTTAGGTGGCCACATGTAAGGACTGATGTGGTCAAAGAAATTCTACATTACCGCCATGTGACGCAACCTTATTTGGTCAGGTGCCTCATAACATGTCTACCTATTTAATCAGAATGAGCGACTTGAGAGATTATTTTTAAGCACTGAAATCTTCTCCTTCCGTCAATTCTCATTCGTGTTATGACATATTGAGATATTTCGTTGTATCGAGTATTAACTTTTTTTATCAGTTCTGATACTCTTCGCACAAGGACAATATTATATCGTTCATCTAGGTGCCGACACTAATTCGAGGTAAGTTTTAAAATGAATTTTTAAAAATGAAAATAGTTCTCGAAGCTTTTATTTTATTTTAAATTCAGGTTAATAGTTTAAATTTAATATTCTCTAATCAAAATACTTTGCTGTATTTTAAAAGCTAATTTAAAACTAAGTTAAACTGATTGGGATGTGTATGTTTTTGTTTTCTGGCTAAAATAGCACGTTATTGCTCTTTTTGTCATCTTTCATCGCAGTGTAATTCTCTTTATTAAAAATTCGCCCGAAAATAAAATATACTTCCTGAAACTTTATTTGAACAATATTAACTGATTTAAATTATATTTAATCTGATTTGAAACAAATTATTTACTTCAAGTAGATGTGTTCGGTAAAAAGTGTTCCTGTTTAAAAAATAAATTATAATTTACATTTTCCAAGGAGTCCTGCTTTAACTAATAGAAATATATGTCTATATTTCTGAGATGAGGTAATTATTTACACCATTTACATTCTTTGAAATGTTGTCCTCACCTTTGTTGCCATATTCAAGAAGAAAAAGAACGGAAAAGGAAATCACCGGCCCCTGTGTGATGTGGTTAAAATAATAGTCAAAGAAAAACATTGGAAAATATTAAAACTCATAGAATCAGCACATATGCTAGGCACAAAATCTCCTAAGCCGGCCAAGCATTGACGTGGGAACCCGTAATATGAAATGCCAGAGAAAAACTAATCAACAAATTGTAATATGAGCTCAGATAAAAAAAGTTACTGAGACATTAACTTTATAATATTCATACACTGATGTTCTAAAGACATGGTCCAGTGGATAAACGCGTTTCTTGAAATAATTCAGTAACTTGACCCCAAGTGTTGTGAGTTCAATTCCTGGTTTAGCTGAGTTAAAGGGAAATAACTGACACTGAGATAATCCGGAAGTGGGATGTCGCCATATCTAATTGAACAATCCATCGAGTTCGGTTCGAAATTCCAATCACCTGAAGAAGTACGAAGCGTACAACAGCCGAAACGTCGTTAATATGGCAACAAAGATGAGAACAACAGTCCGAATAATATAAATATCCTGACTTCAGTCACTTCCTCATGGACGAAATGTGGTTATCCTCTGTCTTTTCTACAAAAAATTTCATGAAAAATACCGTGACGATTTTTCCCCTGGTCCCACAGATACATGAGCTTAAGTGTGCTACTAGATTGGCATTTAGGTCCCATCCTTTCCAAGGTGAAATATCTAAATGCAACCGCCATTTCTACTCCAAAAGTTTCTATTCCTGTTCAAAGGAAAGATGGGGAAATGGTTTTAAGTTAGTCTTCTATCTAACTGGCTGCCATTCATGGCTACGGGTGTCCTTGCTATTTACGCTGTAGCTAGGAAGAGAGAAAAATGAATCCATGCCGTTCCTAATGGTATTAGCGCGAGGGAGAATGCAACATATTTGGCCTAACTTGTATACGATTCACTGATGTCATATTCTACGTCGGTAACCGAAAACTGCTCACCATAATGTCAACAACCATTTTCATTTATATTGCTTATTGGAATCTTTTTGAGCTTCGATTAGAAAACAGATAAGTGTGGCAGGATCTGAATTTTTTGGTTTTCTGCAATTCTACATAAGATCACGCTATCTTGGAAGGAGATGAAACAATGACTACTGGGTTTTGTATCTACTGCCTGAGGGTCCAAACTAAAGGTCTTTTATAAGAGGCCTTTTAGGTAAGTAGTTGAAGACTAGTATCGTTTGGGTTTCTGATTATTTGTTTTTATTCTTAGTCGATTATTTCACATATTATCCCCAAATGGCCACTACTGAATTCTTCATGGATTCTTTTGCTCCGTCCTCTCACGAACAACAGTGAAAAATGGAAGAGCCAAATCTTAAAAATACTTCTTGCTGTTAAATAATTTCGTTAACATAGCTGAAAATATTTTAACTTCATTTGCAGAATTTCCAGTAATAAGGCAATCGCGCCGCAGGGTTTTTGGTAACGAGGAAATTGCGTAAATTTGTAATTGGTAAATTAATTGAGCTTTTTTTTTGTTCCTTGTTATTCTTCTACTAGAAGAAACACAACTGTTCCTTGAATTTGTTTTTTCTGGACCAATTTCAAACTGTTTGTGTGAAAGAGTTTCTGCCAAAAATAAAAAATTAAAAAATCTGTACCAGTTTTTTTTTTTTTTTTTTTAGTAAGGGTAGGTGTTTTCCTTACTACTACAATATATAATTGAAGAATTACCGAATAATTAGCTAATACGTCTGTAACGATCACATTTGAATTAACCCCCCTCGTCGCCGCATTTACAAACAATATAGTTTGTGAATTCTGTTTGAATTTCTGGGATGAGGAGTTATCCTTATTATTATTAACATGCGGATTATTGTCCCAGTCTTTGTTGTTTTTATCACAACGTTCCGGCCGTTTTAGCTTCCGGCCTTCATTAACAAAGATGAGGACAATAGTACAGTGTGTACTTGGAGGGAAACAGGGAGAGCAATAAATGAGCTGTATTAAATAAACACAAAAACTAGACGAGATATCCCTACACATGGGCATTTGAACTAGAACGTCTACCTCTGTAGATTAAATGAAGAATTCAGTTCGGAAACCTTCATCGATATACCTGAAGAAGGACGGAGATTACAACGGTCGAAACGTCGTGATAAGAACAACAAAGATGAGGACAATAATCCGGGTGTAAATAATGTAAATAAAAAATGTTTCCTTATGATTTAAATTAAAATAGCAGCGTGCGAGAAGCGACGTAAAATATATGGATGACCGTTTGAGCAATAAAATTCTTACAGCTGCATCTGTATCCTGCGTGTATGAGCCATCGTGATCAAAATCGACTGCGACATCGCAAATTTCATTCAATTCCGAGTTTGAATAACGCATTATCGCTTCCAGAACCTAATCAGTAGAAAGAGACTGATATCCTTTCCCGCGACGAATTTCCATGGCTACAATCTAAATAAGTATGGTAGAACTAATTGAATCCAGTGTGAAAATAACGAGAATACTCAAAATCCCATACTAGTCGAAAGATATGGAAGATATAATAGAAGATAGAATTTGACTACACTGCGTCTCATATCTTAGTCTTTTTAATAATGTTAGTAATTTTTAGGACAACATACAGCCCATTTCGGGTGTGGCGGAAGAGGGTAGCAGATGAAGCAGAATGATTGAAAGGCAATCAAAAATTTAGAAACAGTTTCAAAAAATTCATATGCCTAAAATAAATATGATTTCAAAATTTAAAATATTATTATGGAATACTTGTAATTGCTTGCAAGTGTACCAGTATAAATAGTTATAAATAATTACTGAACGATTTTATCATTGTGATATATGTTTGCATTATATCAAGTATTAAGAATATAGTAACTAGGGTCTGTAAATTGAAGGAGAGTGTTATCAATCATGAATTCGCTGTGATCTACCTTTAACCCACTCTCTTAGCTTTCTTTGCCGTATTGATGCTTTCACCTCTTCACCGGAATTTCGTTTTGGTGAGGCTTGTGCAAATTTTCATTTCGAAAATGTGGCCGAGAGAAAAAAAAGTTTGGGAACCACCTTCTAGTAGAATTTATGCCACTCTTAGAATTTGGCATCAATCTTACGAATATTAGCCAGAAGACTGAAACAACAACAGCTTTATGTTAGAATTCAAAATTGTAATTACAGATCGCTCGGAATATTTGCAAATAATCTTTTGAAGCCGGAATCGAAACGTTCTAACTGTAATGACAACAAAAATTCAAAGACAACATTCAATCAAATGCATGATCGATATTCTGAGACAAGTTTTAGAAGTCCATCCATTTACTTCGTAAACTATTCATAATCTGCACAATACCGAGAATAAGATTCCAAAATTTATCTTTCCTCGTAAATTACCATCCACAAACCAGCCTTTTCATAATGCTTCACGCGTTTTCAATCGGATTAACATCAGGCAAATGAAACGGCAACTTTATCGAACGGGTGTCTACAAGATCCATTTCATTAGTTTTCTTCATCAAAAACTATGTAGTATTATAGTTAATACAAAAACTTTTCGTTCTGAAAGAATTTGGTATCTTCTTGAACTATGACTATACTCGTGCCTTCAAAAATCAATCTATATCTCAGCTGTTTTTAAAACTATATGGAATTTATCGTAGGCCCACCAATTCACCTAAAGCTTTAACGCCACTCTGCTTTGTTGATATATAAGTATATGAGGACTGCTTACACTAATAGCTACGTCCTGGGTATGACGATAAACTACATCCGCGTCTTGGGTATGACGATAATCTACATCCGCGTCCTGGGTATGACGATAAACTACATCCGCGTCCTGGGTATGACAATAAACTACGTGCAACCAAAAGGCCGTCGATCCGATCAATCGGCTGGTCATGTCATGCACCATCACATCTAACCCATCCCAAAACAACTACAACTTACAATTAACTTTCCCTCCCAAACCCTACACTAAATATACTAACACCTTACCCCTAAACTGTGATGGGAAACGATGATGTTGCCAGCTATACGTTTTTGAAACGATGATGTTGCCAGCTATACGTTTTTTTGAAATAATGATGTTGCCAGGGATACATTTTTTTGAAACAATGATGTTGCCAGGGATACATTTTTTTTAAACAATGATGTTGCCAGGGATACATATTTTTGAAACAATGATGTTGCCAGCTATACGTTTTTGAAACAATGATGTTGCCAGCTATACGTTTTTGAAACAATAATGTTGCCAGCTATACGTTTTTGAAACAATGATGTTGCCAACTATACGTTTTTGAAACAATAATGTTGCCAGCTATACGTTTTTGAAACAATAATGTTGCCAGCTATACGTTTTTGAAACAATGATGTTGCCAGCTATACGTTTTTGAAACAATAATGTTGCCAGCTATACGTTTTTGAAACAATGATGTTGCCAGCTATACGTTTTTGAAACAATAATGTTGCCAGCTATACGTTTTTGAAACAATAATGTTGCCAGCTATACGTTTTTGAAACAATAATGTTGCCAGCTATACGTTTTTGAAACAATGATGTTGCCAACTATACGTTTTTGATATATATAGTAAATACTGGATCTGGCATTAAATAACCCATAGTGGTTGATTTGCCATAAAGCCCCAAACAAACAAACAAATACACTAACAGCTATAAATTTACCTCTGAACGGGTAGCAGTTTACTGTAATTTTTCTGCAATCTTTTACTCATTTCATTCGATTTTCCTTATGAATGTCTTATAAATTATTAGTCTAAATATTTTGTCATTTGAATTGAGGTTCTGATATGTTATTTTTTTGAAACTCTTCTTAACAGACAGAATATTTATATTTTAAATATCATGAAAAATATATGTTTTCCTTTTAATTTCCTAAGATGAACAACAGAAATTCTTTATTCTGTAATTATCAAACCTGCAAGATCACCAAAAATCTTCCTCACTGTTTTAATTCTATCTTTCAATTATTCTTAGAATTTACAGCATTTTCTTATTTTTCAGAAAGAATGGGCGTGATTAAACGTTTCTCTTCATGTGTCAGCTCAGATTTACGACCCATATTTCAAATGGTAACCTTAAAGACTTCGAAATTTGAAATATTCCATCCAAATTGCTACAGTTTGCACACATCTAGGTAGATCGAACTACTGTATATTCTATATGAGCAGATAGATCTTACACTCATTCTCTGATTCCATTTCATTTTCGAACGTTTTGAAATTGAGTGAATTTGTAATTTGTAAATTAATTGAAGCTTTTTATTGCATATTTGTTTTTTGTTTATCTTCCACCAGAAGAAACACAACTGTTTTATGAAATTATTTTTTTCTGGAACAATTTTAAACTCTCTTTGTTTGAAAGCGTTTCTGCCAAAAATTAAATAAAAAATATTGTACTATATTTTTTAATGTAAGAGGGTTGTTTTCCTAATCTCTACAATATTTAATTGAAGAATTACCGAATAATTAGTTAATACCTGTGCAACGATCACATTAAGTAACCCTTTCGCTACAGTTTGTATACAGGTAGAACGAACTATCGTGAATCGTATATATTCAGATAGATCTTGCAATCATTCTCTGGTTCCACTTCTTTTTAGAACTCTTTGTAGCATTATCATACATAAAAATAATTTCTTTTTTTTAATAAGTAATAGGGTTCTACCCGAAATAAGTGCTTTCAAAAATCAATTTACGTCTCTGTCACACTGATCTATTTTCATCGCGCTAAATGAAACTTGCAACAACCCCGGATATATTAATCCTCAACCAAACATAGACAGATTCTGTGATCGTGCCAGATAATATCTTAGATTAACATAATTACGTATTTTATGTGTAGACAAGAACATGAAGTGGTTAATAACGTGAAACATAGTCGATCGATTGATTTGTTTATTTGACGGCATATCAATATCCATGTGGGTTATTTAATGCCGAAATTTAATTTTTTAGGAGCTTTGAAATAATATGTTTATTATTTCAAAGCTCTTAGGAAAATTAAATGATATATGTTATTCTGCTTTCACAGTTGAATACATGGCAGATGATACACAGCTTTTGTGCATATAGATGTTTGTGTGGTTATAATTAGCAGAGGTAGTTATATACGTAGTTTATGTTGTAGTTTTGTTGAAGTTATATTTTGGAATACAGTTTGATTTCTGTAAGAAAACGTAGGATAATGTAGGATATATGTTATTCTGCTTTCACAGTTGAATACATGGTAGATGATACTCAGCTTTTGTGTATATACATGTTTGTGTGGACATAACTACCAGGAGTTTTGTTGAAATATTTTGGAAGACAGTTTGATTTTGTTTTACAAATTTTAGGATATTATATGGATTAATGTCATGAAAGTATTCTTTCATGTTGCTTCTTTGGTAGTATTTTAAATGGATTTGAGTGAAGTCACTACAATTTATTAGTATGTGTGTATTGTTACTAATTTTAATAGAAATAATTATTGTTGGTAATTTTTTATAAAAAAAATGTGGGATATATCAATTAGTGCCATGAAAGGGCTTTTTCTTGTAGCTTGTTTGGTTGGTCGATTTTGGTTTGCGGAATATCAACACCTCTACAAGTTATTTAATGCCGAAATCTAAATATTTTGAACACAATGTTATGTCTTCAAGTAAATATATTTTGAACGCAATTATAGGTCTTCATGTATCGTTGGTTATTTTTTATAAATATAAAAGTTATTGCCGGTATTTTTACTATAAAAATGTATTTTTATACTTGCATAGTGTTTTGTTTTTGTGTGTGGATTACTTAATGTCGACAAGATTTTCAGAATAGATTCGTGTGAACAGAATATGTATTCTTTGTAACAAATCAATTTGTAGATCAGGTTTAATCGACGTATTTTTGTAAAGAGGGTTTTGTCGAGAGTCAAATGTATTGCTGGTAATAATTTTTTAATATCATGAAAGTTCATGTTGGTTGTTTCGTTGATTTTGTTTAGCGACATATCAACACCTCTATGGGTTATATAATACCGAAATCCAATTATTATTAGCACAGTTTTATGACTTCAACTAAATATATTTTGAACGCAGAGATAAAATATATTGTTAGATAATTTACTATAAAATATATTGTTGTTAATTTTACTATAAATAGGTAATGTTGGTAATTTAAGTATATGTATTTTAGGTAATTTTACTATACATATGTATTGTTGGTAATTTTCTATAAATAAGTGTTGTTGTTAATTTTTTTTATATAAAACGATATTGCTGGTATTTTTACTATAAATATCTATTGTTGGGAATTTAAAAAAAATATAAAACTATTGCTGGTATTTTTGCTATAAAAATATTTTTATACGTTCATAGTATTTTTATTTATTTATTTTTTGGTATGAGGTCAATATTTGCCCATGGTTAGGAGTCTAATAGTTTCTGTCACCCAGGGTGGTAACGTCATTGAACGGAATTGCTTGCTTTCAAGTACAGTTAAAAATATGTTGTTGGTCATTTTGTTATAAAAATGTATTTTGATACTTACACAGTGATTTATTTTGTGTGTGGGTTTGCTATTTACCCATAGCTGGGACCCTGACAGGCCCTAGGAACAACGGCAATTAGGAGGTGGTTCCACACTCTTTAAAACCTCGAACTTTTTTTTTATCAGAGACATTACTGTCGGATGTAATTTAGGCATAATGGATATGTGCGCACGCGCATTGAATTTAGCAATTGGACTGGTTATTAATTGACTTACTTGTTTCACTTAGAGGCTAAATACATAGTTAATGTTATATATTAAACACTCTCTCCAGTGTTTAGATGAAAAAAAAAACCCAAATGTTTATGTCTAAATTTGAACTTACACAAGTAAGCTCTTTACATTGAAACAATAAAGGCAGTGTTACTTTATCGTTAACATTCATTCTCCAGGAATTAACCGGATTTTAAATGCTGATATTTAGTAAGCGTGACTAATAAAGATCTAATTGCTCTTAAAAGATGAATGTTGCAACAATTTTCCAGATGAGGAGGTGACTACATGCTTACGTTGCAAGCGTCACTCGAAAACTGTTATTTAGTCTCAAACACTAAACTGAGCGTACATTGCTCCGACAAGAGGTCGGTCTATTTCATTTCATTTCGTTACAACCCTACTTCACAAAGTTCAATCTCTATATATAAAAGGCAGGATGTGTGTGTGTGTGTGTGTGTGTGTGTGTGTGTGTGTGTGTGTGTGTGTGTGTGTGTGTGTGTGTAACGAATGCACGGACGCAATTTTCGTCGGATTTGCACCAAAATTTACATGCACATGCTCCAAGTTAGTGAATATGCCAAGACTGACTTTGCATTTCCCAACTCCCATAAAAAGTGGAAATAATCGATTTTTTCATGCTTCTACGGCAGTTTTCATGTAGTTTGTGGCCATTTTCTATTGGCTAGCGTGAGAGCCAACAGCTGACTGACACGAATGTTAACTAGCATGCTAGCATGCAAAAAAATCGATAGCTGCATTCGTCACAAGTGGGAAAAAATTTAAATCTACATGGCACTTTACTCCAATTGGCTCATTCGCTTGCTTAAACTCAACGTTGATTTTGATTCCGCAGAACTGGGTTTGGTGTGAAAAAGTATTTGTTGTTAACATTCTTTTTTCATTCGGTTTTTCCAGTTACGAGTCCTTTTTAAAGCTGATCGTTTTGTGTTCATTTTGTTTAGTTCTTTTTTCGTAACAGATTTAATGTTTAGTATAGAGCTTAGAAAAAATTCGCAGTGTGAGACAGGCAAGAAGTAAGGCATGTAGCAACATCAGCACGGCAAAGTGCACTTCTTAAAGGCAAGGAAGGGCAAAAATATTTAAATCAAGTGATAGCGATTGCTGTATGAGTCGTACGATTTTTGAATCAAGCACGGGCAACGCCGGGCCATACTGCTAGTATTTACTAATCTTCTTCACTGTATTTTGCATGTCGTGACCATTAGAGCCTTGTGTTATCAGTTATGTGCCATGCGTGATAAACACTTAGTCGATCATGTACTTTTCGATACAGGATTGACGAGACAGATTTTCTATCGCAGTAGGTTGCCATTTTTTTTTTCTCCAGACCAGTTGTCATCCAAGGCTATATATCCCAGTCTGTTCTGCTATTTATCCATAGCTGGGGGAGAAGAAGAGGATTCATACCTTTCCCAAGGTTATTAGCATGTAAGTGAATGTATTGGATTTCACTCAAATTCGAACTCGGCTCTCTGATTCCTCAATCCGTGCCGCAATCCATTAATCCACCGTGGCATAATTCCCCTAATATTCCGGTTCCATGTCGCTTTAACCCCTCTCCGGCGTAAACCTGTATATACGTTTTTACCGAAAGTGTCTTTTCAGACTTTATGAATAAACATGTCCAAAACATAACTTTCAAGAACCATCTACAGACGTATTTATACGTCGATCTTAAGTCTTTTAATGCATTTACCCTTCTGATCTTGAAACCAGTTTAATTGTCAACTGATACGTCTGGTAGAGGTGTTCGCCACTGCTCTGGTACTTCAAGGTGCCTCAGTTACTATACTTAAAAACAAATTACAAATTCGTCTGAAAATTAAACATTTTTCCCCAAAATATGTGTCGTGGAGAGGGATAATTACCTTTGATTTTTTTAGTATCCCTTTTTGTCCCCACCTCTTCTCCCACCAGCTATGGGTTAATTAGTAAAACTTGTATCATAAAACCATTATTATCTCCAAAAATAAAATCAAATTTTGTACAAAAAATATTTAGATATTGGCATTGAATAAAATCAACATCAAGAGACTTGTACTGTAACATTTTTAGCATTCACTACCAACTTGTTTTTTTAGTTACTAATGAAATGTTCCTGTTTTTTGTACTTTATATATATATTGTATATTTTTATATCATTGTTCACACAGTAGAAAGCCCTGAGTGTTGACTTCCATGTCAACTTTTATATATATATATATATATATATATATATATATATATATATTATAATTATTTTTTAAAAAATATGATTCCATCGCTACATAAGAGTTCTCATGTTTCAAAAATAGAAGCTAAAAGCTTCAATTTAATTATAAAAATTAAATTGAACTAAAGTATCAAGCTCTGTTTCATCTTCCAGCGGATTTTTTGGAATAACTAATCTTGAAATTTACGGAGTCTTATAAGAGTATTTATTCGTAAAATTAATTACTATGGAAACGGCTGAAGCAATTATTTCAATAAGGCGCGTAAGGGTTGACACACTGTATCAACATATTAGTTACTTTCGGAATGAGGTCAAGTCAAGGTAGGGTCGGGGTGTCTATTTTCAAGCGAATGATGTCATCCATTAGACGCATATCGCCTAGTCTGTTTCAGCGACGGAGAGTTATTGGCATTATTGTTACACCGTTGTCTAAAGATTTTTTTATATAAAAGCGTTGTTGTCATATAAATGCGTCGTATTGAATTACAATTTGTTTTTTTGACGGCTTCATAAAGGTTTATTTTTTAATCCTATGATCTGTTTAAGCTTTTAAACCTTTTAATATACTATGAAATTTTAAAATTTGTAAGCTAATTATTTAATGCAAAACTTTGTTGATGTCCGTAAAAAACCGTTAACTCATGTTTATCATTTAATAAATTTTCGTTTTATATATATATATATATAAATATATATATATATATATATATATATATATATGTATATATATATATATATATATATATATATATATATATATATATATATATATATATATATATATATATATATATATATATATATAAGCAGCTTATTATTGATGACTGAAGAAAACTGGTTAACAAATATACCAAAATTTTCTTATCAAATAATTTATATTTTCCCATATTTTTTTTAATATGCGGCCAAAAATAAATTTATTCAACTATGAGTAAATCAACAATGTTATTAAATGGTACAGCAGCGAAGTGTTATAGAAAAATATTAAATAAAAATACTAAAATGAAAAGAATTAAAAAAATCTTTTTGTTGACATACACAAATTGCCGGGTAACGTAGCGGCTTTATTTGGCAAGATGCTTTACAAAAGATTCTTTCTCCGAAAAGTCTTCATCTTTTGCTTTTGTGTCGAAATAAAATAAGGTCTGTAAATAGCACCAAAATTATTCGGCAGATTAAAATGAAATACAACAGAGGGAGGAAGAAGTTAACAATATATAAAAGAGTTAAATGTGGGATCATCTTATTTTTTGCAGAATGCCACTTCGGTATATAACCAATCACGACTCTCCACAACTTCTTCTTCTTTGTTGTTCTCAGCAGTTTTTGTCTCTTTACTATTCTTTCTAAACGCTGTTCTGTTAGTTAGCTTTATTTCTCACTGTTTACCTCTTTCCGTCTCGATTTCAATATGTCCTGTGAGTGCAAATTCTCCAAGCTCTCTCTTCTCATTATGCTTCCGAGGAACTATATAGTAATATTCGCATTATTTAATAGTTGAACAATCGATCAAGGCAAGGGGGTTACAGAAGTTTTGGAGCGAGAGCAGATAGGAATGAAAGGTGAAAGGATGTGGAGAAGGGAAGTGGATAGATCAAGGCAACTGGAGATGTCGATTGACGCTACACTTAAACCGTTGGAGATTGTATTTGTCAGGGAAACAGTAATAGGGAAGGGAGTTCCATAGGCGAGATGTGCGTGACATGAAGCTATTGGAGTAAAAGAGACGTCTACATCTAACAGTTTCAACGGTGAAGGGGTGGGAACGGGATGCCAGCCTCGTAGGACGTTTAAATTCACGAGGCCTAGGGACAAGCGAAAGCAACTTCTCGGAGCAATTACCGTGAAAGTACTTGTAAAAAAGGCAGAGCGAGAGCAACATCGCCTCTGTGAGAGAGCAACTGCAGACGAGATGACAGATCAGGGCCAATCACATTGCATATCCGTCTCTGGATCTTATCAAGAACCCTGAGGCAAACAGCAGGGGCCCCAGACCATATATGGCAGCAATACTCCATGCAAGGGCGAATGGTCGATTTATAGACTTGGAGGATCGATTCCGGGGAGAATGATTTCCTGGTTCGGCACAGGGAACCAACTTTCCTTGCGGTGGATGATGCAACTGACTCGATGTATTTGTTCCATCTCAGATCAGCGGACAGCGTGAGACCGAGCAGCCGCAGAGAGGAGCTCTCGAGAAGTTGGTCTTCAGACATTCTAATGGGATGCAGGGATGGATCCTTGTGGTGGTTAATAGAGAGCAGTTTTGTTTTAGAGGCGTTAAAGTTAACCATCCATTTCTCGCCCCAGTTCACACTTATCTTACTGCCAACAAAATTTTTTGTATTGTTATAGTAATATTTAACAAATGCAAGGACCAAGAGCCACTCAATGTAAGGGGTAAATGTGTGGTGTTGTGAAAGCATAAGAAAATACAGAAGTGAAGTTCATGGGGCATTCAGGAAAGATATTTGATAATAATAGACTTGAAGATTGTCCTGAGTGGGAAAATATCTGACCGAGCGTTCGTTTCACAAAGCAGAAAAAGATATCCGCGTAGAACTAGCTTCTTACGAGTAGAACTCTAAGGAAATTGAGATGATTCACTCTTGTGTATGTGGCTTGGCAGGTCCCAGTTGTAAAGGTCAGTGGCTGGTTGGACTCAGAAATTGAGCTCACCAGAACACGTGCCATGGAAATAGCGATAGAACAGCGAGAGGCTAGCGGTGTTTCGTCTGCGAGAAATAGTTCATTTCCCACACGTCTACGTAGAAATTTCGGAAACGGTTCCATGCCTGATATGTCAGCAATACTTTTTTGCTCCGATCTAACTCTTGTAAAAATAGACTATAATCAGTCGTCTGGTACTTACTGGAACGGTACAATGTACCGAACATTTTTCCGGGATCTATAGCAGTTTTACTTTTTGGAAGACATATGCGGATATTAACATAGGTTTAAAATGAGTGTGAAAGATATTCTTGTTTTGAGACCGGAAACGCTTGTTAAACATTAGATTGCGAAGAGTAAAAAATGAATTGTGAAGAGTAAACATTGGATTGAAAAGAGTAAACACTGGGTTGCAAAGAGTAATCATAGGATTGCAAAGAGTAAACACTGGAGGGCAAAGAGTAATCATTTGATTGCGAAGAGTAAACATTGGGTGGAAGAGTAATCATTGGTTTGAAAAGAGTAAACACTGGTTTGCAAAGAGTAATCATAGGATTGCAAAGAGTAAAAACTGGATGGCAAAGAGTAATCATTTGATTGCGAAGAGGAAACATTGGAGGGAAGAGTAACATTGGATTGAAAAGAGTACACACTGGGTTGCAAAGAGTAATCATAGGATTGCAAAGAGTAAACACTGGAGGGCAAAGAGTAATCATTTGATTGCGAAGAGTAAACATTGGAGGGAAGAGTAATCATTGGTTTGAAAAGAGTAAACACTGGTTTGCAAAGAGTAATCATAGGATTGCAAAGAGTAAAAACTGGATGGCAAAGAGTAATCATTTGATTGCGAAGAGGAAACATTGGAGGGAAGAGTAACATTGGATTGAAAAGAGTACACACTGGGTTGCAAAGAGTAATCATAGGATTGCAAAGAGTAAAAACTGGATGGCAAAGAGTAATCATTTGATTGCGAAGAGGAAACATTGGAGGGAAGAGTAACATTGGATTGAAAAGAGTACACACTGGGTTGCAAAGAGTAATCATAGGATTGCAAAGAGTAAACACTGGAGGGCAAAGAGTAATCATTTGATTGCGAAGAGTAAACATTGTGATGCGAAGAGTAACATCGGGATCCGAAGAGTAAACATTACGATGCGAAGAGTAAACACTGAGATGGGAAGAGTGATCATTGGATTGGAAAGAGTAAGTACTGGAATGCGAAGAGTAACATCGGAATGCGAAGAGTAAACATTACGATGCGGAGAGTAAACACTGACATGGGAAGTGTAATCGTTGGTATGCGAAGAGTAAACATTAGATGTGAAGAGTAACATCGGGATGTGAAGAGTACACATTACGATGCGAAGTGTAAACACTGATGTGGGAAGAGTAATCATTGGTTTGTGAAGTGTAAACATTGGGTGCGAAGAGTAACATCAGAATGGGAAGAGTAATCATTAGATTGAGAAGAGTAAACATTCAGATGGGAAGAGTAATCATTGAATTTTGAAGAGTAAACCTTTGAATGCGAAGAGTAAACAATGGGATGCGATGAGTAACATTGGATTGCGAAGAGTAAACATTTGATTGGATAGAGTAATGATTGGTTTGTGAAGAGTAAACAGTGGGATACGAAGAGTAACATCGGGAATGGAAGAGTAATCATTAGATTAAGAAGAGTAAATATTGTATTTCGAAGAGTAAAAATTAGATTGCGAAAAGTAAATGTTGCATGATTTCTCTCGATCAAATGGCATTATTTGGTTGGAAAACTCAAGCCCAAAACACTGGCTATTTGTTCATCTGAAAATATGAACGTGAACTCAGTAGCCTGTCATGTGCCAAGTGCTACAGTAGATGTTTTGTTGTCGGAAGTTGTTTTGCTGGTGGAACGATCTGATGCGCAGTCTGTTCTGACAATGGGCGTTATGGAATGGAGACATAAACAGTTTAATAAATAAATAGTTTAATGATAATGGCGTTTGTCTGTTTTTATCACGACTAAGTTCTCAGCTTTCAGGCAAGCAATTACTCGAGTTGCACATATCAAAGTTATATAATGGCCGTGTTAAAAGAACTGTAGTAATTCACGCTCAATACGAATTCAAGAAGACAGACGAAAATAAAATGGGAAATAAGAGATTGAAAGAAGAGCAGGGCAGTGTGAAAAATACTTTAAATGAAATTTGAGGAAAACGAAAAATGATAAGGGAATTAAAACAAAAAAAAAAAAAAAACAGAAAGTGACAAGGTAAGACTGAACGGGGAAATAGAATGAACTGGTACAAAATGGGGCCAAGAAAACAAAAATGAACATAGAACTGAAAAAAATATTTTAAATGATCATTGGTCATTTTCAAGAACAAGAATACACACTTGATCCAAAATTTCAGACAACTTGAAAATTCTTTTTTAAAAAGGCTGTTTTTCATGGAAAAATCTTAAACATTTCTTACTCAAGGTTACTAATTTTACCAGGTAACCAAAAAAGTTATGTCCGTTTTTTGATTAGTCATTGAATGAATTTGAAATATATACGAAATGCGTGTAGCAATTGTTTTCAAATTCGGACAGCCGGAAGTAGGAACATCAGACGTTATAAAAAAAAACGCGCACAGTGCCCGGCCATCAGTTATAAGCCGGACAGCTGTGAGAAGGATGGAAGTGTCTAGAGATCTTGTTCGGGGTTGTTTCCTTTACGACTTCAAAGTGGGCTTATCAGCAACTGCATCAAGTCGCCGCATATGTCAAGCGTTTGGGGATAGTGCTGTAAATGAACGTACTGCAAGGCGTTGGTTTCGAAAATTCAAGTCAGGAGATTTGATTCTCCATGATGAGCCACGCAGCAGACGACCACAGGTCTTGAATGACGGAGTCCTGAAGGCGGCCATTGAAGAGGACAGTAGTCTAACGTGTGGTGAACTTGCAAGACAGTTCAACGTTTCCGATGAAACATACTTCACCTGCACCGCCTAGGTAAGACGTACAAACTGAGCAAGTGGGTTCCGCAAACGCTGTTGGAGGTCAAGAAGGGACAACGAGTGGCAGCCTGCGTACCGCATCCTTATTCAATCACGTGCTTATCAGTGATGAAAAGTGGTTTCTGTACGAAACTCCCAAGCTATCCCTCACACCGCAAGACCGCCTATGCACCCACGCAAGATTATGCTTTGTGTCTGGTGGGCAGGTCGTCAAGTGATTCATTATGAACTGCTACCAACGGGCCAAAGGCTCACTGGAGACCTATACTCGCAGCAATTGAAATGTGCAAGCAC
This sequence comes from Acanthosepion esculentum, assembly GCA_964036315.1. NCBI lineage: Eukaryota > Metazoa > Mollusca > Cephalopoda > Sepiida > Sepiidae > Acanthosepion > Acanthosepion esculentum. The sequence goes on along the minus strand of OZ038485.1, from coordinate 12,171,253 downwards.
TGGTGAATCGCAAAGGTGTGCTTTTCCTCCATGACAACGCCAGGCCGCATGTCGCGCGAGTGGTCAGGGATTCCATGCAACAACTTGGGTGGGAGACCTTGTGCCATCCACCTTATTCACCTGACCTTGCGCCATCCGATTACCACATCTTCCACTCCCTGGATATTCATCTTTGTGGGAAATCCTTCACCAATGAAGCAGACTTGCGCAAAGCCCTCACGGACTTCGTGTCAAAACCCCCTGAGTTCTACCGAGGGCATTGAACAGCTGGAGACACGTTGGCAGAAGGTGCTGGATGACGATGGCGATTACTTCGAAGACAAAATATAAGTTACACATACTGTGAATGGTTTTCTTTTTTTCCTTTAAAAACTGACAGAACTTTTTTGGTTACCTTGTATAATCTAAAAGGTTATGTAGACAAAAAGTTATAATCCGAACATTTTATTGAGAAATTGACACTTATATAAAATGAGGCGTTTTACACTTGATCAAAATTATAAGACCAGAGACAACAATTCTACGAAATTATACGAAAAGTGTACGAAAACATTCAACAACCAAATTTAATAATGAGTTCCACCTCCACTGGTTTTGATGACTTCAAAAATTCTTTGGGGCATGCTAGAAATTGGTGTTTCCATTAAGCTGCGAGGACTATTGCTCCAGCTTCTGAAGATAGCTTCACAAAGTTCATTCTTTGTTGAATATTGTTTGCCATTTCGATAAAAATCACTTGCCATCCATCCCCAAATATTTTCAATTGGGTTCAAGTCAGGTGAGCATGCAGGATGTCTCAAGAAATGGACCCCATTTTCTTGTACAAAGGTCAAGGTCCGGCATGCAGAGTGGATTGCGGCATTACCCTGTTGGAATAACCAACCATCCCCACACAAACGATGGCTCTCCGTCACCATGCTTTTTGTAGCATGCTAACATAACTAGCCGCTGTCTGAAGACCCTGAACCACCTGGATCTCCATCGTCCCTCTGTAAGAAAAGGCACCCCATACCATTAGGGACCCTCTACCACTATGATGTGTGGAGAACATTTCAGGAGGCATGTTTTTTGTTATGCCAATATCGTCGGAAGCCATTAGGATCATCTTGATTGAATTTTTTGCTCATCAAAAAACAGGACTTTCTTCCACTTCTCAATGACCCATGTTTGGTATTCACGACCAAACCTTAAACGGTTCACTTTGTGACATGGAAACAACCGAGGAATTTGTTTTTGCTTTTTATTTACCACGCCTTTTTGTCGTAAGTGTCGTCTGATGGTTACTGGACAGCAGTCAGCATCTGTGGCTGCCTTAATTTGACTAGAAGAAAGTCCACTGGCTTTCACAACAACCGGTCTTATTCTCCTGCTCAATGCCGAGGAATTTTGGAGAGGCCTACCAGTAGACATAATGTGGACTGTCCTTTAGAAAGTTGCAAATCACAGTTTTACTGCGATTTACCTTAGCTGCGATCGCCCGCTGTGACAAACCTTGATTATGGAAATCTAGATTTCGAGCACGCTCAACCTCAGGAGGTTTGTTTGCTTTAGGCATGGTGACACCTTTACGCAATGATTGCTAATCTCTAACTGAACCAAAAACATTGGAATTACACTAGGTCTAACAATTTATACACCCTGGTCTTATAATTTTGATGTGTAAAATGACTCATTTTATAAAAATGTCAATTTTTGAATGAATTGATTGGATTATAACTTTTTGTCTACATAATCTTTTAGATTATAGAATTAGTAACCTTAAGTAAGAAAAAGGTTATAATGTATCCATGACAAACAGTGTCTTATAAAATGTTTCCAAGTGGTCTTACATTTTATAGTTTTAAAGTGTGGTATATTTATGGGATAAAGTTCTCAATATCAGAGAAAGAGCGTATGTAAATATAAATATAAAAGTGAACATTGAAGTCAACACTCAGAGGCGACAGGCTGTTTCATGCTAGACGGAATCGTCAGGCCGCGATTGCGTCTAGCATGAAACAGACTGTCGCATCTGAGTGTTGATTTCAATGCTCACTTTTATATACATACATATATATATATATATATATATATATATATATATATATATATATATATATATATATATATATATATATATATGTGTATGTATGTATACATATATGGTCTTTTGAACAAGAAATAAACAATAGGTTTCTGGTTCCTTTTAAGGTCTTCTAATTCTCTTTCTCTCTCAACAGTCCATTGCGTCTTAGATGCATTATCACCTTGCTAAGAGTGAATCGGTTAATATATATATATATATATATATATATATATATATATATATATATATATATGGAACATAAAATGCTGTGCGCGTAATTTACCTGCGTTTCAAATTTAAGAAGAAAATTCTACTTAAACATCTTTTTACTAGAAACGTCCATTTTGGGGAGCAAACAGCCTATTGAGTGCTTCCAAGAAATGTGTCACTCGTCATTTTTATTCCTTACCTTAATCTTAACTTTATTGTAATCTCCACTTGCATTCATGCCACCTGCTTCATTTAGGATAACCATTTTAACTGTATAACTCAGGAGATTATATACGCCATAGTTTTTGTCGGAGTTTTTGGATACGTCCTGTGTAATACCGAGCCAGCCAAAATGAGCTGACTCATATTATAGTTCACCAATAGAAGAGTTAACCAATCAGAAGGCTCAAAATATTCAGTTAACTTGTATAAAGGCGGCCATGTTTTTTCCCGAATATGCATTGCCAGCCTTTGATATCGAAGACTGGAGAATTACGTAACAGCTGCTGCTGGTGTTATTGGTGACATAGTCAGATTCAGTAGAGTGTCTGACTCGTGAGTGTTAATCTTTAACGTTGTTTCATTGAACAGATTACGTACTGCGCTGGATTCTATATTCATAGACTATGGTGAACATGGTCAACAGTTTTGAATTAAAACAAATTCAATTTAATTGTTGTTTTCTATTTTTGGAATAATATAAATTTAGATCTCATTTTGCTCCTATTCACGATGTCATTTACAAGAGCCGTATATCTATATTTAAAACTGGATTTGAAATACTCTTCATTAATTTTTCGCAGGTAAAAGTATGAATTATTCTGGCATTTTCTTTTCCATTACATTAAATCAAATTCCAATGATGTTAACAAATCCCAAGAGCCACTCGAGTTAGAGGACTATAGATTAAGAGGCACAGTTTATAAGGAAATGTCAGAAGATAAGGGTTTTCACTAGAACAGGTTAAGATTGTGGATCCTTTTGGGAGTCGGCCCATGGAAGGAAACTACTCGAGTCGAATGAAACTTACATCTCATCAATATATCATCAAACTGGGATATATATATATATATATATATATATATATATATATATATATATATATATATATATATATATAGTGTGTGTGTGTATCAATAATACTCTACAAACGTTGAGGCTGGGTTGATCACACTAAAAGACGAAATAAATTTTACGGTAGATGGCGTCGTATTGCCATGTAGACCCCGTTACATTTGTTATTCGTGTACATTTGTGGTTAGTCTGTCTTCATAGTTTAATGTGCGTAGTAGTGAGTTAACTGGGAAGCCTTCCATTTAACAATTCCACTATATTCATATTGTGAGCAGGCAGATATGGCTTTTGCATTCGGCCTTGCGAATCCAGTGTACCATGTGACCTTAAGGACACATGACACAGTAGATAAAGGCGTTGATTAGATCCAGTTACAGGACCCAAGAAGTGTGAGTTCAATACACGGTTAACGCAGTGGAGAACATTGAGAGGGGAATTAACAGGAGATAACTGATAACTGATATCAAATAGACAAGGCACATGGAAAAAGAACAGTTTAAACCAGTGAGCGAAATAAAGGATTCAGTTCGACATTCCAACCAACTGAAGGTGGCCGGAGCGTACAATGGCCGAAACGTTGTAATAAATATGGCGACAATGATGAGGACAATAGTCCGAATAATGAAAATACTATGCATAATACCTCATGTCTGAAATATAGACAGATACTGAAGGGTGGAAACTTTGTAATAAATATGGTAACAGAGATTAGGATAATAGTCCGAATAATGTAAATAGTGTACATAATACCTCATCTCAGAAATATAGACAGATACTGAAGGGCGGAAACGTTGTAATAAATATGGCAACAGAGATTAGGATAATAGTCCGAATAATGTAAAAAGTGTACATAATACCTCTTCTCAGAAATATAAACAGATACTGAAAGGCCGAAACGTTGTAATAAATATGGCGATAAAGATGAAGACAATAGTCCGAATAATGTAAATAGTGTACATAATACCTCTTCTCAGAAATATAAACAGATACTGAAAGGCCGAAACGTTGTATTAAATATGGCAACAAAGATGAGGACAATAGTCTGAATAATGTAAATAGTCTGGATAAATTCTGTATTAGTTTTCGATCTTTTTTTCTTAGCTTTCACAGTTAAATTTATATTTCTGCCGCTAATTCAGTCCACAGCGGGGTTGGGTTGATAAGACAGACGAAATTGGCTATTCCCCATATAAGGAGATTTTACATTTTATTGTCTATTAATTATATATATATATATATATATATATATATATATATATATATATATATATATATATATATATATATATGTATATATATATATATATATATAATATGTTTAGGTGTATATATTATGTGTGCTTTTTTGTGTAATACACATTTTTCAAAATAAGTAATACACCATTTTAATTTGTAACGTTCATTAATCATATTTGAAGGCGGAAATGTTACTGTGAAGATAAGAAACTAAATCCTCCCCGCCCTCCGACCAAAGCTCGCATTTTGTTTTAATTACGTATTATCTGAAGTGTTCAAATTCTTCTCTGCGGTTTGAATTCTTATCAATACTAGGCTGGCCTCGGGGAGAAAATCGATTAGCAAAAATCAATGGTTGCACCACATGGATTGGGTGACAGTTTTTCACTTGCGCGAGATTTCTCAAACGAGGTTCAACATTAAGTGAACACACACACAAACATCGTTAGGCACACAGGCAAAGAGAAACGCGTAGAAGCAGACGTACACACAGAAAGACGCGCAGATATATCGACATAAACACAAATGTAAATGCACACACACACACATACCGACATTTTAGGGAGTATATGTAATATGTTTACATTTGCATTAATATCATCATAAAAATGCTGAAGATTCCAAAGTGCAAACGGCACCATTTGTAAACACTTAAAATGGGTTTATAGGCATCATATCCGTATGAGTGGTAATAATTTCAAATAGGAGATTAGTAATTACCGACATAAGATTTCCTTAATGTTGGCCTTACCGTCATCATATTTGTCAGTAAGATAATATATCTATCTATTTATTTCAGTCTGCTCATATCTATCTATCTATCTATCTATCTATCTATCTATCTATCTATCTATCTATCTATCTATCTATCTATCTATTCCAGTCTACTCATATCTATCTTTCTATTTAGCAATCTATTTATGTTTGTTCATATCTATCTATCTATCTATCTATCTATCTATCTATTTCAGTCTGCTTATATCTGTTTATCTTTCTATTTAGCTATCTATTTCAGTTTCTTCATATGTATCTATCTATCTATCTATCTATCTATCTATCTATCTATCTATCTATCTATCTATCTATCTATCTATCTATTTCAGTCTGATCATATCTATCTATCTTTCTATTTCGCTATTTCAGTTTGTTCGTATCTATCTATCTATCTATCTATCTATCTATCTATCTATCTATCTACCTATCTATTCCAGTCTGCTCATATCTATCTTTCTATTTAGCAATCTATTTATGTTTGTTCATATCTATCTATCTATCTATCTATCTATCTATCTATCTATCTATCTATCTATCTATCTATCTATCTATTTCAGTCTGCTTATATCTGTTTAACTTTCTATTTAGCTATCTATTTCGGTTTGTTTATATCTATCTATCTATCTATCTATATATATATATATATATATATATATATATTTTTCCTTCAATATAAAATATTTTTCATTAAGACCAGAGAAATGCAAATTCAAAATTCCGCCATTATTTCTATCGTTTTTATTTGCCACGTGCTTTTCCTGCTTTATACACAGGCACATGAACACACATATACATCAATTTCTCTATTCATCCGTATACACATACACACTGTCATCCTTACACACACACACAAACACACACACACACACACACACATATATATATATATATATATATATATATATATATATGTGTGTGTATGCGTGTATGTGTATATAATATGGATGTGTGTGCATGATAGTGTTTGACTCAAATGTTTTCCTAACCAGTTGAAAACCACGATAAGAAAAACGTAAATGACATTTCATATCATTCTGTTTACACATGAATTAATATAAAACTTTTGTTGAGCTTTAAATGGCGACGGGAAACGTTCATCTTAAGAATGACAATCAATCATTAAACAAACAAGTATTTGAAGTTATTTGATGCCCAAAAAATTATATGAAAAGAACAAATAGACTGCAATGAATCCCTAGAAAGTGAACTTTGTCCAGCTATACACGTGAAGTATGGAGAAGCCTTGAAAGCCTTTCATTGCTAAATATTCTCACAAATGTTTGTTGCTCTTCAGATCCTAAAAACAAATTCGTAAAGTAAATAGACAGTGTTATGTTTGTGTCAAAAGAACACTTTAAGAAACTGTGAATATCTCGAGAGAATTTGCCTATTGGAAAACTGTCTTTCCTCTTCTGATAGAGAAATATCTTTACGTCAGTAAAAGAATTTAGATCGAGTGAGAAATGATGGAGACAAAAACACTGCCAAAATAAGGTCATTTAAAAAAAATCAAGAACAAAGAGAGAAATTCTCTCTCCCCTGCCTACTCTCTCTCTCTCTCTCTCTCTCTTTCTCTCTAAGCTGGGTCCTTGTGCCGTGGCAGAAAATTTATCAAGTCAGAATCCATCTTGTTCAGTTACAAATCTATCATTCGTCCGGGCAATCAATGAATACTCCTACCATATCTGGCCTGGTGCTCCTGATTTTCCTCTGTAAATACTTGGAAAAAAAATCAAAAGAATTCTCTCTAATATAATCGAATCTGACCAGTCACGTGACTCTCCTCTGTCTTTCGTACGAAGATTTCCATGGCAACTTCTCGGACGATTTTTTTTTCTGGTGCAGCGAAAGTATCAATATGTGATGCAAGGTTGGCACTTTGGTCTTAAAAATTTACTGCTGAAATTACTAAATGCAGTCTCCACATATACTTCACTAGTTTCCTTTCTCGCACTAACCCACCCGTGTAACTTCCTTACGTTTCCTAGTTTCCCCGATAACTACAATTTGCAAATATTTAAATGCAACATCTCTCGCCATCTTCTAACTATTGTACCCCGTATATTTTTGTCCCTCTTCAGTCCTCCCTATTGTTAGTCTTCTCTTTCACTTTCATTAGCTATAACCCGATGTGTATTTGTGGCATTCCCGTCTTATTTCGTCTGAAATTATTATATACATACATACATACATATATATATATATATATATATATATATATATATATATATATATATATATATATAAAACAACTAAAAAGTTGCAAATTAAAAAAGTCATTTTCGATAAACGACCCATAAATGCAAAAAAAACAATCACCTAACCTATCAGCTATCCTCACCTCTACCAAATATCTAAACAATCCAACCCAATAAGGAAATTACAAATGTAACAAACCTCATTGCTTAGTTTGCAAACACTTAATAATCGATACTGTATTTTCTGTACCCAACACCAATATCAAGATACACCCACCTCGCCTCACCTGTGACAGCCATAACATAATCTACTATATATTCTGCACAATATGTCCTAATAGTGGATATATTGGGGAATCTGTAATAATTTTAGATTTCGTTTCAACAATCACAAACTAACCATACGTCAAAACAATCCTTATTCCCCCATAGCTGAACATTTTAATCAATCAGGACACTCATTAGAAAACTGTAAATGTGTATTGATAGATTCTGATTTCAGTTCCACATACAAACGCAGAAAAAAAGAAAAATACTGAATTTTAAAATTAAATGCATATAAACTAGGGTTAAATAAAGACTTGGTTATTTTAAATCTTTATAAATATTTCAATAGTTAAACAAAATTTATTTTTTTAGATATAGTTAAAAACATTTTTTAAATAACGTCTAAAATATTATCACAGTTAGATTTACGT
>OZ038485.1:12117998-12157998 GCA_964036315.1 Acanthosepion esculentum | reverse complement strand
AAAAAATTCAATATCTGTCTATATTTCTGAGATGAGGTATTGTAACAATTTACATTATTTACATTGTTTGGACAGTTGTCCTCATCTTTATTGCCATATTCGTTTCGAAATTTCGTTCACCAGAAGAAGGCCGGAGAGTACAACGGATGCAATTTGTGAATATGACAACAAAGATGAGGAAAGCAGTCCGAACAATGTAAATGATGTAAATAGTTAAAATACCTTATCTCAGAAATATAGAGAGATCCTGAAGAAGGTCGGGGCGTACAACGGCTGAAACGTCATGAATATGACAAGGAACATTTGGAAAGCAGTCCTAACAATGTAAATAATGTGAATAGTTAAAATAGCTCATCTGAGAAATATAGACAGATCCTGAAGTAGTTCGGGGCATACAACGGCTCAAATGTCGTGAAATTGACAACGAAGATGTGGAAAGCAGTCCTAACAAGGTACATAATGTAAATAGTTAAAATAGCTCATCTCCGAAATATAGACAGATCCTGAAGAAGGTCGAGGCGTACATCGGCTGAAAAGTTGTGAATATGACAAATAATGATGAGGGAAGCAGTCTGAACAACGTAAATAATTACAAAACTATTCGTAAAATGAGAAACAGCAAAATATGGAAACAACATAGCGTATTTTTATTTATCATTTCCTTGTTATGTGATGTAATACTGTTTAGAATTTCAGTTTGAAGTCAAATATGGATCAGAATCCGTTCGAATGATAAAAGAAAGAATAAGTGTTATGGGATCTTACCTGTAACGAGATAATGAACTCTTCCTGACCATATAAAGATTGCGCCTCTCAAGAGAGACGTAGAATGAAGTGGCACGAGTCGAGACGGAACGAGTCGAGATGGAACGTGTCGAGACAATAGTAGATCACTCTAAACCAGACTGACAGTCATACTAACACTTTCATCTTGTATTATCATTCTGTTTAATATATCTTTGTTATTCCTATTCTTGTGTTCGTGTTGTTCTTCCTTGGTCCTAACCTTTGACCATAATAGTGGTGTGAGGATTTTGGACCATAACAGTGGCGACGAGGACTGAAGAAACGAAATTCTACGCGGATAATCCTAAAAAAGGATACTGAAGAAACACATTCTACGCGGAGAATCTAAAAAAAAAACTTTTGCTATCGGTCGTCCATAACAGAGGCGACGTAGATAGTGAGGAAAAAAACATGTTCTACGCGAACATAAAACAAACAAACTAACTTTTGAACATAACAGTGGTGCAAGGGTATTGGACCATGGCAATAAGTAAAGGTTATACAATCTTTCTCCTATGTTATTTTCATAGATGTGTGTAATGATTTAGTTGGAAAAATACAAGACGTGTCTGTGGTTTTATTCGATTTTTTGAAGAGTACTAACAGACAAATAATTCTCGCGGTTATCCGTCCTAATTCATAGTTAGCCATATTTTTCACATTCTTGAAATTATAAATCCATTGTTCTTCTCCAACATCTGACAGGCTGCCCCAAAACCGACATCACAGAACCTTTCGTATCTCTTGTTTGTTTTTCACCAAGAAAACTAAAACCTCGACCAGCCCTCGGCACCGGCTCGCATCCGAGGATTGGGATCGTCATCTCTTTTTGTATGTTTACAGTTTATTGCCCTTTCGTATCTGCGATTCAACAGGCTGTCATTGTTAGAGTATTTAATTATTTGTATTTTCTACTGTAGGCAGAGAAAACACGCTTCGTTTAGAGACCTTGTGATTCTGGCTTGTTTTAGGATTTTCAATTTAATTTTGATTTATTTTTGTCTATTTATTCTCAAAAATACTTAGAAAGCGAAATCATGTTACGTTTATCTGCTTTATTAAAACGTGAAATATTGTTATAAAAGCGCTTTTTTAAATCATTCATTGTACTCCCGACGTAATTTTTTTTAGAAATCCTGGGATTTTCAACCGAGGTAAGAGTACATGGATTTTGTTAAGCACCTGATGAATAACGGACACTGGTTGGGATTTATACTATTACGATTATTTACCTATGTAATGGCAATAAATTGTAAACATACAAAGGCATTAACCTTACAATCTCCAGATTTAAACCCAATCGAGAATCTGTGTGGTCATTTGAAAATTAAAATCCAATCGAGAGCTCCAGCCATATTTATTACGACGTTTCGGTCGTTGTACGCTCCGGCCTTCTTCAGATGATTGGAATGTCGAACTGAAGCCTTTATTTCGCTCACTGGGGTAGACTGTTCTGGTTACAAAGAGAGTGAGATCAATACCCGGTTAAGGCAGTGGATAACTTTCAGAGAGAAATTAACAGGAGTTAACTGATAACTGACATCCATTAAACATGGCACGTGGAACTAGAACAGTCTACCCCAGTGAGCGAAATAAAGGGGTCAGTTCGACATTCCCACCACCTGAAGAAAGTCGGAGCGTACTACGGGCGAAACGTTTTAATAAATATTGCGACAAAGATGAGAACAATAGTCCGAATAATGTAAATAATGTACATAATAGATAATCTCAGAAATATAGACAGATACCATAAAACTATATTTCTTCATATACATGTTTGAATTGGACAGAGTCCAACAATTTATTTTAAAGACATTTTTGATATGTTTAACGTTCTTTTTATAGATACGAGTATTTAAGTAAATGCTCTGTTCTATAATAAATGTTATTTAATACTGTTTATTATAAAACAGAGAATTTGCTTAAATACTTGTATCTATAAAAAGAACGTTAAACATATCAAAAATTTCTTCATATATATTATACATATATATATATATATATATATATATATATATATATATATATATATATATATCCTGGTCAGCGTATAAACTTTCCAGCCGACCCTTGTATGTATATATATATATATATATATATATATATATATATATATATATATATATATATATATATATATATATATATATATATATATATGTATATATATATATATATATATATATATATATATATTTAATTATAATATTATATATATGTATTTAATTATAATATTATACAGAGAAACAAAGCATCATTTCATGTAGACATCCGTTTATAAAAAATCCTGCAATGGTTACTACAGATTGAATACTACTTCCTTGGATATTAATTTATCCTCGATTCGCGCCAACAGAAGACAGCGAATATGAAACCAACCTCCAGTATCTTCACGCCCCACTCTGACAGTAAGCCCTCATCAAACTGGAAAGACGTCAGCTTGCACCCTATGTAAAAACTTTCATCGTTACTTAACCACAGCTACCCGGCCTCATGTGCGTGTCGTTGTCAGTTGGGATTCAGAAGCGTCTACTGCGAAGGAGATTGGTTCATCGTTTGGTAGTGAAGTTTTAGCAGATGGGCTCTCTACTGAGCACAGTTGGTATCTCCGTGCTTTGCGAAATGTCAGCACGATAAGTGTTGCAATATAGGTAGAAAAGAAAAGGTTCGCAAAGGTCATTTCTGAGCCAATGAATAAATAGTACTCCCACCAGATGGAGCGCAGCCAATTACATAATCAAAGAAATCTGACCCTATACATCGAAATAGGATACTATTTCTAGCCAATACCTTTATAAGAGCGTTGTGATTAGTACAGGATTAGCAAGAGAGATAAATATATATTTCTGACTGGAAATTAATTAAATATAGCACAGGTAAAGCACAGGTAAAGCATAAAAACTTATATATGTTTGGAATATATACGGTTGTTCGATAAAAGTGACTCACCTGATTTTTTTTACTTAAAAATTTTTTCATCTATTGTTTTTGGGGTCAAACTAATTTTTAATCTTACTAATATAAAAACGCCTTCCCGACCAGCTAGTAAAAAAGTTTACTCACCCTAAGGAATTCTATTGATAATTATAATTTTGGATATAAATGAGATTTAGGGAAAAAAGTCTGAACAGCTTTAAATAAAGAATAATAGAGGTATAATTTATTTATAATAGGTAATATAGTTCGAAATATTTAATAATCTATGGGTCCTCCTTTATTTTGAATAACCTTTTCAACCCCTTTTTGGCATTGACTTGATTAGCTTCTGGCAAATCTCATCTCCAAGCATTGAATTCCATTCGGATATGAAATTCACATTCGGATATGAGATTCACAATCAAATCCTCTTTGTTGCTCAACTGCTTTCTCGAGAGCCTGTACTTTATAATGCTCCATAAGTGTTCTATGGGGTTGAGGTCAGGAGATTGGGACGGCCATGTCATAACACTCACCTGCTTCTCATCAAAGTATTCCTTCATCAATTTTGATTTGTGACAGGGAGCATTATCCTGCATAAAAATGAGATTGGTGGGTTCGATTTGCAACCTTTCAGCAGAAGGAAGCAGACAAGATTCTAAAATTCTCTTGTACTGCTCGCTCCTGCGGGTCTTTTCAATAGGTTTTAAGAAACCAGTTCCATGAAAAGAAAAGCATCCCCAGAACATTATACTGAACGGATGCTTGACAGTACTTACTGCTAAATTCAAAGAGCTTTCAAAGCTTCTTCTTCGGATTTTAGATCGCTTATCCTTTGAATTTAGCTCAACTTTCGATTCATCGGAGAAGAGAACATTTAGAAAAAAAAATCAGGTGAGTCACTTTTATCGAACAACACTGTATATATATATAGCATAGGTAAATTATAAAAACCTCAGATCAACAGAATATATTTTTCATAAATTTGAATTTTTTAAGAAACCCTGCACTATTCATCTAAGTAAAATATTCATTTACTTGTGTATTCATATTTACTTTCACAAGACGAGGTAGTAGTAGCACCGGCTAGAATTTCAGTGAATACATAATCAAATACAAAACGCCATGAAACTTTAAATATGGATCTAGGTTAATTACGTACCAGACAATTGCGTCCCTGGACATTTGGGTCCCGGAGAAATGCGTCCTTGGACATTTGCGTCCCGGACAATTGCGTACCAGACAATTGCATCCCTGGACATTTGCGTCCCGGAGAATTGCATCTCTGGACATTTGCGTCCCGGACAATTGCGTACCACACAATTGCATCCCCGGATATTTGCGTCCCAGACAATTGAATCCCTGGACATTTGCGTCCCGGGCAATTGCGTACCAGACAATTGCAACCCTGGAAATTTGCGTCCCGGACAATTGCGTACCAAACAATTGCATCCCTGGATATTTGCGTCCCGGACAATTGCGTACCAGACAATTGCAACCATGGACATTTGCGTCCCAGACAATTGTGCACCAGACAATTGCGCAGCAGAAAATTGCATCCCTGGACATTTGCGTCCCGGACTATTGCATACCAGACAATTGAATCCCTGGAGATTTGCGTCCCGGACAATTGCAACCCTGGACATCTGTGCCCCGGACAATTGCGTACCAGACAATTGCAACCTTGAACTTTTGCGTCCCGGACAATTGCGTACCAGACAACTGTGTCCCTGCACATTTGCGTCCCGGGCAATTGCGTACCAGACAATTGCAACCCTGGAAATTTGCGTCCCGGACAATTGCGTACCAAACAATTACAACCCTGGACATTTGCGTCCCAGACAATTGCGCACCATACAATTGCGCAGCAGACAATTGCATCCCTGGACATTTGCGTCCCGGACAATTGCGTACCAGACAATTTCTACCCTGGACATCTGTGCCCCGGACAATTGCGTACCAGACAATTGCAACCTTGAACTTTTGCGTCCCGGACAATTGCGTACCAGACAACTGTGTCCCTGGACATTTGCGTCCCGGGCAATTGCGTACCAGTCAATTGCATCCCTGGATATTTGCGTTCCGGACAATTGCATACCAGACAATTGCAACCCTGGACATTTGCGTCCCGGACAATTGCGTACCAGACAATTGCATCCCTGGACATTTGCGTCCCGGACAATTCCCTACCTGACAATTGCATCCCTGGACAGTTGCGTCTCGGACAATTGCGCACTAGACAATTGTGTACCTGGACATTTGCGTCCCTGTCAATTGCGTACCAGACTATTGCATCCCTGGACTTTTGCGTCCCGGACAATTGCGTACCAGACAACTGTGTCCCTGGACATTTACCTCCCGGACAATTGCGAACCAGACAATTGCGCCCCTGGACATTTGCGTCCCGGACAATTGCGTACCAGACAATTGTGTCCCTGGACATTTGCGTCCAGGATAATTGCGTACCAGTCAATTGCATCCCTGGACATTTGTGTCCCGGACAATTGTGTACCAGACAATTGCAACTCTGGATATTTGCGTCCCGGACAATTGCGTGCCAGACAATTGCATCCCTGGATATTTGCGTCCCGGACAATTCCCTACCAGACAATTGCATCCGTGGACATTTGCGTCCCGGACAATGGCGTACCAGACAATTATGTCCCTAGACATTTGCGTCCCGGATAATTGCGTACCAGACAATTGCAACCCTGGACATTTGTGTCCCGGACAATTTCGTACCACACAATTGTGTCCTTGGACAATTGCGTACCAGACAATTTTATTTCTGGACATTTGCGTCCCGGACAATTGCGTACCAGACAATTGCGTCCCTAGTTTAATGCATCCCTGGATAATTCCGTTGCTCTGATAATTTCTGAATATTTCAAATGTAATCAGCATAAAAACTTGGAAAAAATAAGTAAGTAGTAATCACAATTTTTTGAAAAAAAATAAAAGGAATAAAAAAAAAAAATTAAGGTTGTTTTTTTTTTGTTTAAATTGCCATGAGAAATTAACAATGCTGAAAGATAGCCAGTATGTTTTTAATTCATCACCGTTTTCCTTAAGATAGTGGTTGCTGTAATTTTCCTCGTCAACAAGTATTTTTCCACCAGTGTTTGATTTAGGGAAATAATCCATGGCTTCCAAATAGAAATAAAATCTATAACATCCAGAATCTATTCGATGTTTGTGGGACGCACTGCTGGAAGAAACTGAAAATGCTAGCTTAATTTTCTAAAGAAATTTCTAACTATTTTTTATGGTAAATACCTTTCTGCTTGTTTAGAGAAATTAAAGACATTGGTGTGTAAATTTCTGTATTAAACAACTCTTTAAAAAAATGATAATTTCAAACATTATCAGAGGCACGCAATTATCCAGGCACGCGATTGTCTGGTACGCAATTGTTCTGGTTGCAACTGTTCGTTCACCATAAAAAATACATTTTCAATAATAAAAATACCAGCAATACATTTCTATATAAGGTTGCCAACAATACCTAATTATAGTAAAATTTCTAATATATTTTTAAAGCAAAATGACTTTAATAATAAGTCTAGTTGAAGGCATACAATTGCGTCCATAATATTTAGATGTCGGCATTAAATAACACATTGTTGTTGATATGCCGCTAAACAAATTCAACCAACCAACTTTCACAAGGCAGTTCTTGCCTTGAACATCTACTGGGAAAAGAAATCAAGTTGAACTCATAGATCAGATCTATTGCTAAAAAACTCTGTAACAAAAATGCAACTTAATTTTACCGCTTTGGGTTTTCTCAAGAATATCGAGACATATAGCAGAATCACCAAACGAGACCTGGCAGCAATCTTATATATAAAGTACAGTGTATGTGTGTGTGTTTGTGCGTGTACGTGTCCAAGCAACTCCTCTGCTCCCACTGGTCCGATATCAATGATTCATAGCTGATTCAAAAGCCCTAAAAAGTTAGGCGCAGGGAACGATTTTCGTTGAGCTCAGATTCAGAGTTTCTAGATTATGCGAGGTAAAAATATATATAATAATATATTATACTATCTATTATAATTACTTTCCTGTTTCAAGGGGAGTAACTCTGATTTTCCTTTTGTATCCAAAATTGCAATTCAAGGTTTATTATAAACTAGCATAAAACCTGCCCTATCGGGCGAAATTTGAGCTAGCACCTATGGAGGACTGTTGCTTTGGCCATCATCACAATAGCTAGGGAGGAGTAAATGTGATAGGCACCAATAAACTACAGAAAAACTCAAAATTGATCGCTGCATTTAAGTATGGAATTAATGTTTCAGCTTACCTTTTAAAAGTTCAAGGATAATTCTTCTGCTGAAAGGTAATTTAATGACGATTTGATGTACGTAGATCCTTATTTTTGGTACAAGCAATTATTTTTATTTCACGAATGACAGAAGAGGGAACAACTTATAATATAAAATTAATAAACTATAAAGATGTGAAAACAGAAATTAGAATTAGTTAAACATTCAAATAGTTAGCAAAACGTAGCAGCTGATTAAGTAAGAACTATATTCTGGAATCAATATGAATAAATAGCGAAATTGGAACATAATTCTCTCTTTAAAAAACTCCAGCTCTACTTTATAGTAATCTACGCAGTAAGAGCTCAATATCTGTATTATATATTATCTACTTCTTGGCAATAACACTCTTCGAGTTTAACTAATTTGCATACTTATTTAAAAAAAAAATATTTCATTAATTAATTGTCCTTCATTAGTCTTCTTTTTTTCCGAGGATTATTTTAATTTTTGTATAAAACATAGTTCTGTTTAGGAATATCGTCTTATATAGTGCAGTAAAGTGTTGACATTTGCATTTTACTTAGCCTTCAACAAGTTCGCATCTATTTGTAAAACTTTACTTAACTATAACAAGCCAATTCATGAATGAAATGCTCATTTAAAATTAAGATTTTATCTAGTGAATATATCTTGCTTTGCTAGTATCCAAACAAATGTGCAAGATGGATTATGGCGTTAAAAATAGGGAACCGAATTTTTTTAGCAGAATTGTTTGATTATTTTAATTGCAGTTCCTAACATTGGAGACCAAGAAAGAGCGCGAATTCAATATGTCTTGTAAGTGTTTATAATTTTGGGTTTCATTCTAGTTTCTCCATTATTTAAAGTTTATTCATTATTTTATTACTATAAACCGATTTCTCACATTTATATGTTGTGGTCACGCGTGGTACCAAAGATCCCAACGGCCGAACAATTGGATAATGATTAGAACAGATATCAACGGTTGAACCAGCGGATGAAGAGAGCTATCCATGTCGGAAATCATACAGATGGCGCCATTCGTAATTATAACGGAGTCAGCGGGAGTCCGTTGTAGTTTCATCAACGGATTCTGCATGACTCTTACCTTAGGTGCCGCAGAGGAAAGTCATGAATTCAAGTGTGTGGGTCACTTCCTGGCATGTTGAGTTTCCAGCTTAAATAAATTCATGCCGTCGGCACTTTCTTCTACACTAATTTTCTTTCACCTCCAATCAAATCTTGGAAAGCTGATCGGCGGCTGGGAAATGGATGACGGGAACAGGTTGTGGTGAAACTGGAAGCTTCTCGGTTTGAACGTGCACGTTGGCGATGAATGTAGTTATCAACGCCATCACGATAAAGGAAGCGATCAGCAAAGAAAAAAAATGAAATTCTTGGATTCGGCATCAAACCGATAACAAAGACGACATCGATGGCATTCGCGGTAGTCGTCGACAAAACAGTATCTCTGTGGCATCAAGGATGTTATTCTTTTGAGAGATAATTATCCAGTATTCACAGATATAAGTAATTGTACCTGACATAGCAGATCAGTACTTTTTTTGCAAGGATATTTTACAATTTTGTAATACTTTCTTAAACTATAAACACACAGAAGTATATACATACACGCACACACGCACGCACGCACACACACACGACACACACACACACGCACGCACACACACACACACACACACACACACATATATATATATATATATATATATATATATATATATATATATATATATATATATACAGGAAGCCGACACTATTTTGGGACACTTTGAAAAGTGTGCTTAAAGGTGTTTTTTGCTGCCGATAGCTTTTGTGTTGATGAGTAGGTAGTTCAGCAGTAACTGTCCATTAGTGGTATTGATTGATGGGTTTGTCTTTGGTTTCATGTTTTCTTTATTTTTACTTCAACTTAGGCGACACTATTTTTCGGACATGACACAAATTCCGGGTTTTTTAATGATTTAATTGTCGAACGTCTACAATATACAAATTTTCTGCAGGTAAATTGTACCCTGGCCATTACATTTGAGTATCTTTACCATTCACTGCGAAAACGTATTAATATCCTGAAGAAGAATGCATTCAAAAGAAGTCATCAGTTTGGTCCAAAAGAAGAGAGAAGACGGGCTCAGCATCCGAAAGATCGCCGCTGAGATGAAGCTACCGAAGTCGACATGAAGTTGAATACATGCTAAGTACAGACTATGAGCGGAAGAAGAAGAGAAGGCGGAAAATACCAATTCCCAAGAGAACAGAAAGAAGAATGAAGAGGAGTGTTACGAGGTTGTTATCATCTGGAGAAAAGGTGACAGCGAAGAAAGTAAAGGAGAAGTGTGAACTTGACGTCAGTGTTCGAACTGTACAAAGAAAGCTACACGAAACTGGACTTAAGTATGCTAAAATCAAGAAAAGAATTACACTAACGAGAAAACACAAGGAGGCAAGGCTGGAAAGCGGCAAAAGATGGATAACAAACCATGTCGACTTCAAGAAAGCTACGTTGAGCTACAGAGAACTTTTGGAAAAGAGAGCCCTACCACTCATAGAAAAAGAAATGGGAAGTAATTTTATTTTGCAGCAAGGTAACTGCAGCATCCATGTGGCCAAATCAGTGAAAAATTGGATGTGTGAAGCAAATATAACTACTCTGGAATGGCCTGCAAGAAGTCCAGACTTAAATTTAATTGAAAACCTATGGGAAATGCTTGCAGAGTTTGTTTACGACGGGCCAGAAATAACCAGAGAGGCTGAACGGTGGCAGCGCATAAAAGATGCTAAAAATAGACTGCTAGAAACACGAAGAGACGTTATTATCAATATGTATGAACATTATGAAGATAGACTGGTAGAAGGCATTGAAAAAAGGGTGCTGCCAGAAACTATTAGCATTGTTTCTGCAATGTCCGAAAAATACTGTGTTTGCGTAATTTGAAAATTTGTAAAATAATAATAATACTTCTAATTTGATATCTGCTTTTCCATTTGTAGTATTGAAACAGTTTTTAAATGTTATGCCATTACACTAAAACTGTACAGACTGCCTGTGCTACCTAAAACTTGAAAAAATAAAGTACAAAATAAAATACCATTCGCTCATCCTTTTTTCTAACAACACTCTATCCAATATTTGAAGTTGATGTTTAGTCCTTTCTTACCGCTTTCTTTCACTACCTTCTTTTGGAGGTTTCATAGTTTTTTTTCCGTGTCTGCACTCACCTCAGTGTCATCTGCATATTTCATGTCATTAATATATAAGGTTGCCAATAATGATTCCTGGCAGGACTTATAATCCTTTCAGAATCACCACATTGTATAGGTTGAATAAGTCCGGTGAGAAGATACATCCTTGTCTTACACTCCTCTCCAAGTCGTTGTTAATGGCCTGGAGTCTGAAAATGTAGGTCTACATGTTATGGTGGTGGAATAGATTTTATCTTCCTGTCTGTCTGTTATCAACACAGCGTCATGTGTATATCTTTTATTGTTAAGATGGTGACCGCGAATAATGATTCCTGGTAGGACATCTAATCCTTTCAGAATCACCACACTGGATAGGTTGTATAAGTCCGGCGAGAAGACACATCCTTGTCTTACACTCCTTTATATGTTGTTAATGGTCTGGAGTCTGAAAATGTAGGTCCACTTGTAATAGTGGTGGACAGATTTTAGCTTCCTGTATGTCTGCGACATGTGTATAGCATTTGTTCTCAAGATGATGGCCGCCTATAAAGAATCCTGGTAGGACTTGTAATTCTCCTGGAATTGGCTCTTTGTATAGGCTGAATAAGTTGGGAGAGAAGACGCATCATTGTCTTTTTGTTTGTTTTTTTGTTTTGTTTAAGCAAATTACACCCCAAGCCAGGATGGAAGCCACTAGCACGCAAGGGGTTATCCACTGTGCCATGTGTCCTTGATTGGTTAAATCCAATAACAGGACCCAAAGAGTGTGAGTTCAATATCCAGTTAAGGCAGTGGAGAACTTTCTCAGGGGAATTAACAGGAGATAACTGATAACTGACATCCATTAAACATAGCAAGTGGAAATAAAGGGTTCAGTTCGAAATTCCAACTGCATGAAGAAGGCCGGAGCGCACAACGACCGAAACGTTGTAATAAATATGGCGACGAAGATGAGGACAATAGTCCGAATAATGTAAATAGCTGATGAACACATTTTCTATCCGTATGCGGGCTGTTTGCTGTTAGTATATTTTTAGTGCGTTTTAAGAGTACCAAATTAATAATATACCGACGATACAAGAACTCACAGCATTAAACTTCTATTTATTCTTGCCAATATACTGAATTTTGCATTGAACATTGTGTTATATAACACATTTCCATCAACTGTTATGATACATTAAAGTAATGAGTAGTTAGGATTACACATTCGTTATTACAAACGATTTCCCAAAAAAGAAATTACGTCTGGCTGAATGTAATATATAACAACATTGATATCTTTAGTATATATTTAGACAATGTTCTAATGTGTCTGGAGTGTATTAATTGTTTCTTTAAAGTGTTTTTTTTTTTAACTTTTGTAAAATACAGAAAAGGTGATGGCATATTAATTTAATGTTATGACGGTCGTTTGTCAAAAACGATTATTCAAATTTTGTGCAATATTGATTGAGACGTTATTGATTGAAACATACTCATAAATGAACTTACCAGCATTTTAATTATTTCTGAAATAAAGAATAATAATTTATTGACAATTAATATTTGAATTTTAGCATGGCAAGTAAAATCGATATGCCTCACAGGACTCATAGGTTAGATACTTTTTTTAAAATAGCTTAAAACCAGTTGAATTTTTATTATTTCAATCAAGTGCATATTTGCTTTTTTATAAAACAAAGAAAAATGTCATATGAACGAATCTTTGACAGCATGGCATTCCTTTTTCTTCATAGCTAAAATTCCAATGACTCTTTGTCAACCAAGTAAGAGGGGAATATAGTTGGTACACGGTTAAATCCCGCCTGATAACCTAGAGGGATCTTAATTAGGCCTTCATTACAATTAATAGGGTGGAGTAGATGCGATAGGCAACAATAAACTATAAAACGCAAAATTGGTCGCTGCATTTAAGTATGGCATTAAGATGTAAGCTTACCTTTTAAAAATTCAACGAAAATTCTTCTGCCACCACTTAATTTAAAGACAATTTGACGTTCATAGGTCCTTACTTTCCGTACAAACTATGGGTGACTTTTGCTGGATTTCGAGATTATTCTGGCTTATTCCCAAATTTATTTCCAAGTCATAAAAATTGTTATCCTACAAAAACATCGTCCCAAAACATCGCGTAAAACATTGCCGAAAACAATTGCAGTAATGAAAACTTGGGAATCACGGAGTCGGCGTGATTCCAAAATGTGATGAACTGTTGGGCTACGGCCTTTATGAGTAAATTTGAAAATACGTACAATTGTATTTTGAAAGACTGAAATTTGGGAACAGTGAATTTCTCATTTGGAGATTTGAACGAGGGGCTGGAAGTTTGGAAAAGTTTCATAAGTGCTATAAGGGATAGGAGGTAGTGGAGAGATAGTTTATCCATATCCTGAAGTATGTAGGAGAAGAGCACAAAAATAGAATAGAAGACAAGGAGGTTTCTTTTTACCGGATTTATTTAAGCTTTACGGCGAGTCGATCCTAACCTAAATAGATTTCCCATAAGGATTTATTGTCGGTGGGTTGATGACAACATGTTGATGGCAGACAGAGAGATAAAACTGCAGGAATTCAGAAGGAAATTTCTAATGATAAGCAAGAAGAACTGATTATCTCTGTGAAAGAATCATGTACGCACCACTTGTTTTTAATACAAAAATTATAATATTTATAATCACATGTAATTTCTTTAAAAACCAAGAAAATAGAGCTGACCTGCTTGCAATATAGTGGTGAATGTTGGCTGATTTTCTCAAAAATAAAGAGGATACATGTATCAACAAAGATGTGGTTGTACAGATAATGTTAAGGAAAATGGAAGGACAACATGCCTAGTAGATAAAAGCGTTGGTAATCCTGTGGCTTGACCGAAAGAGTTGTGAGATCAGTACACCCCTTTCTATTTTTTCTACTTCTCCTTCATAACGCATCCCTACAGTAGAAGTGAACAACAAATGGCGAGTTGAATTAAAGGGAGATAACTGATACTAAGATATCCGGAAGTGACATGCTACGTGGAACTACAGCACTCTGCCCCAGTGGAGGAAAATAAAGGGTTCAGTACGGTATTCCAGTCACTAAAGAAGGCCGTAGCGTACAACGGCCGAAACGTCTCAAGGGAGATGATGGCAACAGTCCGAACAATGTAAATTGCGTGAATAATGGTAGATGATACTCAGTGTATATGAATGTTTGTGTGGACATGATTACAAGAGCCGGTGATATGTGTGTTTTATGTTGTAGTTTTCTTAAAGTTATATTTTGGAATACACTTTGATTTAAGAAATTCCAGGATATTATATTGATTAATGTCATGAAAGAGTTCTTTCATCTTTGTTGATTTTGTTTAGCGGCATATCAACATCTCTATGGGTTATTTAATACAGAAATCTAAATATATTTACGAAATTTTATGCTTTCAATGTATTTTTATATATTTTAATGTTGCATTGAATGTCATTTTTCTATAAAAATGTATCTTGTTCATTTGATTATAAAAACGTACTGTTGATTTTTCTTTGGGGGTTCACTTTTTTCCCCATAGCTGTCTCCCTAACACAGCTACGACCCCGCGTCAGGGTGGACCTGAGAATGAAAGCAATAAAGAGTCAGTTGCACGCACCTCAAATCCTCCAATTTGCCGCTTTCTGCTGCCGGATGCAGTTTATTGTCATTCCCAGGACGACTGTACAAAACCCAAGAGCCACTCAATGTAGAGATATACGATGTAAGAGGGAAAGGGGACAATTTATGAGGCTATGTGAGGAATAGTTAACCCTAGATTTGAACAGGTTGATATTGTAGTGATCAGGAAAAACATCTTCTTGGGAGTAGGTTCCACAGAGTAGTTGTTTGTAGGAAGAAGCGGTTTGAGGTGAACTTATATCTCACCAATGGAATACGAAGGGAATGGTGTTTTTATCGCTACATTGCACGTGGAAGGACGACTCTTAGCTGTGAATGTTATAGAACCTGCAGAACTAAAGAATATTGTTTGCCAGATCACTTTCCATCGAGATAGCGATATAGTGAGGGGTTTTGTAACGTTTGGACAATAGGAAAGTGGTTTTAGGCTGGAAAATAATTCATCAACCACAAGGACCTTTAAAAAAGACTGAAAAGTATCTGTATATATTTCTGAGATGAGATATTATATACACTATTTACATTATTCGGACTATTGTCCTCATCTTTGTCGCCATGTTTATTACAACGTTTCGGCCTTTTAGTATCTGTCTATTATTCTGAGATGAGGTATTATATACACTATTTACATTATTCGGACTATTGTCCTCATCTTTGTCGCCATGTTTATCACAACGTTTCGGCCTTCTTCAGTTGGTTGGAATGTCGAACTGAACCCATTATTTCGCTTTAACAGGAGATAACTGATAACTGATATCCATTAGACATGGCACGTGCAACTAGAACGGTCTACCCCAGCGAGCGAGTCTTTCAAGATTGGGACAATGGAAAACTAGTTGTAAGGTGGAAAGTAATTAATTTACAACAAGGACCTTTGGACTTTATCAGGATAGAAAAGTAGATACTGAATAGCCACTGCTGATATATAGCAATAACACTCCATTTTCTGCCTGATATGGCACTTGTAAAGATAACGGGTTTGGTTTGGTTTGGTTTGTTGTGTTTTACGGGATATCAACCTCAATAGGTTATTTAATGCCGACAACTTTTTTTCCTGGTAATATTTTGTTTTGTCAAAAATCTATTTCTGGTAATATTTTTTTCCTCAATACTGTATAGCTGGTAAAATTATTTAAAAAAATATATTCCTGGTAATAAATGTATTTCTTCAAATATTTATTTCTGGTAATAATTTTTTACAAAGTATTTCTGGTATTAAAACCTATTTTTACACTTTTATAATGCTTTTTACCTCATTTTCAGGGTTAGTTATTTACCCATAGCTGGGACCCTAACAGGTGCTACCACCCTGGGTCAGGGTGGTCCTGGGAACACCAGCAATTAAGAGGTGGTTCCACGTTCCTCAAAACCTCCTGATCAGAGGCCTTGCTGTTAGACGTAGTTTATCATCTTACCCTGGACGCGGATGCAGTTTACCGTCATACCCAGAACCGAAAGATAACAGGATATGTCAGGTACTTGCTGAAGCGGTACAAGTAACTGATCATTTTTACAGCATCTTTAATCGTAAATCGGATGAAGGAGGTCCACTTGAGGTTTAAGCGTAACTATTTAGTAAGGTATTGCTGGGATGACAGGGGACTAGGCATTCATATTTGTCTGTGACGGTACTTGAGAAGAATCCATTCAAATTTAAATTCCTTTTTATTAATCGAATATAAAGGGAATGGATATGACTCTTCCCGGAGTAGGTAGTTTGGCAAGTTTTAGCTGTGGTTATCTGAACAGATTGTACTAAAGAATTTCGCTCGTCACAATATTTGTCTGTAAGGGAAGGAGTTGTAGAAAAGGATAATTAGTCATCTAAAAATGTCAGACTAAAACTAACCTATACAAATTTCGATAATGAAGAGACATACGTGATATTATTTCAAGACGAAGTCTAAATTGCATTTTAAACCAATTCTTCTCACAAGTGAATATGTTTAATGATGTATCGCCAATTCTTTCTAATAGCCTCATTATTCAAGTCGACTCTTTAAGATTTCTTAACATAATCTTTTTTTCTTGTTCATTTTTGTACCAAAATATTTTTTGTTAATATAATGAAGAAAGAAAATGTGGTAATCGCTTATATATACAGGGTGTTTAAACAAAAAATGGATATTATTTTAGATGACAATATCTGAGTAGCTATGGGATCAAGGCAAGTGAAACTAAACTGGCCGATTGTTGAGCAAAATAAGATTCGGTCATCAAAATTTGGATAAGAAATTCAAAGGTATTTGGTTTTCTTTTAAGTTTTCAATGTCCCCACCGTTTATGACACGGTACACCTCATATTGGTGGTCCATCTCCTGTCAGGTACACTGCAGCATGTCTTGAATAACAGTCTCTAGGTTGGCAGTGATTGTAATACATGTCTTGGTTTGGTTTGTTTTGTTTTAACGCATACCAACAACTCAATGGGTTCTTTAATGCAGACAAGATTTTTATTACTTGTAATATTTCTCTCTAAAAATGTATTCCTGGTAATATTTTTTCTTCAAAAATGTATTGCTAATAATAATGTATTGCTGGTAATAATGTATGGCTGGTAATAATTATTTACAGAAATGTATTCCTGGTAATAATTTTTTCTTCAAAATTGTATAACTAATAAGAATGTATTGCTGTTAATAATGTATGGCTGGTAATACCTATTTACAAAAATATATTCCTGGTAATATTTGTTCTAAAAAATGTATTGCTGGTAATAATGTATTGCTGGTAATAATGTATGGCTGGTAATAATTATTTAGAAAATGTATTCCTGGTAATATATTTTTCTTCAAAAATATATTGCTAATAAGAATGTATTGCTGGTAATAATGTATGGCTGTTAATAATTATTTACAAAAATGTATTCCTGGTAAGATTTGTTCTAAAAAATGTATTGCTGGTAATATTTTTAACCAAAACTGTATTGCTTGTAATATTTATTTTCTTCAAAATGTATTGCTGGTAATAATTTTTCATCAAAAATGCATTCCTGGTATTAAAACTTATTCTTGAATTTTCAAAGTGATTTGACCCCAATTTTGTGTTTAACTATTTGTCCATAGTTGGGACCCTAACAGGTGCTACCACCTGGGAACACCAACAACTAAGTGGCGGTTCTATGCTCCTCAAAAACACCTGATCAGAGGCCTTGCTGTTGGATGTAGTTTATTGTCTTACCCAGGACGCGGATGTAGTTTATCGTCAAACCCAGGACAGACGTATTTAGCGAATTCTATCAGCAAATGTCTTGTTCGATATGTCCGAACGTACTCAATCACCTTTAAGACATTTTCTCTTCAACTGAATACTATTTCACGGCGAAATCTTCAGGTGCTATGTAAGAAGTGACCGTTACGCAATTGGAATTATAATATATCTAATTATCACAAGGTTGGTGTATGTGGTTATCACAATGATATATATTATGTTGGGAATACAATTTTTTGATTTAAAAATTAAAAAAAAATTGCGAATTAAAATAATCGGGATTTATATATGTACGTAAAAAAAGGAAAATTTAAAAAATATACTTTTGTGTGGTGAATATTCATATTTTAATTTTTTGTTAATTAGAGTGAAATTACTTGTTCTTATTTAAACAAAAACATAAACATATATTCAAAATATACAGATTGTAAGTTACATTAAAAACAAACCTTAATTTACATTAAAAATTAAAAACGATTCTAGATTAATCTATTTGAGAAGATATATATTTTTAGGCCTAGATGTAACCATGAATTCATTTCTCTTGTTTAATAATCGAGGGTTATTTAAGTGCTTTAAGATAACCAATTTTTCACAAGGCATAAACTGCATTTATTTCCTTTACCGTCATAAGCCTTAGCTCTAGATATAATTTCCCAGTTGGTGAGATGCCATCATTCTTTCATTGCCTGCATTACTTTTGACGAGAGCAGTGCTGTTTCTGCATTATATACATATACATACATACATACATACATACATATATATATATATATATATATTTATAAACGTTATTTTAGTGGATACTTTTATGAGTAGACTCTCTGTTTATTTATTAAACAAATTTATTTATTTATTTTCGTCTATAGGCCTGGATACTAGAGGAATTTTATTATTGGACACGATTCAATTATTATTTTTGTTTCGGTTGTATATTTAGTGTGCCTTTCGTCTTGCGTTGTGGATGAAATAATAACATAATCCACAATGATAAATTACATGAAAACAGATGCATAATACTACCAACCAACTCTGTCACGTCCACTATCCAGAACAACCTATCTCATCTAAATAATCTTAAAATACTCACAAACACTTCCCAAA
Source organism: Acanthosepion esculentum (assembly GCA_964036315.1). Lineage (NCBI taxonomy): Eukaryota > Metazoa > Mollusca > Cephalopoda > Sepiida > Sepiidae > Acanthosepion > Acanthosepion esculentum. The sequence continues at coordinate 12,138,838 of OZ038485.1, read as the reverse complement.
TACTTATAGATATACGCAGACCTTCAAACACTATTAGCAATAATATTTATGAAGTAGGCATTTATAATATAAATTGCCAAAACTGTTCCTCCGAATATATTAGAGAAACAAATAGAATTACACACACACACACACACACACACACACACACACAAACACACACACACACACACACATACATATATATATATATATATATATATATATATATATATGTATGTATATATATATATATATTTCCAAGAGGATAGAATCCAGGTAAAACTGAATGTCCTGAACACAGTAAGAATATAATATATATATATATAATATATATATATATATATATGATATTAGTGGTCAGTATATATATATATATATATATATATATATATATATATATATATATATATATATAAATATATATATATATATAAATATATATATATATGATATTAGTGGTCAATATATATATATATATATATATATATATATATATATATATATTAGTGGTCAATATATATATATATATATACATATATATATAAATTTCCAAGAGGATAGAATGCAGGTAGAACTCAATGTCCTGGACAGAGTAAGAATATAATAAAAAGGCTTAAACTCTGATATTCCATGGTTATAATTTATGACATTGGAATCGCAATCACGATCCAATTCATCAGAGCTACAAATTCAAAAAGAAATCGGAAAATATAACTCCGGGTATAAAAAAAATAAAATTTTATTGAGAGTGTATGTGTGGGAGTGGGAAACAAGTGTGAGAGGGAAATGTATGAAAGCTGTAGAGAGAGGGTGTAACGGAAGTGAGAAGAACAGGAAGGCCTAAAGGTGAAGGTGGGGTTTAAAATTTGAATTAGAGAAGTTTTAAAGAGAGGAGTTAAATAACGGTTTAAATGAGTCAGATATAGATAAATATGGATTATTTTTCGATGTATAATTCGCTACCAATACGTTGACCTAAATAAAAAAAAAAAAAAAAACAGACAACGGAAAAGTGTGGATACATTTGTGGTGACACTACGCACAATAAAAAAACGATATGATCTAAACTAAAAATCCAGAAGATGAGAGAGAGAGAGCGAGAGAGAGGGGGGAAATGTAAGATAAAAAAAGATGGTGGGGGGAAAACTAAAAAAGAAGGGCATTTATAAGAGAACCGATATGTAATCAAGAAAATTTGACAAAGCAAGTAATATCACCTGCAGGTTACAAATTTAATATAAACATATAAAAATTAACGAATATTTAATCTAGTAAAGACCTACTATTTATATGCACAAAAACACATACGTAGATACACACATACACAACAACATATCTATATTTACTCACGCATACATACATATGTGTGTGCACATATATATATATATATATTATATATACATAGACATACAATCATGCATACATATACACATGCACACATGTACACATGGGCATACACATATGTGCACATAAACATATATACATAAAACCTTACACACATCCATACATATACATACACACAATCATCTAAACAAATATTCAACGTATCTATCTATCTATCTATCTATCTATCTATCTACACATACGTAAATATATATATGTGTATATATATATATATATATATGCATACATATATATATATAAGTAAACACACACACACACAACACACGCACACACATACACACACACATATATATATATGTATATATATAAATATATATATGAAGAAATATAGTCTTAAAGTGTGCTATATTTATGGGATAAAGTGCTCAATATCAGAGATAGAGCGTGTGTAAATATAAAAGTGGACATGGAAGTCAGCACTTAGACGCGACAGTCTGTTTCATGCTAGTGCAATCGTCAGGAAACTATATGTATATATATATATATATATATATATATATATATATATATATATATATATATATATATAAATTAAAGGTAAAAAAAACACACATATCAATCCATTTAACCTATAAAAATAAATTGGTAGAATTAAACTAATTTGTACTTCAAAAACTACTGAGGAAGAAAACGTTAACAATATTAAAAACCCACGGAGTGATTAACGCTTATATATCTATTAAGTCTACATATATACCTAGGTATATAAAAATATCAGAAAACAATCAGATTTTATATATCAGTTATTTAGGAAAACTTTTCACACGTTTCCCGATATCAAACCCCCTTGTGCCGCGAGGAAAGCGCTTCTTTCCAAGTGTGGACTTTGCCGACGCGCCGATTTGTTGACCAAAATAAAAATTCCCGTGAATGACTTCGTCAAAACTTCTTTTATTCACAGCCATCTCCGCCATCGCGCTCAGGGAAGAGAAAAGGAATTGGGGGAGAGGATGACTATCTTGATATTCGGATGCGAGTGGGTGCCGACAATGATCATCTGGACGTGAACCATTCCTTTTCCTTTCCAGACAAAGTCTTTTGATATTTTTGATTTTAAGCGTTTCACCCCAAGCAAGGCGGGAAGCAACTAGCACGCAAGGGTTACAGAGAATCGGAGCTAGAGCAAATAGGTGTGATAGAGGAAAAGATGAAGTGAAGGATAAGGGATAGATCAAGGCATCTGGAGATGTCGATTGACATTACATTTGAATAGTTGATGGCAAAAAGCTGTTACCTGAATAAGAAAAATACAAAACGGGGAAAATTTATTTACTAAGTAGCGATCCCTCTTTTGAATCAAATCAAACTATATGTCAGGGAAAATCAATCGGTAAAATATCGGAAACATGTACAACCTTTTTACACTTTATACGCAATGTTGTCTACTGGATAATGTATTTTACAGTGCGTCTTGCTGATTCGTCAGTGCGTTTTCCTCTCTATGAACAGGATAAAAAAATGATTCCTGTTTTTGAAGGAGAAAATTTTAAGGGAAATAGACAAAAACGACACGGAAAATACTCTTCAGTCAACTGATTAAAGTATTATTTGTGTATCAAATCCCGTCCATAATTTCTCAACGACTGCGAAACTATTCGACCGACTACATGTGATATCGATAGGCAAAAGAAAGAAAAGCAAACCGGTTGAAGGAAGCAAATAATCCCGGTTCAAGATAGTAAGTAATCTCGGTTTTCGGCTCAAACATCTTTGACAAGATGACCTCAGTAATGCTTACATCAAATAAAACATTATATCATTTACTTCGGTGTTCGCAAGAGAAATCGATTGGTGCATCTAAGTTACAATGACGACAAAATATGATCATTGTAAAGCATTTAGGAAAGTAAAACATACGTACCAAAAATCATTTGTTTATTGTATAAGTTTATTCATCTAAATTCATCTATTAGGTTGGTGCAAAAATAATGTCGTTTTTTGACGTTCAACTTCATGTGAGAAAACGACATTATTTTTGCACCAGCCTAATATCTATATATAAAATTCTGTGATTCTGTTAGTCCGTGCTTCCGTCCGTCACACCCTCTAAAATAGCCATACATTAGCCGATCGAAACCGAGTTTTGGGGAGAAATGCAAAAAGCTAAGCGGGTTCAAATTATATCTGGTTTTACTAGGCTGCGTAGATTAATACAATAAATTTTCATTGATGTTTTTAGTAAAATTTAAATTTTATTATTTAACATACATTATAGTCCGACTATTTTAAAAACAATTTAATGATTAAAATAATAAATACTTATTTAATAAAAATATAAATTTTTTATTACATATCTTTAAGTTTTTATATACGAAAATTCAGTTTCCAGTTCACCCTGCGTTTGCCAGAACTATAACAAAATCCCAAGATTAAACGCTTCAAAAACTTGGAATTTGGCACCAGAAAGAAATATGTATGCATAGCCAGTTCTATGTTGCATGTTCAAGAGTAAGAAATATATTCTTCGCTGTTAAAAATGAAAAAAAAAGAAAAGGAAATTTTCTTGAAAAAAATGTTTTTACCATGAAGTCCTATGAAATTAAATTAAAGAAATTATTTTATAAGTTTGTAAATCTCGACAGAAATGTTAGCGATTAACTTCACCCTTATTAAGTGCTGTTATGATTTCAAAACGCGTCAGCGTGTTTCAAAAATCTAGTTCATTTAAAGAGTGCATTTTAAGAATCGATTGTATATTAATACTTGACACGAGTGTCGTGCATTGATCGACTGTCAGCGAAGATTAATAAATGCCTGATTTATGAACTCTACCTAGTCAGCAAGTTTCTCTTTCAAGATTAGATGGAAGTCGCCAAAAACAACGAAAAAAAGAAATGTTATTTTCTTTGATTAATCAAACAACACTGAAAATGGCAAATTCTCAGCATATCCGATACACTATGTTTGTTCTAGCTTATTCTTATAGTTATTGTCAAATCAACAGATTAGTTTCCAACTGCGTTGACTATATTTCCTGTATGAGAGATCTAAGCTTTTAAGCGACATAGTTAAATAATTATCCTCGAGGTTGAATTCTGATTTTTAAATCATTTAAAATAATCGTTATAAGAATGTTAATAAAGTAGTTGCCGTTAAACAAGGAGAACGTTAGTTAAGAAATTTTGCAGCTGCTTTATTTATATTTTGTGCATTGAATGGGAGAAAGGCGTCTGCTCTTTAAATCACTAGAATCATTTTTGCAGCCGGTTGATTCGTGTTGAAATCCTCACCGAATTGTTGAAGTTATCGCTAAAATTTATTCTGGATATTTACAAACACTTTCTATTGAGGGGTCTCCCCTTTTTATACAAATGGACTCACCCAAGGTATACATATACTACTGCCACTGAATACCCGAGTGAGTAATAGTACGTAGAGTCAAGTCGGTCAGTTAGAAGTAGTAGTGGAACGTAGAGTTGGACGGTAGAATAACGTAACGACAAGAGTCATAGTAACAAGCACGTAGACTCAGCGATACGTCGATACCAAAGACTATATATATTATATTTCGCTACTAACCCGCATTCCTGGAACTACTAACCTGTATTACCAGTTTGTATTATTACATTAATACATCTATTTATTATAGTCATTCTTGGCGTTTGTTATTATTTGATACCGGATTTCATCTCGGAATCCACAACACTTTCAATTTCCCAAACCAATCGATGAAAAATGAATAAGCTGATTTGTTTGGAAAAATACTTTGACAAAAACTCTAACTCGCTGTTTAATAATTTCTTTAATTGAAATTAATTTTATATTTTTGCCCTTCCATGCCTTTAAAGGAGTGCCCTTAACCGTGCTGATGTTGCTACATGCCTTACTTCTTGCCTATCTCACACTGCGAATTTTTTCTAAGCTCCATACTAAACATTAAATCTGTTACGAAAAAAGAACTAAACAAAATGAACAGAAAACGATCAGCTTTAAAAAAGAACTCGTATCTGGAAAAACCGAATGAAAAAAGAATGTTAACAACAAATACTTTTTCACACCCAACCCAGTTCTGCGGAATCAGAATCGACGTTGAGTTTAAGTACCGAATGAGCCAATTGGAGTAAAGTGCCATGTAGATTTAAATTTTTCCCACTTTTGACGAATGCAGCAATCGATTTTTATTACATGCTAGTTAACATTCGTGCCAGTCAGCTGTTGGCTCTCATGCTGGCCAATAGAATCTTCCTGCCTATTCGTGGCAGCCAGCTCTCACTCTGGCCAGTAGAAAATGGCCGCAAACTACAAGAAAACTACCGTAGAAGCATGAAAATTCGATTATTTCCACTATCGATGGAAGTTGGGAAAATGCAAAGTCGGTCTTGGCCTTACCACTAATTTGGAGCATGAGCATGTAAATGGTGCAATCCGTCAAAAACTTCGCCCGTGCATTCGTTATACACACACACACACACACACACACACACACACACACACACACACACACACACACACACATCCTGACTTTTATAGATAGAGGTGGAAGAAATACGTGACAGAAAAATAATTTGCGTTATTTTTATAACTAGAACGATTTTTGTAACACGCAGGTGCGTGTTGAAATCCTCACAGTATTTAAGATTCCCTAATTAGCCAGCAAGTTTGCTTTTCAAGATTACACCCCTGTTCAAATTAATTGAAGCAAAACGAATAATTCCGTTATTATTAATTTAAAAAAAAAATTCTAACGAAACATGACTCAGTGCACAAGTTAGTACTTTGCATGTCCATTCCACGAAGTCGTTCGTTGCAGAATTAACAACAGATTCTCGTTTGGATTTAAATCAGGGGATTTTCCGTATAAGTCTAGTCCTTTGATTTGATCACTGGTAAGGCTTGCCAGTGTGTTTGTGCAGCATTACAAATTTTAGTACGCTTCCTTGGAGTAACGTCCATCGCAGAAAATGGCAATAGGACAACTAATCGACAGTCGAGATAATAGTGTCTGGGTGTGATTTAAATCTGATTCAATCGAGTATGAGGTAATATTTGTCAAGACCAAACAAATTTCATCATACACCAGGAAAATAATATTGTACACCACTGCAAATGACCTAATCTGAGGAAAAAATAAAAATCGATTACACTCTACCACACCAGTGGGTCTAAAACGGATCGTATGGCGAAAGAAAACTGAAGCGGTTTGTTTCAATTAATTTGCACAAGGGTGTAGATAGAAGAAGCCAAAAACAAGGAAGGAAGAAATGTTATTTTCTTTGATAAATCAAAAACGATATACGATAAACAATGTTTTTCTAGTTGATATTATAGTTATTGTTAAACCAATAGATTAGTTTCCAACTACATTGACAATATTTCCTGCATAAGTGAGTTCAGTTTTTTTTTAGCGACACTGTTAAATAATTACACTGGTGGTTGAATTCTGTTTTTTAAATCATTAAAAATAATCATTATCAGAATGTTAATACAACAATTTCCGTTAAACAAAGAGAGCGCTATTTAAGTAATTTTGCAGTTGCTTTATTTATATTGTGCGTATTAGTAACCGAGGATATTTAATGATTAAATTAATTCCATCCGTTCTTGAATGGAAGAAAAACTTCTGCTTTTTAAATCACTAGAATCTTTTTGTAACCGGCTGATTCCTGTTGCAATCTTCACCGAATTGTTGAAGTTGCCGTTAACATTTATTGTCGAGATTTACAACCTCTGCGTTTCGTTCAATTTATGAAAACCAATCGATGAATTTTGAATGAGCTGATTTCTTTGGAAAATAAAACCTACTTTTTTTTAATTTAATTTTATAGGACATCATGGTAAACAATATTTTTTTAAAGAAATTTTTTCTTCCTTTTTAATAATAAATTCTCGTAATTTCTTACTCTAGAACATGCAGCACACAACTGGCCATGCAGAAATATTCCTTTCCGTAGACAAATTTCAACTGTTTGAAGTGTTTGGCTTTTTGATTTGTTTTATAATTCTCGGAAATTCTTGGCGAACTACAAACTGGATTCTTGTATCGATAAAATCTTAAAGATCTTATTTAACTTTTTATATATACAAAAAAAACAAAACAAACAAAAACTATATTGCATTATTATTAAATACGTATTTGTTATTTTAATCATTAAATTGGTTTGAAAATAGTGGGAGTATTTTGTGTGTTGAACAATAAATCTTATAATCTTTCCAAAAAATTTAATGAAAAATCATTGCATTAAGCTCTGCGCCCTAAAAAACCAACTATATTTGTACCCACTTACATGTTTGCACTTCTCCCACAAATCTGGTTTCGCTCGGCCAATGTATGGCTATTTTCAGTAACCTAGCTCAGTTATTCCTACAATTAAATAGATTGATATAGTTATTTCTTTTTTACAGCATACCAACTTTTTTGCAGGTGATTTAAAGCCGGAATATATATTTTAGATTGTAATATTTTTGGGAGATAATAATGATTTTACGATTTTTCCTGCTATCTAACCTCTAGCTGGGGGAGATGAGGTGGATTTATACCGCTCCCGATGATATTTGGACGTAATTATATATAACGAACTCAGCTGGAATTCTAACACAGCACTCCGATTTCCAATTCCGAGATACCTGTCCCAAACCCAAGCTCACAGTACCTGCTATTCCCAAGATGTTACCCATCTAGGTACTGACCAGTTTCGACGTTGCTTAACATCGGTGATCGTACAAGAACCGGTGTTTCAATGTGATATGACCGTAAACCCTTCATACCACCAGCATATCCAAGCTTACTGTACTTGGTATTCCCAATCGGTCACCTATTTCGGTACTGAAGAGTTTCGACGTTGCCTAACGTCGGTGATCGCACGAGAAGCGGTGTTTCGACGTGATATAGCCCGTAAGCCAATATTGTTGCTTGTAAGAATTCCTCCTTTTTAAGAATTAAAATGGAAACGTTTACTAAAGAAATCTGGCATAAAACAAAAGAAGCAAAAACCAATGTTTAAGTAAACGGGTCTCTTGCCCTTAATAAGTAGACAGATCACTGTTCTTTTAGTACGTAGCATTTTAGGTCCTCTGTTTACCATAAAAACCGATCTCATTAACAAGAGAGCCCGAGAACAGTCTCTCAGAGAGAAAGAAACCTCTGTGTTGTCTTCGTTGTCTTTGGTCCGTACACAATCATAGGAAATGTATCGGGTCCGATGTTGTATATATCGCTGTTCTGGCAACTCTTGTGATAACATTGATGCCAAGAATTATCAGTCCCCAGCTTTTTCTTGGACAACACCCGTGGTGTGGAGAAGATATTCGTGTGGCGTAGGTAAATGTCGATCTCCCATAGTAAAAAAACAAAGAAACAAACAATCAAACAAATCCTATGCCTTCACCCAGAAGAGTGCACTCCAACGTTGTCTTACTCGTATTTGATTGGTAAATCAGATATTGCGCTATCATTGTACCTGAACAAAAAATCTCCTCATGCGAAGATCTATGATTTCGCGAGAGCAATGGATGCTACACCCAACGCTGTAGGAAAGCGTGTATTACTCAGTAGTTCCAACGAAAAGACTATATTCTTGTCTTTCTTAATTTTATAGTTTTGCAATCATCACCACCCCAACTAACACCACTACAACTCTGTTGGAAACTTTATGCGCGCAAAACCTCCCTTTGCTATGAAAAAATAGTAGGAAAGACCTGACTCCCTAACCTTGGTAGGCCAGGCAGTGAATAAGAATTCGGAATCCCAAATCGTGGCGAAAGCAAAGTAAACTGCTACTCCACGTCTGTTAATAACAGAGAGATTCCAAATTTATCTCTATTGAAGAGAAAGTCAATGAAGTTAGAGATATCATGTATAGATATGATTCTAGCAAGAAAAAATTGATAATCTTCAGACGAAAGTGAAAAGGTTAAATATTGTTGTAAAATATATATATATATATATATATATATATATATATATATATATATATATATATATATATATATATATATATTATAGACTGTTTAAACATTCAAACGCATATCAAACATTATAATATTTATGAATTCTCAAAGTAAAGCAAAACAAGAGCGCCTATTTCGGGCCTTTCATTCCAAAGAAAGTTAATGACACTTTTTCTCATAACTCCTTTCTCTCTTTTTCTCTTTATGCCTTTTTCTCCTCTCCCCCTTCCATATCAATATATAACTTCCGTTAAGTTAACCGATTTAATGTGTCAATGTCTGGATTTCCTCAAACTATTTAAATTTGAAAGAATAGAAATGTTAAATCAAACTCAATCATGTCGCTCTCCCCCCTTACTTCCTGACTTCATTAATTTACATATACTTAGTAATGCCCATCAAAAATGTCTAAATTTCTTTTCATTTTTCGTTTCAACCTTTGGAAGTAAAGTCTGATGATCCGCGGTCTTTTAAAAGGGCTGTGGTGAAATAATTTATTACATGGAAACTTAAAGTGGTCTGTTTTTATTTAAATTATTAGCTCCAATGTACATTGAGCTCTCTGGATTTTATCCTCCTTGGGTCTACCCATACGGATTACCTAGATTTTCGTAAACTAAATATATATATATATATATATATATATATATATATATATATATGTGTGTGTGTGTGTGTGTGTGTGTGTGTGTGTGTATAGCTATGAACCTAAAGAGCCAGGCAAACCTACCTAGGTTTGACCTACGCGGATTTGCTCTACTTAGTTACTTTGGCTTACTCGTGTTGGAGGTTTTTTTCTTTGGACTTTTTTTATATCCCTTATTTTTGCTTGGGCATTGGTTTGTTCATTTACAGGCCAAAACACCTAAGGTTTTTCCAGACGAGTATAATTACTTATAATTACTTATATATATATATATATATATATATATATATATATATATATATATATATATATATATATATATATATATGGAGAGAGAGAGAGAGAGAGAGAGAGAGAAAGAGAGAGTGAGAGAGAGTGATTCACTTTGCAAAATATACTACAGTTTCCTAAATTTTGACATGAGTAAAGAGAAAAGAAAGGTCATTTGCTGCTATAAGATGTCATGCAGAAACCAATGTCTAACAGATTAATGACATCATTTTCTTAATCGTTTCACCCCAAGAAAGTCTATAATGCATTAAGAATTAGGAGACATTAGTGAAAAAAAAAGTGGAGAAAGGACAATAAAGGATCGCCGTTTCTTAATTTTGGTTGAAACTACTGAGACCGTCTGTTTACGGCCATTGGTAAAATTATCTAAACCTTTAATTAAATGAAGCATTATTAATTTTTGACGAGTATTTTTTTCTTCTTTTCTTCTGATTCAGTTTCTTTGAGTCTTTGATAAAAAATGAGAATTTTAGAGAACCAATCTACATATCATAGAAATATTTAGGCAAATGCATTTCCCGAATAAAACAGCAGAATATAAATTCTTTAAACAATACGCATAATTATTTATTTAAAAACTGATTTATTAAAATTCTCTTATTGCTAAAAAACTTTTCTTTTACTGACGAATTAATTTGGTGCAGTATTTATTATTGTATTTTAATATATATTCTTTTAATGATGTCGATTCTCTTAGGAAAGATAATTTCTTTTCTTTTCGAATGAAACGTTGGAGAAGATGATTACAAAATCATATAAGCTCCAAATGAATTGCACTTAAGTCACTACATGTCAATGATCTCATCAGATAAAGCGTCTAGCCACATTAAAAGAATGTCTGATCCAATCGAGTCAATTTATCCAAGTACTTATACCACATAGGAATTGATTGGAATCGCAGAACTCTTAATATATATATATATATATATATATATATATATATATATATATATATATATATATATATATATATATAGAGAGAGAGAGAGAGAGAGAGAGAGAGATAGACAGATAGATAGATAGATAGATAGATAGATATGGTACAAAATTTAACGATACCTAGGAATAAGCAAAATTTATATGTCATTTTAAAAAGCTATAAAAGAACAACCAGTTTCGGCTCAGCCTTTTCAAGTTTATTTTCTGGGATATAAAAAAGCGTGTAAATTTAATTAATATTAATGATAACGAATGGAGGGGAAAAATGAATTAAAAAAATAGCAACATGTTTACGCTACAAGATAATTGGCAAATGTCTGTTTTAGAAAAAAAATTTGACTAAAAATACTGACCCTGAAGATGAACAATGATGTTCGAAAGCGCTAGGTCATCGTATGGACAATACATATTTCGAAATGTATATATATATATATATATATTTATATATATATATATATATATATATATATATATATATATATATATATACATACATTTCGAAATATGTATTGTCCATATATATATATATATATATATATATATATATATTTTAAGACATATTTATGTTTATACATTCTTTTTCTTGATACAAATATTTAAGTAAATGCTCGTTTTTTTATAATAAACAGTATTAATAACATTTACCGGCCTGTACATTCATATCTGTTGAGCATATATGAATGTACGTGAGACATTAAAGGAATATTGTAGTTTAAAAGCAGTAAAATCGACCTTGCTAACCAAATGTTCCTCTGTGGCCCAAACAGTTAAGGCACGTCAGGCTATATGACGGTTCTGTATAGGACATAGCTTCGATTCTTGTCGGAGATTCAGGCCAATCAATGTTCTCTCATATGCTGGCAGGAGCAGAACGTCCAGACTTTGGATCATCTTCGTCCCTGCCTTCCCCTCTTAAATCCAACTGCTCGTTTTGGCACTGTTGATAAAACTGGAGTGTCATCCCCTAATGTACCAAACCATACAAGCATCAATGTCCATGGTGGTTAAACTTTTCTGCAGGTCCCTGATAATACCACGATGCGAAATTTTGTCCATTTTGAAGTAAAGTCTGCTATCTATTTAAATATTCTTTTGATAGTCAGATAATAGTTTATCTGGAAAGAAAAAGCAGTTCTTAATATTGAGAGCTGAAATTAATGCATGCAAGATTTCACACCTCTAGAACCATTCCTTCAATGGCAGCGTGTGAACATTCATTTCACCATCTTATATACGCTCTATACCTTATGCTACATTTTAACTATATTTTATCTCTCTCTCTCTCACACACACACACACACATGCAGAGAGAAAGAGAGAGAGAGAGAGAGAGGGAGAAGGTGCGATGGATAAATTCTCGCCATTTTATTTTTTTTTAATAATTTTTTTTTGCGAGTTCTTTATTTTTGATTTTGTCGACATCACATTATATTAGGGTACACTGCATACTAAATAAAAAAATAATTAAATTTTCCTTTTCTGGCATATTTAACGATATATATATATATATATATATATATATATATATATATATATATATATATATATATATATATATTAGCGAAAATTGAAGTTAACACTCAGAAGCGACAGACTGTTTCATGCTAGACGCAATCATCAGGTTGCCGATAATTATCCCGTAAATATACCACACGTTAAAAATGTATTACTTCATATATATATATATATATATATATATATATATATTATCACACACAAACATACATACATATATATGTGTGTGTGTGTATGTGTGTATATATATATATATATATATATATCACACACAAACATACATATATATATATATATATATATATATATATATATATATATATATAGAGAGAGAGAGAGAGAGAGAGAGAGAGAGAGACAGACAGACAGAGAGACAGACAGACAGACGCACAGACACACACGTAGGGTACGATGGATAAATTTTCGTCTAAATTACGCAAATATGAAAATAACACTGACATCTCATTTTAAGGGATATTTTTATCAAAATGTCATAAAAATATCGTGAAATACTAAAGAGTAAATTTCTTCGACAAAGACACCATTGGCTTCAACCATGCATCCAGACGACTTCAGAATCTCCTGCATCTCTTCTGGACAGTCTCCTTGTTTACGTTGGTGAATGCTGCAATAATCCTTACCTTCAGTTTATCTTTTCTGTTAAGAGGCATTTTGTTGGTCTCTCGTTCAACTACGTCCCACACATAATAATCAAGGTGGGGTGGATGCAATCTTGGGAGTTAGGTGGCCAGATGTGTAATGTGGTTGCAGAAATTACCTGACAGCTATGACTGGTGTTCTCCTTCTTATGTGGCATGATACAAAGTTATGTTACCAGAAATAGGGTCTTCCAACTGCTACTCTCTTGTCCCAGGAGAGCACTACCTCCTCAAAGAACTTGATGTAGGCCTCTGTGTTGAGACTGAAGCACTGTGTGAAGGTGAGTGGAGGCATAGCGTCACCATCACTACTGATCACTCCAAACAACATCGTTATCGCCATTACTCCTTTGCACTGTCCACAGATTGATACCCAAACACTCTGAAATGTTCGTATTGTAGCTTTCGGAGCGAATGCCAAGCAGCACAGCATGCCTTTACAAATTCATGACGGAGTAAATTGCGTCATCGTGCTCTTTTTCTCACAGACAGTGCTCAATTGACCCTAGTATAATGTGTAGTCGACAAAAACAAACAAAGCGCATGCGCGAAATTAAAATATAAAATGGCGACAGTTTGCCCGTCGTACCCTGTATATCCGTAGCAATAGGTATATGTACTATTTGCAGAAAAGTTATGCATATTTACATATGAGTGCTTGAGTCAAAAGTTCTGAAAAAGAAAAGTATACGGGCCTTTGCGTGCTCGCGTGTGTGTTTGCGCGCGTGTAAAGAAGATGAACGAATTTCATGTAACAGCTATTTTCAATACCGAATATGACGCTACGAAAAAGCGCAGCAAGAAGGCTCAAGGATTGCAGTCACTAGACCTGGCGTACAAATGAGCAGGAAACGTAAACCTTCGGCCTTCTCAAATTTCACTGTTGAAAACTCTACGAAAAAAAATCGAGGAAGCTCGTCGGAAAATTGATATAGTCTCAAAATATCGCATTGAAAAAACATACAGAGTAACGCTCTCACAAACCCGCACACACATATCGCGTTATGTCCATTAGTGGATAGATGGAAGTGGGTAGGTATCTGCCTTAAGCTATTCTTTAGTACTCTTGAAACTTGCCACAGTAATTTCTATTATTTTCAGTCTCGGAATAAATATTAATTTTAGCACAAAGATGCATTTCGCAACATCTTTGTTTTTCTTAAACGGTTTTGTGTCTGGCTTGTTATAAACAATAACCGGAAAACAGAGAAGAGGAAAGAACGAACCAATTCGATAATAATCTCTACTTATTTGTTTTAATCTTTACACCTACAAACAAGGTGATAAATTCACTAAGACAAAAGGGGTTACAGAGTGTGACAAAAAAACAAAAGACATTAAACAGAGAGCCTAATGAAAGAACGGTAATTCAGCAATTATTTGATATTGCCTCTCTATATTTCTGAGGTGTATTATAATTATTTACATTATTTACGCTGTTCGGACTGTTGTCCTCATCTTTATTGTCATATTCACGACATTTCAGCCGTTGCACGCTCCGGCTTTCTTCAGGATGTGACTATATTTCTGAGATGAGGTATTGTTAAATATTTATATTATTTACATTGTTCGGACTGTTGGCCTCGTCTTTATTGTTATATTCACGATGTTTCGGCCGTTGAATGCACCGGCCTTCTTCAGTTGACTGAAATTTTGAACTGAACCGTTTATTTCATCCAACGGAGTAGATTTTTCTAGTTCCTCGTTTCATGCCTCTTTCGGATGTCTCAGTTATCTCCCTTTAATTTTGATATAGAATGTGGCCATATTTCTTTTTCCGAGTGAAAATCTGTGACGATGCTCGTTGACTCTCTGAAGACTATTATGCATTGATTGGCCTGTTCGATTAGAAAATTAAAAACAAATTTTTTACATACTCCCATAAAAAAAAACAGTTGTCAGTCGAGTACATCGTAGCTATTGTTTGTAATAAATGTCTCTCATCGTTCTACAAGCTTGTTGAAACCCATTTCGTGGAAACATCGTGTTTTTTGCTGGAAGAACGTTGTGAAGTAATTGTTGACTGATAGTACAGGTCAATTTTTCTATTGATTTAAATTGGTCTGTAGAGACCGGAACAAATAAAAAATCTGAATGATCCAAGTCTGGACAATATGGTTGCTTCTGGAGGGTTTCCTCATTTCAGCTCTTGAAGCTACTGCAAGATCTCGTTTGTAACGTGCAGTCTTGCGTTGTCCTGGTGGAAAATGAAATCTTTTCGGTTTGACAAACTGGACTTTTTTGTTCCCAAGTTATTTAAAATGGTTAAAGGCGTTTGAGATATCGACTTTCAAACTCTTAGCAATGTTTTCGTCGAAATCCGGATTATTCTCCAAGATGGCAAGCAGGGAGTCTTCATTGACGTTGGAAAACCAGCCGGAGCGTTTGTGTTCGTTTAGACTAAAATGCTCATGAAAAAAATCTGCCAAAACACTTTTTGACCATCCGAAGAGCTGGAACGCGATCTAATTAAAATGAAATAAAGTTTTTGAATGCTTTTGGTCACTGTTCCGACATACTGACTTTTCCTAAATTTATAAAACGCAATCTTTAAGGCATTCATTTCTGACCAAAACGTTAGCATACAACAAAGTTTGACTCGAAATTGAACGATGAAAGTTTACAATTTAGAAGTGTTTTCTTATCTGATTAAAAGTTTTTAGGAATTCTCTCAAACATTCAGTCCCATCGCCAGTCGTTTAAAACGTTTAACATCCTTAACACATATTGAGCTGGCGAATTACTATCGGTTAGTTCCGTGATCTTTTTCTATGTACTGTGTCCCTTCAGGGCGTTGGCGGTCAAGACTCTCCACAACGTCCTGTTCTTTTTAGCTTTAGTAAATTTTATCTTTTTTGCTATTTCACTTAAACCCTGTTGGTCCATCTATTTACACAAGCTCGTCAAATAGAATATGCGTTGTTTTCCACTGTTCGTCTTGTTGAATACAATATCCTTTCAATGTTAACATTTCTAAGCTCTCTTTCCACATTATATGCCCGAGAACTTTCAAATGTCTCTGTCTGATGTTAAGTATAAATGTCATTTTATGTTTTTGTTTTCCTTAAGACCTCGACTCTTGGTCCTCCTGTTTGGGGGTTGTGCAGTTGGCTAACAACTTACTCACTTAAAAAATTAGCTTGTTAGAGAAACCTCCACGATGTCTTCAACCAACGACATGGCCGAGGAAGAATCCTGCAAATTGGAGCGTATGACGCGTGCTGGTGGAAATCCCCTGGGAAGGCAGCCGGCACGACATGGGCCGAGCTGAGAGATGATCAGCCGGAATCGCGCCCGTTGGAGACGTGTTGATGCGGCACTATGTTCTCCAAGTAATTAAGAGGCATAATGATAATTGTGAAAATCTCGCCTTTCCTCAAATATTCAGTCGATGGTATTCTCCGCATACTTACGTATAACCACATTTTGTTGCCTCTTCTTCATCTGTGAGATCTTTTTCTATGTAGTGTGTTCCTTCAGGGCGTAGGGGATCAAGACTCCACAACGTCCTGTTCTTTTAAGCTTTAGTAAATTTTGTCTCTTTTTGCTATTTCTCTTAAAGGCTGTTGGTGCATCCATTTACACAAGATCATCAAATAGTATATGCGCTGTTTTCCACTGATCCTCTTGTTCAATATCTTCCTTAAAACTTCGAATCTTGGTCCTTTAGTTTGGGGGTTGTGCATTTGACTAACAACCTACTCACTTAAACAAAAATTAGCTTGTTATAGAAACCTCAACGATATCTTCAAACAACGAAATGGCCGAGGAAGTGTCCTGCAAATTGGAGCGTATGACGCGTGCTGGTAAAAATCACCCGCGAAGGCAGCCGGCACGACATGGGCCTAGCTCAAGAGGATCACCCGTAACCGCATCCGTTGAAGAGGTTTTGTTGCGACCCTATGTTTCCCAAAGAATCAAGAGGCCTAAATAACAAATAATAATAAAGTCACTTAACACATTGTCTTTCAGCTAAAAGAGAAAAAAACTGCTAATCACAAGATATCTTGTGCTTGGAAGTTTTGTTGATAAACTTTCATGTGAAGACGACAGCAACCAGTTTAACCGCCATCTTTGTTTATGTTACTGCTAACCGTTATCTTTCAAAGATATCTGCATAAACCCTGCCTCGTACTCAGTAACCCTGTACCTCGAGTGGCTCACGAGCCTTGTAAAGGTCGAACACCATTGTAAAACAAATCAAAACAAAACAAGAAAGAATATATTGAAGGAAAGAGAAAGTGATGTAAACGAGTAAGTGACTTAACACTGTCCTGATTGTGTGTCGCCTTGACGTAGTAGGACGTCTTGCATACGTCAACGACCCCCAGAGTTGTATGGCGGGCATTTGGCCCTGAGAAGGTCCAACCAAACTCAACAAGCCTGTGGGGTAGGAGCCAGAAGAAAGACACACACTGTTAGAATAACATATCTCATATTTGTATTACTTCAAAGCTTCCAAGAAAAATAAATTTCCTCATTCAATCGATATATCGTTGAACAATCAAAACAAACTTTTGGTCCACTTTGATAAATGTTCTTATTTTAGCCCTGAAGCGTGAGTATTTTTCAATATCCTTTCTCACTATATTGTATTATCTTTGAGGACCGGCAATCTTACAGCTTTTTCAGTAATGATGTATTAGGGATTTTAGATGATCGTAAGCGTAGTGAAAAAGCTATGCAGAAATATTGGACAAACAGCATTTCATTTTTGAGCTCTTTTTTTAAGTTAAAATGATTTTTCTTTCTTTTCTGCAAAACGTGTAATCATGTATTTAGTAACTGTTGTCGCTGCATTTGCTACCAATAGATCAATTCCCCGCTTTGAATGGTTTTCCCATTATTTTTTGCGCATTCATTTCTTCAGTTATCACCACAGTAGTTCAATTATATTGATAGTAGTGGATTGTTTGCTAGTCTTCTAAAAGTTGGGCACTTTCATCCTTAAGAAACCTTTTTTGTGCACGTGTGACCAGGGGAACCGTCATGCTGAACATTTTCCCCCTTTTCATCAAGTTTTACCATATTTACCATCGTTTGTTTACTACCAAGTTTTATCTTTTCTTTCTGGCGTACCTGATATTGTATCTTTCTCCCACTGGTCTTATTATATATTCTCTTGGATTAGAATGGGACTCTATTTTGAATTCGTCCTTAGATATTATCTTTTGCTACCTTCCAGCATCCCATGTTAGATGATTAATCACTTCAATCATCTATTCTGATGTTGTTGGTTAATGTTATTTTTGCTTCCATACGACTAAGTCGATTCTTTTCATAATACCCTTCATTCTCTATCAAGTGAAACACCAGTGTTAAGATGGCATTTCTTCCTTACTTATCTGGCTGTATAATTTTTCTTTGCCTACTGAGACTCTTACAATCTTTCTTTCATGTCTATTGGGGTCTTCCAGTTTCCTTTGTGATTTAAATACTTCCATTAGTAGCAAAAGTCCTTTGGATAGTTTGAAAACTATTTCTGGAAATTCCCATCTGTCTGGTTAACATTCGCTGCGTCATCTTCTTTTTCCAGCAGTAATTTTGAGCCATTGTTCTAGTGTATAAAAAAACAAACTAGTTTATGTTCAATTACAATCATTACCAAGGCATCTTGCACTGGTATTAATGAAATGGAATAATTCCTACTTAAAATTAGCATATTATCATGGATTTATCATCTAAGATCTTTTATTAGCTCTACAGTTTTCGATGGCTTTTTTAGCTTCAAATTACTTCAAGTATTTTATCTGCAGTTACAGACTTATTTTCGAATCCTAAATATCCAATAGACACAAAAAGTAAAAACAGACTGATAAACACTCTCAAATCCTTAATAGAATAAATATGTATCATCATTTTATGAAATTAATACCAGAACGTTTTGTCCCCCAGTGTACATAGATATATTGTTATGTTCCATTTCGTATTTCTCGGCTCTGTCTGGCTCTCTTTCCATTGAATCTAAGTCTGTACTGTCCCATTCTCTCAATGATTATGCCAATAAATGCCTGATCCAACGATCTAATCCACTTGGCTGCTGTTGCGTAATATAATTGAATCGTTAGGATAACAAAGATTAGGATATTAGTCTGATAGTAAATTATGTAATTATTTGTCCAACCTGCAACGCTTTCTGTAGAAAGAATTAATAACGAAAATCTATTTTCATGGGTTTATGTTATGGGCGGTAAAGTGGTCGGGGATTCCATTTGGTACTTGTAGGATTACTCTTCGGTTTGGTGCAGAATATTTGAGCTTTTGTTTTGCTTGTTGACGTATCTGATCTCAGTAGCAATGTCAGCTGATTTACCTGCCCTTAATAATGCTGGTGTTAATGTAAACGAGGTGTTAAGGAGATTTAAATTAGGCAATACATTTCAGGAGATTTAAGAAATATTTCTATTTATTAAACTTAGCCAACTACTATTGCTACAATGATAGTTGCACTCGTGCATGTGGAGGTAACAGCTGAGGAACCCCTATTTTGTCTAAAGACTGGTTAACACAGAAAACACCCCATATTACATCATATCCCAATCTAAAGATGTTACCGCAAAACATTATTAACTTCCCTCTACAACGTTCACTTTGTGCCACGGAGCTTTGTCGCCTTCGACGAAGAAGAGTACTATTTCTATCACCAGACCATTGGGTACTGTAGATCAGCTGAGACATAAGGCTGGCGATGTTAGCCTTTTCATTCAAGTGATTCCACGCGAACGGATGAGCATACCGCTTACCTACGCATGCAGTCCGTCAGTAGGGTATTGTGAAATTTAGCTCTGTAATGGCATACGTTCTTTGTTTATGTTTGCTAGGGACACTAACGGATATTGTGTCTACCTTAACTAAGTCAAGAAACACACATCCTATAGGAGATACTTTCTGCTTGCTATATTTCCCGATGCTAATGGTTAGTTCCAGCAAATTAAAGCAAACCAGAATTGTGGGCTGGTTCCACGAGACGTGTTCCAGGAACATTAAAATGTATTTCGGATATACCATTAAACCATGTGCTCACCAGATTTAATTTCCATTGAGCATGTAAGTTTCATGTTGTATGATTTATTACATCCTTGATGAGACTGCCAGGCACATCAAATCCACTATTTGCAGGCCAGACAACAAGTCCAGCACCTTGTAGACTTAATAATTTTATTACTGCCATTATTCAGGCGTTATGAGGTCGCTGCTTATAAACTGGCACTTCGACTTGCAGGTGCTGTTAGGAAAGTATCGGACGGTTTGGAACCTTCTGGATTCACTACTCTGGCCTTTTGTCAGCTTAAGTTAAACCAATTACGCGAGGTATTAATTTTTACTCGTTATTTTAGATATATTTACTGAAATAAAATGAAAAATCGGCACGTGGTTAGAACGTTTGCATTCAAACAATGAGTACCGTGTTCGAATCTAACTATGGTCTATTTGTTATCAAGGAGATTTCCTGATGTTATCGGACTGGAGGGGTCGACCCCATTCGAAAACCATACCTTGTGAGTTAAATTGGGTAG
>OZ038485.1:12067998-12112998 GCA_964036315.1 Acanthosepion esculentum | reverse complement strand
CTGAAGCTCCTATTCTCCATAGAGCTTTCTCCTTCATCGTATTCTCATTCCATGGAAGTTTCAAAATGAGCCAGTTGAACAATATCTTGATTGTCTCGAAGTTTTTTGTTGTCATTTATGACAAAATTGTCAGAGCTATACAAGAGTCCGTCAGTGTATTCTTTGTTTGTAACGCTATTTTTTGTTCCTTTCGTATGGGAAATATCGCTAGAAACAAAGACAATAATACTATACTGCGATGTGATATCTGTTCTCCTGTATTATCAAAGATGAAGAGGAGACTTGAAACAAAAGAAATCTGGTTCTACAAAAGGATGCTGACGATACGATGGAGTAAACATGTGATTAACGGGGAAGTTTTAAGGGAAATGGAAACAAAATTCCACTTGTACTTAGAGTCAGAAAGAAACAGATGGAATTGTAGGACGCATCATGAGGAAAGAAGGATTAGAAAATTCGACACCCACAGGGCATACTGAAGGTAAGATGAACAGAAGAAAACATAGAATAGCCTATGTAAAAAAGTTAGTGGGAATGGTTATAGGACCCAATGTGTCCTGTTATTTAACCCATAGATGATAGTACTTTTTGCATAAGTAAATGTAACGAACTCGACTGGAATACGAACTCAGATCTACAATTTCTCATTCGGAAACGTTATGCATGGTATCCAGTAAATTGCGCGAAATCAATTTGCTCGAAAAATAATTTCTCGAACTATCAATTGCTCGAAAGACAGATTGCTCGAACCTGTGGTTAAAAAAAAAAAACTACATTGTTTCTAATATTTACTATAAGATAAAATCTGGACTATTTATTGCATGTTCTTTCACTTTCTCCCTGGCTTTAGCGGCATCAATTTCAGCGGCATTTTCTGCATGGTTGTGATTCCCGCTTCGTTTCTGGATACTAACATTGACACTGATAGCACGTGCTAAGCATTTCCTTTTTTGTCCTTAATATATAGATATCCATCCAAACACAACTTCTTCTTTTCCTTTTTCGCTCTCAACAGAAGTTATGTCCATCACTTTTGTTCGAGATCTTCAAAATTACTGAAATAGAAACAGAAAACAAATATAGAAAAAAAATCAGGAAAATAGTCAGTAGTATTGTAGGTTAATTCAATACCAACAGTAGACAATCCAGTGATGAGTATCAACAATTAAGGGAATACTGTAAGACAAGTCTAATGACAATAGATATGGTTGCTATGGGAAGAAAGAGAGAACCACGCGTAGGGAGAGTAGCCTTAGCACCGTGTGTTGAGCCAGCAAAGAGAGAAATTCCTAGAAGACTGACTGCTAAAGTGAGTGTTGTGGCTCCTTTTATATCCAGCTCCGTTGACGTGTCGTGAGACGGCGCAGTTTACGAGGTGCTTCCAAATTACTTCGAGCAATCTGCCTTTTGAGCAATTGATAGTTCGAGAAATTATTTTTCGAGCAATTTACTGTCGAACAATTGATTTCGAGCAATTTACCTGCACATCCAAGCTCACAGAACCTAGTATTACCAAGTGGTCAGCCATCTAGATACTGACCAGTCTCATAGTTGCTTAACTTCAGTGATAGGTCGACAATAGATATTTCAATGTGGTATTGCCATACTCTTATTAAGAGCTGCAAAGGATGGAGAACTTTGGAGAGCCATAACTGCCCACGTTGTGAACAGTCACGACACATAGCAGAAGAAGATTTTATCGAATGTATGCGGAGAGGCCTATTTTCGTATTTTTGTTTCACTTTCTGACAATATTAAACCATTTATATAACATTTCTTGTTCCAGAGTCTTGTTCCAAATCACATTTAACCCCGTTGTCTGTTTACTTCCGAGTTCTGTTCATTAATATCCTATTAGTTTTTATTATGCTACTTATCAAGCTGATTGTCCGAAGAAGCTTCTATTCGCTTGCACCTGATTTCTTTGGCAAGTGCTATGAGAACTGATCCGATCTTTCGCCACTTGAGTAACCTTGTCAGTTCTAAAGTCATCTTTAGGCCGTCAGCATCTCTGTCACGATCTCATCTTGTCCCGCAGCGTAACCCTCTTGATTTTTGGCCACTGCCATTCTAACTTTAGTGCTCCGGCTCCTTTCAAGATTTTATCTATTGTACGTTTTCAAATTACTAACAGAGTAGAATATATCGGTAGAAACAAAGACTAAAGTTCCAAAATGTTATGTAATATCAATTCTCTTATATGGCAATGTAAGCTAGACAATATCTTCGCAGGGGAAGTGAAAACTGGAAGCAACAGAAAGTGTTAAATAATAGTTTAGCATCCTATTATTTTTAGGGTAAAGTGTGTCGCTGCTCGGACTTCTTAGGGTTGACCTTTGAGGTCAGGTCGAAGACAAAACAAAGAAGTCGATAAATACAGAGATAGGGTTTTCAGTGAGTTGTTTCTTAACCATTAAACAATGTTTCCTTCAAGCCTGGAATCTGCTTCCCAATGGAGGGGAAGCAACCCTTACTGGCGAGTTCGAAGATACTTACATCGACGTTACTAAACTAGTTAAGTTTGAAATTCCCTTGAATTTGAGGCCTTTTATCTCCGAACCCAAAATCTGGGGATCACCGGTTGTGAAAGAAGAAAACGTTATGATGGTCGAATCAAGACAGGCGCTGAAGATCACTCCCTACGAGGGGAGGGGGATATGCAACAAAAAGGTGGTTCTACAGAAGGATGCTGGGAATAATATGAACGGGGTGTCATCTACGAACTATTTTCAAGGAAAATGGCGACAAAGAACAAAGAAAAATGAACACTTAGAATCACAAGTAGATGAAAGTTCTTTGACATATAATAAGGAAAGAAGGCTTGGAGAATTTTACACTCACAGACATATCTGAAGCAAAACAGGGATGTGATAGCAGCAGTTCACCTACCTTACGAGCTTTTGTGGATAGATGACAGAATAGGTGTGGGAGTTTTGGTAAAGGTAAAAATGTTGCTAAGAAGGAGGGATATGATGTAATGAAAAGACATGATCGCACACGTCCCGAAGGGTGACAGCTCGTGGTAGACAAACGTTTCTCTCCTTTTAATCTATGGGAGAGTTCTCTGAGGTGCTAATCCACATTTGCTGCAATTGTTCCTTTCTTTTTTTGCTGAATAGAATATCCATTTGAAAAAAGAGCAAGGTTTTTCTAAAATGAAGTTGAAAGATTATATTGAATCCATTGCTATGTCAGCTGCCCAAGAAATCTGGTTATTTTCGTGCGAGACAATATTTTCTCACCAGAATATATCTTACATATTTATAAGTCCATGCTTTGTCCATGTTTTGAATAATTCCTTCCACATATTGCCCGCTGCCCCCTGCTATATATCGATAAAATCCAAAAAAAGTATCAGCAATATTATTGGCCTCGATCTGGCGTCTCAACTTAAGGTTGTCTCACTCTGACTTTTCTATAAATACTTTCATGAATATTATTCGGATGAGTTATTGTGGATGTCATAAGAAAGGTAAGTAAGAATATGTTGTTTTGGTGTTAGGAATATTGTAGCATGTTTAGGCCAGTTTTTGTAGCTAGTTAAGTTTAACCTTTAAGTCAGAAGGAGACCGTCCTTTTCCCCTTTCCCCATGCTTGGCCTTCTGCCACATTTTCTGTATTGAAACGGAAATAATTATCGTTCTTCACTATGGTACGAAGATATTTTTTTAAACTTTAAACACAGTACAACACTGGTGACGAGACCTCATTAATTTACGGTTGGTTTAGTGAGATGTAACCGTAAATTCTATGCCTACAATTTCTTTTCTCGCTTGTAGAACTCACTTCCAGCGCCATGCTTTCCAGCCAACTTTAATCTTCAAAAATTATCAATGTCAAACGATATCTACTCTCTTCCTTCTTTTGTTCTCGCTCCTTAGCAATGATTCTGTTATCTAATTCTTCCACACAAGTAACCCATTGTATCTGGTGGCTTTATACACACACAGTGACGCACACACACACAAACACATATACACACACACACGCGCATATATATATATATATATATATATATATATATATATGTATGTATATATATGTATATATATATATATATTACATAGTAGAGAAATCCAAAGTTACCTCACTCGAATATCTATTTCGGCCAACAAGACTTGCTGGTATGGCTTGCCAATTCAGTGCTCTACGTTTACAAGCCTTACACGCAAATCTTGGAGGGCGAAATAGTTATTTGAATGAGGTAACTGGATATGTCGTCTATGTAATTTATATGCTCTGTTATAATAAATACATTGAACTCTTTTTGTGGTTCAGTTTTAATATTTCATAAAGAGTTTTCCAATAACTTGAACCGATTTTAAATGTGAATTAAATTTAAGCAGCGAATGATTATTTTTCTTCTTTCAGATGTGGCGGATATTTGGGCGATATTATTTTTCAGAAATAATTTCCATGAATATAAATAACATGATCCAACAGAGAAATAAATACATTTTCACCTATTAACACTGATTGATCCGTCTTAATGAAACTCCCTTATATATAATCCGTCTTAATGAAACACTCTTACTATTTGGATTTACTTGAACTATTTACCGACGGATTATATATATATATATATATATATATATATATATATATATATATATTTAAATACGTTTTTTGTGGTAGAGAATTTAATAATAGCTAGGAAAAAGGCAAAATTTATAAGGCATTTAAAAAAAAAATCTAAAAAAAAAAACCAGGCTGTTTTTTAACAGGAATTTAAAAATAAATAAATAAGTAAATAAATAAATAAAATAAACTTGATAAGTTCTGGGTCGAAACCCGTTCTTTTTTTGCAGCTTTTTTTTTTAATGCCTTATAAATTTTGCCTTTTCCTAGCTTATAATATATATATATATATATATATATATATATATATATATATATATATATATATATATATATGAGTCTATATTTTATATAAAAATGCAAAGGGTTCATTTAAGTTAGTCAAAAAACGAAACACTCAAATCGATTGGAATACCTAAAAGGCAAAGAAAATAAAAACACTTTATCTCGTATATGCTACGGTTTTCTCGGGGTCGGTGAATATGACTCTCCACCACTTCCTGTCTTTTGTTACTTTAAGATCCTTTTGACCCTCTACCATCCCTTTGTATCATTCATTCACGCGATAAGGAGTTTGATTGTTCCTTTCCACGCTTCATTTATTTTCACTGTGTCCTTGTATCTTCGATTCGACATATTTTCTTTCCCCATTAACTTCAATCCTCGACTTTAATTTTAAAACATCCATGCTTAAAGAATCTAGAGTGTGTCTCCCTGAATACCATAACTGTTTTCACTTAAATTATTTCACCCCTACATAAAAGATCCTCAAATCAACATGTCGACAAGCACCAAGCATGGATAAAAATGGTTACTAGACGCGCATGCACGCACGTACACACACGCCTGCACATGCAAACATACAAAGGAATACACATTATCATCCGAATCGCATAGCCAAACTAGAATTCTGGTACACATACACATATGAACTGTACACATAAATACTCCTTGACAAGTCAGATGCCGAAAGGTCTGCTTAACCAATGAATACAAAAATACACTGATATTAAATGAAATAACTTGATTTGCTAAAACTACTACTCTGTATTTTTGGATTAAGTAGGTATTAATACTGATGGCACAGCTATTTACTTCCGTAAATTGATAGTATGCTATCTGATGAGTCCGCCAAGTCCAATAGGGTAAAGAGAACAGATCTCTAAAATGACCTCTAATTAGTTGTTAACTGTAGCAGGGAATATCAACTAGTGCAAGAAAAATCGGACTAAGTCGCAGCTGATCTTGAAAACGACCTTCGACAAATTGTTGATAGCTTATTCCTTTCCACTCCCACTAAGATCTAGCATCTTCGTGACATTATCGCCGTGCTTAGGCTTTTGTTACTGAATTAAGACTTTATTACGGATTATTCCAATGGTGTAGCAATTTTAAGACATATTCTATGATAACAGGTGAGCCTTAATTTTGATCATTTTAACGGCAATATACACTTAAAATGCCGCATGCAATATGTAGTGACGCATAGTGTTAAAATACGCATCTAGCATAATAATGTCTCCCAATATGTTCCACGAATGGAACAAGGGTTTATAGAGGATAAAGTGCATTGACAACGATAGGGCTGATAGTGATATCAATACGAAAAATAAGTGCTTCTTTGATCATTAGCTTAGGGACTTTTTCTTTCCGTATATATATATATATATATATATATATATATATATATATATATATATATATATATATATATAAAGATTTATATTCTTAAAATGTACTGTATTTAGGGGATAAAGTGCTCAATATCAGAGATAGAGCGTGTGTAAATTTGGTTATTTTGGCGGTTATTTTACAAGAAACCGAACAACTTCCGGTAAAATAACCGCCAAAATAGACTACCCACAATGCACCACTGACCCTTATATATAAATAGCCGAGAAAAATAACAGCACTCGTAGCCTGACGATTTCATTTAGCAAGAAACAGACTGTCGTCTCTGGATGTTGACTTTAATGTCCACTTCATATTTACATAAGATCTATCCCGGAAATTGAGCCTTTTAATCTGTGAATATAGCATACATTAAAACTACATTGTTATTATATATATATATATATATATATATATATATATATATATATATATATATATATATATATATATATATATGATATTTTCTTTTTATACGTTATATTCATAGATTCTTTATTAATTGATTATTTAATTGTATCTATTAAAATAACGTATCAACAGAAAACGTATTAAAAAATTGTCAAGTTTTAACCAATTCATACGATATATATATATATATATATATATATATATATATATGTGTGTGTGTCTGTGTGTGTGTGTCTGTGTGTGTGTTTGTGTGTCTTTCTTTGTATGTATGTATAATTTCTTTATATATATAAGCAACACGGCTACAAAATCTATAGGAAAAAGAAGTTGAAAAAGCAATTGGAGTCTTTAAGAATATTTACTTAGAGTAACTTTAACGGTTTCACATTTTTATGATATTCGAAATTTGCTATTCCATGATCTGTATATATATATATATATATATGTTAGAAAAGTGACCAAAGATAATGATATTTATTCTGATTGAATATTTAATGCCGAGACTTAAAATATAAACATAAAAAAAATTAATCTGATTTAAAAAAAAATTGCAATTAATTGTTCTATAAAAAATGGTTTCATATTTGCCTCTGGAAATTGAAAAATGATTTTGATTTGAGTAATACTTAAACCCACTGAGGATGTTTTTCTGGCCTTTGTATTTCGAGATGCGACCCGTTGTTCAAATTTAAATGAAACCGTTGGAGGTGATATTTGTAATTTAAATGTCTCATGAACGTCTTTCATTAGACACGCCTTTATACAGTAAATTATTTTTTTTCCTTTCACCAGACGTCGAATAATTCTGAAGATTCGTACCACTTTGAACGGTTTAGAAATATTTTCAATTACTTCCGTGTATTCTGTAGACACATTACTCTGTAACACCAGATTATTTGTTTTTCATTGAGTGTAAAGTAAATTCTATAGTCTTTTTACACTTTATTCAATTTAGACAATAATTATCTTCACCCAGCAAAAAAAAATATTTTCACCTAGACACTTTTCGCGACGTCTAAGAGAACTACTTATAAAATTAACAGAAAATATTTACTTATACAGTGAGTTTATAAAATCTTTGGACAATTTTAAACACTGGGAGTATTGAGTCTATATAATTAATCAGTAAAAAACATAACATTTATATGATTGACATTTCAAGGTTTCTGTCTCTTATTCCAAATTTAATATTTGGTCTTTTTACCTAGCATTATTTATATTTTTTCTTGAAAATTCAAAATATATCAGCTTTTATTAGAATTGTTATCGACCCATAGCTTTGCATACAGCGAAAGAATTGTTATTGACCAATGGCTAAATAAAATTAAAAATAGAATATTAAACTAATCAAAAACCTTTTGCTGCTATCCAAAGAACGCATAGAAGGCATTATAATAAAGAAGAATCATATGGTAATCCAAAATCCAAGTGCATGCAAAGATTTCATAAAACAGATTCTGTTAATGCTCAATCACAGTCTGGAATGCTAAGTGTAAGTGAAGAAAGTCTATCAACTGTCGATATATCTGAGATGATGCATTGTAACTATTTGCACTATTTACATTTTATCGGGCTGTTGTCCTAACCGTTATTGCCATATTAACGACGTTTCGGCCGTTGTACGTTCCGGGCTTCTTCAGGATCTGTCTATATATCTGAGATGACGCATTGTAAATATTTATACTATTTATAATGGTCGGACTATTGTCCTCATCTTTATTGTCATATTAACGACATTTTGGCCGTTGTACGCTCCTGGCTTCTTCAAGATCTGTTTATATATCTGAGATGATGCATTGTAACTATTGACACTATTTACATTGTTAGGACTGTTGTCCCCATCTTTATTGCCATATTAACGACGTTTCGGCCGTTGTACGCTCCGGGCTTCTTCAGAACCTGTCTATATTTCTGAGATGATATATTGTAACTATTTACACTCTTTAAGTTGTTCGGACTATTGTCTTCATCTTTTTTGTCATATTAACGACATTTGGGCCGTTGTACGCTCCGGGCTTCTTCAGGATCTGTCTGTATTTCTGAGATGGTATGTTGTAACTATTTACACTGTTTACATTGTTCGGACTATTGTCCTCATCTTTATTGCCATATTAACGAGGTTTTGGCCGTTGTACAGTCCAGTCTTCTTCAGAATTGTTCTATATTTCTAAGATGAGGTATTGTAGTTACTTACACCATTTACATTTTTCGGTAAAGATATGCTATCAGCATATACCTTCTTTTAACAACAATGTACCGTAACCGAACACCCCTTTCTAAATATTTTTGGCATTAAAAATAAATTAATAAAACCTCTAATGTAAAGTTGAAAATATTAAAAAAAAAGTATCTGTAAATCTCATTCCCCCTGTTTTTACATGAAATGCAGCATATTATAAAGCTTCCTAAAAATGAAGTTGTACTAAATCAAATAAATGAATTAACGGTAATTTGTAGGCATTGTATGTTTACTTTAAAATATAGTAAAACTGAATCTTCAGAAATGTATGCATTACAATTATATATCTTTTAATTTAAAGTATACATTAATCGACATAATATTTACTTTATTCTTTAATCTTCCCAACTTTAGTATTGCTTTGTTGCATTGCCCATTCAATATAATAAGTATCGTATTTTAGGTTCCACACACACACACACACACACACACACACACACACACACACACACACACACACATATATACATATATATATATATATATATATATATGAAGAAATATAGTCTTAAAGTGTGCTATATTTATGGGATAAAGTGCTCAATATCAGAGATAGAGCGTGTGAAATATAAAAGTGAACATAGAAGTCAACACTTAGAGGCGACAGTCTGTTTCATGCTAGATGCAATCGTCGAGCCACCAAGCATGAAACAGACTGTAGCCTCTAAGTGTCGACTTCTATGTTCACTTTTATATTTATATATACATATATATATATATATATATATATATATATATATATATATATATGTGTGTGTGTGTGTTTGTATATATAAATTAATTATACTTGCGACCCCTTTAAGAAGGTTTTTTTAATATAAAAAAATGTTAAAATTCCTTAAATATGCCTTTTTGTTTATTATAACTCTGTCTACTTGACCTTATCTAATGTTTGTATGCAACATTTTGCCTGATGTTGGACGTGTCAAAAGTATCATTTTTTCTAGACATGAATTAATAATCCACCTACCTACCTAACTACCTACACCCTCTGATCTTATGTTTCATTTTCCCTTTTAGATTAGTTCTGCCTCTTGATTGGTTAATCCAGACATACCCACAGGTATGTTTTTTCTTTTTTTAATTTTGAAATTAGGGTTTTCCCTCCTACTTTATAACTTTCAAATGAGGTAATGATTTTTATTATAGTTTCCCAAATAAATCATTTTTATTATGAGTTATCTACCGTCGCCCGATAAAGGATCATTATAGTTCCGAAACATGAAACCATTTTTAAGTAGCGATGTAAAATATTTAAATAAAATTATTATAATAATATTTTGGTCTATTTTGTATCGAGTACTTTTTAAAAAAATAAGTAAATAACGAACTGGATTATTAAAGTGTTCGTTCTTTATATATATATATATATATATATATATATATATATATATATATATATATATATATATATATATATATATATATATATATATATTAAATATATAATATCTTCTTAATAAAAATCCATTCAACAAGCCTCTTTGTTTACGTTTGGATACGAAAATTTGTGCAGATATGAAAAAAATGAACGATCTATGACCTGAGAAAGTCTGCTAGATTCCGCGTATCGTCTCAGAAATGATACAACTCGTTCTGCAAGCTCAACCAAAACTGGAATATTGCTGCCATATCTGAGCTGCGATTGCCCGGGGCCTCACTTTTCCATTTTGCAGGCGATGAATTATTTTCTACTTTAGAATCCCTCCCCCACAGTCGGAAATTCCTAGCCCCTATTTATTTTATCGTTATTCTCATGACAGACGTTCCGAAGAGCTATATATTCATTTAGTTCAGTCTCATCATGCCACGTCAAGAGTATTGAGTCACCCTCATTCTCTATGTCTTCCATTGTAATGAAAAATTTCCCAGTCAGACAGCTTCTTCCCAAGAACTCTTAGGTTGTGGAACATACTTCGAAGAGAGTGCTTTCACGGCCGCTATAATAAATTCTTCAAATCTAGAGTCAATCGTCATCTATCCACATTCCCTCATAATATGCACGTATTAATCACTCGTTTTACGAACTTACCACAACCTTGGTATGGCCAGATCATCTTGAAACAAAGGCTCCCGTACTATCATCGAATTTAGGCAACGTCGAGACTTGTCAAGACCTAGATGGATGACCTCTTGGGAATATCAGGTGCTGTAATTTTAGGTGAATGAATGTTAAAATGAATAATGCCTCTGAAATGTTAACTGCAGAGCCAGGTTCCAATTCCCGTTGGTTTTGCGCAAATAATCTTCCCTCCAGCTATGGTTTAAATAGTATATCACTAAAACACTATTACCTAAAACAAAACAAAAAATTCTTATTCTTATAACCTAAAAATACTTTCTACCTTGCAAGTTATCGATAAGCCGTAGAAAACGAATATGTCTATTCAGTAATGCTCTGCCTTAAGTGGCTTTTGAGCCTTGTGTTAGGTGAAACATAGTATTAAATTGGGTTGTAATAACATATTGATAAATTTAAAAGGCATTTTCCAAAGTCAGTATTCGTTGTTTATTTAAATCGTTCTTCTTCCAACTTGCCCATTTCAAAATAAACGTCACTATTTATAAAGATCGACCCAGCTTGAAACAGGGCAAGAAGAGTGATAATTTACGTAAGAATTTCTCAGTCGAATAGCAAAGGGAAAGGCAACAACACAA
This sequence comes from Acanthosepion esculentum, assembly GCA_964036315.1. NCBI lineage: Eukaryota > Metazoa > Mollusca > Cephalopoda > Sepiida > Sepiidae > Acanthosepion > Acanthosepion esculentum. The sequence continues at coordinate 12,101,441 of OZ038485.1, read as the reverse complement.
GAGGAATGGTTTTCGCAAATTAAATATTTATATGGTGCAGTTTGGCTTACGGCAGTTGCAAAGGAATTTAGAATGGATTTACTGGATTTCCTTCTAGGAGACGTATTTTCATCCAATAGAAATCGCAAAAACCTAAGTGAACTCTAGTTCGTTTTCTGCTAAATCGTTTCCTTAGAGAAACCTTCATCTACACAGGATGCATGTTTCAAAAACTTACGTATGAGAAGAAAAATAGAATCAAATAATGTGATGTTTTGAATGGCAACATATTTTATTATGGAAGCATTTATATTACACTAATATTGAGAAGTAAATATTGTGAATGGAATAAAAGAAACAGGCTATGAGAATTGAATATTGATATGTTACGAACTTAAGTTTTCCACCATAGCACGCTTCTTTGATCATGATCATGGCTCTCCACAACTTCTTCTCAAATGAAGCTCTTAATATGTTTTGACGTTTTGATATTTCTAATAAAACCTATCCCGCCATCCGTTAACTCATGTTCGCTAAGCATGTTATGCGTTTTTTTTTATCAGACTCTCTTGCCTTCAATCTGTCCTGTGAGTATCAGATTTTCCAAGCCCTCTTTTCTCATTATATGCCCTAAAAATTTCAACAGTTTCTTCCTGATTTTAAGTATAAGTTTCATTTTTGTTTTTATTTTATCTACAACTTCATCCTTGCTGACATATTGGGTTCATGGTATCCTCAGCATCCTCCTGTAGAAGCACATTTCTGTTACTTCATGTTTCTTCTTCATTTTTAGGGAGATTGTGCAGCATTTACTGCCATATAGGAGGACAGATATCACATTGAAAAATACGCCGACACAAAAGTAGAAAAGCTAATTCAGAATCTCCTGCAAATCTTCTGAACGGTCTCCTTGATTATGTTGGTGAAGGCTGCCATAATCCTTGCATTTAGTTCATCTTTGGAGTTTTGTTGGTATCTTGCTCAACTGCGCCCCACACATAATTATCAAGCGGGTTGCAGTCTGGGGAGTTAAGAGGCCAGATGTAGGGGGTGATGTAGTCGCAGAAATTATTCGACAACTCTGACTGGGGTTCTCCTGCTTGTGAGTCCATTTGTCAGACATAGGATCTTTCAGAAGCCACGCTCTTCATCCAGGGCAGCAGTACCTCCTCAAGCACTTGATCTAGGTCAGCGGGTTGCGTCTGAGGCCCTCACCAATAATCTCGGGAGTTCTTTTCTTATTAGAACGATCAGAGTGAGTTTTCCGCGAGCCCTACCTTCGTAATCACTTTTCTACATTTTCTAACATTTTCTTAATCGTATTCAATGGCACTCTGAAATGGAGTTTCTGGTGCGAATGCCAAGTAGTACAGTATGCAGTTTCCAAATTTCCGGTGGAGTGATTTGCTTCATTGGGAGTTAAGTGCCCAGATGTCATTTTCTTTCTGACGGTACACAATTGGCCCTACTATACTGTACAGGCGATAGAATTAAAAAACAAACAACGCGAAATAAAAATAATATAAAATGGCGAAAATTGATCCATAGTACACGGTATATTTGTTAAAATGAGATGTCAGTGTTATTTTCATTTTTGGGTATTGGGAAGCCAATTTATTCATCGCACGCTGTCCTTCCTGGGTATGACGATAAACTACATCCAACAGCAACGTCTCTGACCAGGAGGTTTTGAGGAGCGTGGAAGCATCTCTTAATTGCTGGTGTTCCCAGGTTCACCCCAACCAAGAGTGGTAGCACTTTTTAGGGTCCCGGCTATGGGCAAATAGGTAACCCCAAACTGGAGTCAGAACAATATGAAAGATTACCAGCAATGCATTTTTGAAAAAAAAAAATTACCAGCAATAAAAATATTGTCGGCATTAAATAACCCATTGAGGTTGATATGCCATAAAACACAAGAAACCAAATCAATATATACTTAGATAGATAGATAGATAGATAGATAGATAGATAGATAGATATGAAGACCAAGAAAGACAGATAGGGATGAAGAGACCAAGATAGATAGATAGATAGATAGATAGATAGATAGATAGATAGATAGATAGATAGATAGATAGATAAAAAATATTACCAGCAATAAAAATCTTGTTGGCATTATATAACCCATTGAGGTTGATATGCCGTAAAACAAAAGAAACCAAATCAATATATACTTAGATAGATAGATAGATAGATAGATAGATAGATAGATAGATAGATAGATAGATAGATATGAAGACCAAGAAAGACAGATAGGGATGAAGAGACCAAGATAGATAGATAGATAGATAGATAGATAGATAGATAGATAGATAGATAGATAGATAGATAAAAAATATTACCAGCAATAAAAATCTTGTTGGCATTATATAACCCATTGAGGTTGATATGCCGTAAAACAAAAGAAACCAAAATCAATATATATTTAGATAGATAGATAGATAGATAGATAGATAGATAAAAAAAATATTACTAGCAATAAAAACCTTGTCGGAATTAAGTAGCCCATTGAGGTTGATATGCCATAAAACAAACTAAACCAAACCAAACCAAATCATCGCACTCTGTAGATCTTTTAATAATGTTAAGTATTGTAGAGTAGAGTTCTCACTTAAGCCGTCTTATACTTAATTATAGCGAATTTATTTCTACTCTCTCAAATAGTTTTGTCGTTTCGTTTACTTAGACTTCTTCTGGAGATTTGTTACATTATTCTTTGATATTAAAAAAAAATAAAACGTTTCCTTTGTATTTTGTGGAAAACATTAATTCTCTGAAGCCAAATGCAACACAAAGCCAAGAATATTTTTCGACCATTAATCTTTTTCACAATATTCCTTTGAACCGATCCTGTCTTCCGCTTTTTTTTTGAATCAATATGTAGAGAGGATTTTCATTTGAACAAAAAAAAACAACGCCTTGCATTTTCTTTGAATCAATAACATTAATCTTAGAAATGGCATTTCTGACCTTTTTCTAACATACATTATAAAAATATATTTGTACATACATGCATATATATATATATATATATATATATATATATATATATATATATATATATATATATATATATATATGTATATATTTAAATCAATATGTATATATATATATTTAAATCTGTATGCATATATATATTTGTGTGTATACACGTATATATATACATACATATATATATATGAAAGTATAGTTTTAAGGTGTGCTATATATATATATATATATATATATATATATATATATATGTATATATTTAAATCAATATGTATATATATATATATATATATTTAAATCTGTATGCATATATATATATTTGTGTGTATACACGTATATATATACATACATATATATATGAAGAAATATAGTTTTAAGGTGTGCTATAAATATATATATATATATATATATATATATATATATATATATATATATATATATATATATATATATTGAAATTATTAGGAGAAATTGATAATTATATTTAATGATTTATCGAGTCTGAAACCTCAACAGAATGCAGAAATCACTGGACGGTCGTTTCGTACGATATTTGGGACTCATCAGCAGTGCTCATCGCTCCGGCACGATGACTTCTGGTTTCCTGCTAGGACAGCTATTGACGGCCTAGAAGTGTTCTGTCTACCCAATTTCACTCACAACTTATGCTTCAACACATGATATGGTTTGCAGGCATATATATATATATATATATATATATATATATATATATATATATATATATATATATATATGATGTGGAGAAAACAACTGAAAAGTTGCAAATTAAAAGAAAAAAAAATTGAATGTTTTTTTAAGTTTTTTTGTGAAAGTATTTATTTATATTTCTTTTATATATATATATTTGATATTTCAGAACGCCCCGTTCTTTCGTCAGAAATTAAGTAAATAACTGTATCCAGAAGTTTGTTTTCAAGTAACGTCCGTCGCGAGACGCGGACGTCACGTTATGTGGAATGCAACTGTGTTTATATATATATATATATATATATATATATATATATATATATATATATATATATGAAAATATATATATTATATATAATATATATATATATATATATATATATATATATATATATATATATATATATATATCCTTTGTTGTCCTGATGATGGCCATGTTGACCGAAACTAATCAAGGAATCTAACTGAAATAACAATAAAAACGAAACAGTAATAATAATATATAACCCTGTGTGTCTGAAGATTTTTTATTGTTATACATATGGGTATTTATATATGATTAGATATTTGTGTATATATGGATGTATGTTTGTGTGTCGTTGTATGTGTATTTGTATGTATGCTTTAGTGTCTTGGAGTGTATCATATATACAAACTAAAATCTGCTTTTGTTGATAAGGAACCTTTAATTGCTTATAGACCGTTGTTCTTTTCTTAAATTATGATAAACTTTTAATATATTTTAACATAATATTGTTGGAATATTATTAGAATATAAGTTGGTCTATGTATACTTATTCCTTTCCCCTTTTTGTGTATGTGTCTACATGTTTATGTATATGTGTTTATATATGTATGTGTGTATGTGTATATATGTATATATGTATGTATGTATGTACGTATATATATGTATGTATGTGTATATGTATATATGTATGTATGTATATATGTATGTGTATGTATATGTGTATGCATGTGTGTGTGGGTATATGTGTATATATATGTATGTATGTGTGTATATATATATATATGTGTAGTTGCGTATGTATGTATGTATATATATGTACAAGCTGATGTGTATATGCATTTTTATATTTATATCGTTTTAATTTACGTTTGTTTGATTTTTCATGTATATACATGTATTTGTAAATGTCTGTGTATATATTTAGTTTATATGCATATATGTATGCGTGCGTATGTATGTACTTCTAGATATGTATGTGTATGTGTGTGTATGTATGTATTTGCATATAGTTGCATCTTTATGTATATATTTCTTTACTTGCTTTATTTACTTTTCTGCGTTAACGTATGGGTCGATATATTTATATGTGCTTATCTATATGTATGTTTATGTGCGTATGTCTGTATATGCGTACCTATTATGCGTATATATGTATATGCGGATGCATGTGTTGATTTGTATGCGTATGTGTGAATGTACAATTATATATTGAGGTGGTTATTTACTTTTGTCTGTAATGTGTCGAAAACTATATGATTTAAAAATGTATATATATATATATTTATATATATTTATTTGTTTAAATTTTATCTATATATAATTGACCGGATTAGTTATTTTTCAAGTTAAAATTCGTTTAATAACATATTAAGCCACGAATATATTCACTTTTAGCTATGACATCTGACCGTCTAGATCATAATGAATGTAGATGTATGTGCCTGTGTGTATTGATGCCTATGTGTAAGGAAAGTGCATTTGCGTACGTGTGGTGTAGATATTTTGTATGTGTGTGTATATATCTAAATACGTCTGAGCGCTTAACCTGCGTATGTTCGAATGATTTCGCGTGAGAGGCGACTAACATGTTGAAATGAAACTAAAGTGTATACATTTCTGTCTGGGGTTCTGAACATCCCTTTCAACATAATTTCAATGAAAATACAAATTAAATAGCATATATATCTTTCATTTTTATTTTTATATTTTTATATTTTTTCTCCTCGGCAATTCTACAATTTAAAACTTAATAGAGATTTGATTTAGATTTCTAAATAGGTAATTTTAAATTTTTTACTTTAAATTTTAATTTCAAATGTTATAAATCTTTTAATATCTATGATAACCTTGCTTAGTTGTCAAATTTTTCGAATCATCCTATACTTGTATTTTGATTGGTCATTCTAGCTTATGTAACAGCGTTTACTCCTGGCTAAGGATCGTTAATTAATTTGAAACTTTTAAAACCATTTATTCTATATTCTATATCATCACTTGACAAGACACCAGAAGTGTTGAAACAAAATGGCTATTTTTGTCGTGATTTTATAACATATTTATGTTGTAATATTCAAATAAATAATTACATATATATATATATATATATATATATATATATATATATATATATATATATATATATGCAGTGCGTGTGTGTGTGCGTGTACTTTTATTATTTCAAACGTTATATTTAGTGCTTACCCGTGTTTGAATAGACGCTCTATTATTAAACATTATTTATTTTGTTTATTATTAAAATAAACGAGTCGTCTACTCAAATACGTGTATCCACTAAAAATAATATTTTAAGTAATAAAAATATGTCTAATTAAAAAATTAAAAAATATATATATGCGACTGTGTGTATTTTACTATGGTTCACCGAATACAAGGCCCATGAGCCATTAAAGGTAGATGATTACAAAATGAGACTTTTTGGAGAACGTGCCAGGTGAGAGTAAGAGATTTATGTTATAAGGATATATAGGATAGAGAACGGTTGACCCTAGATGTGACGTCTGAGGAAATCGGGAAAGGAATCTTCCAGGTAGTCTGTAGTACAACGTAAAAGATTGTGGTAAGAAGCTGATTGGAACAGCCTCCTTATCAATGGAAAACGTAGACGTAGTCGATTCAGTGTGCGTGATAAGGTTGGTCTAAGAGCTATTGAAATCAATAAATGTATTCGCCTGAATATCTCCGACGAAAAAAAAGCGATAGATTTGCGAGGGGCTAGTGACGTTTCTTCTGTGGTAACGTAGATGTAAGGATGAAAATAAACATCCACGAAAAAGCATGCATGATATTGAACTCGGGCTCAAGTTGCAAAGTGATAATTTGCCGTCTCCAGCATATATATATATGGCAACAGTAATCCATTTTCAATTTGATCTTGCTCTTGGAAAGATAAAGCATCCCAGGTTCGTATACAATGTAAGCGTTTCATTTGTTATTAGAGACATTCTATAGTTTTGAATTCGTAAAGTTCAAAAATAATTAGTAATAAGTAATGCAATAGAAAAGCAATAATAACAACGAAAATTGCAATATGAGCGCTGGTAAAAAACATGCAATGATAACAGCAAAATTGCAAAACTGGTAAAAATGATTGCTGAAGACATTAATTTACATTATTCGGACTATTGTCCTCATCTTTGTCGCTATATTTATTACAACGTTTCGGTCGTTGTACGCTACGGCCTTCTTCAGTTGGTTTGAATGTTGAACGGAAACCCATTATTTCGCTCACTAGATTGTTCTAGTTCTACGTGCCATGTTTAATGGATGTCAGTTATCAGTTATCTCTTGTTAATTTCCCTTTCAGAGTTCTCCACTGTCTTAACCGGGTATTGAACTCACACTCTTTGGGTCCTGTCACTGGATCTAACTAACGCCTTTATCCACTGTTCCATGTGTCCTTGAGCATTTCTTAACTACGGTCGAAACGTTGTAATAAATATGGCGACAAAGATGAGGATAATAGTCCGAATAATGTAAATAGGGTACATAATACCTCAACTTAGAAATATAGACAGATACTGAAAGGCCGAAACGTTGTAATAAATATGGCGACAAAGATGAGGAAAATAGTCCGAATAATGTAAATAATGTACATAATACCTCATCTCAGAATTATAGAGAGATACTGAAAGGCCGAAACGTTGTAATAAATATGGCTGTTAATTCCCCTCTCCAAGTTCTCGACTGCTTTAACCGGGTATTGAACTCACAGTCTTTGGGTCCTGTTACTGGATCTAACTAACGCCTTTATCCACTGTGCCTGAAGAAGCCCTGAGCGTACAACGACCGAAACGTTGTAATAAATATAGCGACAAAGATGAGGACAATAGTCCGAATAATGCAAATAGTGTACATAATACCTCGTCTCAGAAATATAGACAGATACTGAAGACATTAAGTATATAAGTCCCAAAATTTCATACATCGATGTTCTCAAGGACACATGGTCCGGTGGATAAAAACGTTAGTTATATCCATTAACTAGACCCAAACAGGTGTGAGTTCAGTGACAAAACACAGCACGAGTGAACCGAATTTGAGTCGTGGGAAATAACTACGTCATCTGGAAGAAGCATGGCACGTGGAACTAGAACAATCTACCCCAGTGGACGAAATGAAGGGCGCAGTTCCAAATACCAATTATCTGAAGAACGCTAGAGCATACAAAGGACTAATCGTTGTGAATATGCTAATGAAGATGAGGATAACAGTCCGAATAATGAAAAAAAGCAAGTAATCATAACACCTCATCTCAGAGATATAGAGGCCGAACCGTTATGAATATGGCAATGAAGATGAGGATAACAGTCCGAATAATGTAAATAATGCAACTAATCATAATACCTCATCACAGAGATATAGAGGCCGAAAAGTTATGAATATGGCAATGAAGCTGAGGATAACAGTCTGAATAATGTAAATAATGCAAGTAATCATAATGCCTCATCTCAGAGATATAGAGGCAGAACCGTTATGAATATGGCAATGAAGATGAGGATAACAGTCCGAATAATGTAAATAATGCAACTAATCATAATACCTCATCACAGAGATATAGAGGCCGAAAAGTTATGAATATGGCAATGAAGATGAGAATAACAGTCTGAATAATGTAAATAATGCAAGTAATCATAATGCCTCATCTCAGAGATATAGAGGCCGAACCGTTATGAATATGGCAATGAAGATGAGGATAACAGTCCGAATAATGTAAATAATGCAAGTAATCATAATGCCTCATCTCAGAGATATAGAGGCCGAACCGTTATGAATATGGCAATGAAGATGAGGATAACAGTCCGAATAATGTAAATAATGCAACTAATCATAATACCTCATCACAGAGATATAGAGGCCGAAAAGTTATGAATATGGCAATGAAGATGAGGATAACAGTCCGAATAATGTAAATAATGCAAGTAATCATAATGCCTCATCTCAGAGATATAGAGGCCGAACCGTTATGAATATGGCAATGAAGATGAGGATAACAGTCCGAATAATGTAAATAATGCAAGTAATCATAATGCCTCATCTCAGAGATATAGAGGCCGAACCGTTATGAATATGGCAATGAAGATGAGGATAACAGTCCGAATAATGTAAATAATGCAAGTAATCATAATGCCTCATCTCAGAGATATAGAGGCCGAACCGTTATGAATATGGCAATGAAGATGAGGATAACAGTCCGAATAATGTAAATAATGCAAGTAATCATAATGCCTCATCTCAGAGATATAGAGGCCGAACCGTTATGAATATGGCAATGAAGATGAGGATAACAGTCCGAATAATGTAAATAATGCAACTAATCATAATACCTCATCACAGAGATATAGAGGCCGAAAAGTTATGAATATGGCAATGAAGATGAGGATAACAGTCTGAATAATGTAAATAATGCAAGTAATCATAATGCCTCATCTCAGAGATATAGAGGCCGAACCGTTATGAATATGGCAATGAAGATGAGGATAACAGTCCGAATAATGTAAATAATGCAAATAATCATAATACCTCATCACAGAGATACAGAGGCCGAAACATTGTGAATATGGCAATGAAGATGAGGATAACAGTCCGAATAATGTAAATAATGCAACTAATCATAATACCTCATCACAGAGATATAGAGTCCGAAACATTGTGAATATGGCAATGAAGGTGAGGATAACAGTCCGAATAATGTAAATAATGCAACTAATCATAATACCTCATCACAGAGATATAGACAGATACTGAAGACAAATTGCAATCACATAAAGAAGGCCGGAGCATACAACGGCCGAAATGTTGTGAATATGGCAAAGAAGATGAGGATAGCAGTCCGAATAATGTAAATAATGCAACTAATCATAATAACTCATCGCAGGGATCTAGAGACAATTTCTTTTTTTACATTTTCTGTTCTCGTTGGGGATTTTTAATTATTTCGTTACAAATGATTATTTAAACTTTTCTGTCATTAGTTAATATCCTTTTAAATCCTTTCACCCTCAGGCAAGGTGATAAAGCCACTAAGACGCAAGGCGTTTATTGTTTTTGAGAAAAAACATTATTATTAACGATTTGAAGCCAATGAAACAACAGGGCTGAAGGAGATAGCAGATGATGATTGATATTGCATTTTTGAAGATCAAAGTTGAGCGAAGAGTAAAAAGTAGGATGAAACATCCACAATATTGTCATATGTAACAATTTCAACTGTAATATAACCAGACTTCGCTGCTGGTCGTTTACTCAACTTGAATTCATCAGTTCGGTGTAGTGAAGAGGAAAGTTCATCAGAACAATCACCATAAAATATTTTTAGAAAAGGCAGAGGGAGGCTAAGTTATGGTGGTGGTCGAAGGCGCTACAGCTGTTATGCCAGGTCAGAACTTATAACACTGCATACTCTTTTTTTTTTAACAAGAATTTCTTAGCAGCACCGGACTGGGTTTGTCAGCAATATTTAAAGCAAGGACGAATATTAGACATTAGAAAAATTGTCTAGCTAGATACAGTGAACCAACCATCCTAGCAACAGATCTAGCAATTGATTTTATATAATTGTTCTACTTCCTGTCAGCGGAGAAAGGTACTATCTGTTGCTTTCCTGAAGGTTAGCATCAGCAATGCTGATGGAAAGAAAAGGTATCTCTGAGACGATTAAAAGAAAGTGGTAGCGTTTGGGGGACGTTAAATAAACAAATCATTTCTTGCCTTAGTTAGAAATAGATTAAAGCTCTTTTTTTTAGATCAGCTGCCAATTTGATCTTATCAGACCTTTCAGACTTACGACTAAGAGACTAAAAGGAAATAGCTGAGTCCTCAAAACACCAGGAAGAGCGTTGTTTAAAAGTAGAAACAAAGTATTTATCTATTTGATTTCATATCATTTTTTTCCGTCTATTTTATGGTCTATTTTATATTTATTTTTATTTATTAGAGACTTACGGTCACATCACGTTGAAACACAGTTTCGCTACTATCACCGAAGTTGTGCGATGACGAGCCTTGTCATTACCTAGACGGGTGACCGCTTGGGAATACAGGGTACTGTAAGACTGGATTTCCGGGTGGTGTAATTTGACCTCATTTTATTAAATGAAGAATCGAATTCCATTTCAATTTGGCTTCGTTATATTCACCTATGAATTAATAAGTAAAACTTGTATCGCTAAATAATTATCTCCTCAAATTTTCTTTATGCAATCTGAAAATATTTTCTGGCTTTAAATGACATACAAAGGCTTGATAAGCCGGAGAAAACGAATCAATTACTTTTTTTTTTATTGTAATTAACGTTTGTTTTGAATTTTTCTAATATTAGTTTAATTTTGTTTATCAAATGTAGTTCGAGGAATTATTCCTAATTCGTCTTTGCTTTATGTTTTCGTTAAAAAGTGTAGCGGATATTAAATTTAATCTCTTAAATAATTTACTAGGCATATGTTTTATCTGTGTGGGTTGTAATTAAGCAGGTGTGAGTTTTAGTTAGCAGTTTGCTTTTTAATTAACAGAGGCTTTAAAATTTAAGCTATTTAAATTTAATGATACTAGAAAATAAATCGTATTATTTTGTTTATTTTATGTGTGCGATTAAGGGCGGTGTTGTTTACCGAATTGTACAAATCTTTCAATGTTTCTTGTTTTCAATCTCCAAGGCCAAGCTAAAGGAGTCCAGTCTGCTCTAATATTTAAGAACTGGAAGGGAAGTTTAATTCCTGCTTTTATCTAATGTATTAATCTGAAACAGTGTCGCATTTAAACTACCTTCTCATCTACATAATAAATGCCAATGTCAGTGTGTCACTTTTGTCTCAAAATCAACCATTCGCCCTTGCATGGAGTATTGCTGCCATATATGGTCTGGAGCCCCTGCTGTTTGCCTCAGGGTTCTTGATAAGATCCAGAGACGGATATGCAATGTAATTGGCCCTGATCTCTCATCTCGTCTGCAGTCGCTCTCTCACAGACGCGCCGTTGCCTCGCTCTGTCTTTTTTACAAATACTTTCACGGTAATTGCTCCGATGAGCTGCTTTTGCTGGTTCCCAGGCCTCAGGAATTTAAACGTCCTGCGAGGCTGGGATCTTGCTCTCACAATTTCACTGTCGAAACTGTTAAATGTAGTCGTCACTTCTACTCCAATAGCTTCATGTCTCGCACATCTCGCCTGTGGAACTCCCTTTTTATTCCTGTTTCCCTGACAAATATAATCCCCAACTATTTAAGTGTAATGTCAATCGACATCTCCAGTTGCCTTGATCTATCCACTTCCCTTCTCCACATCCTTTCCCCTTTCATTCCTATCTGCTCTCGCTCCAAATCTTCTGTAACCCCCTTACCTTGATCGATCCACTATCTTTCTCCACATCTTCTTCTTTACCACTCCTATCTGCTCTTCCTCCAAACCTTCTGTAACCACTTGCGTGCTAGTGGCTTCCAGCATTGCTTGGGGTGAAAAGCTTAAAAAAATAAAAATAAAACAACACTCAATAGCTCATCATCTTTTATACAATAAATACGAATGTCACTATGTCACTTCATCACACTTTTTCAGATAAGCAGAACAACTCTCAATAGCGCATCTTCTTCTTCTATATCATAAATGTTAATTGAGTGTGTCAAACTTTTTCAATTAAAGGGAGACAACTCTCAATAACGCATCTTCTTCTATATAATACATGCCAATGTCAGTGTATCACTGTGTCAAACATTTTCAACTATACTCCTAAAGGTCGTAGCCAAAGATGTCATACCATTTTGGAATTAGGCCGACTCCGCGACCAAATTGAACACATTCCAGGCCAGATCGGGATCCACAATCCTCAAAATTTGGATCCTCAATTTTCCATTACTGCGATTGTTTTCGGCTTTTTCCTTACGTGATTTTTTGCGACGAATGTTTTTGTACGATGATAATTTTTATGAGTTGGAAATAAATTTGCGAATAATCGAAATAAATTGCGAAATTCAGCGAAAGCCTCCCCTGTAGTAAATATAATTGTCTGTAGGGAAAGTAAGGACGAACGAACATCAAATTGTCTTTCAGTTAAGTGGCGGCAGTATAATTATCGTTGAACTTTTAAAAGGTAAGGTTCAATTTTAATGCAATACTTAAATGCTTGTGTCAATTTTGAGTTCTTCTGTAGTTTATTATTGCCTATTACATCTAATCCTTCTTAACAATTGTGATGAAAGCCCAATCAAGAAACCTCCAGAGGAGCTTAGCTTAAATACCGCCCGATAGGACTACTTTTAAGCTAGTATTTTATCTGAACTTTGGTTGCAGTTCCCAATTAAGGAAAAATTGAGAGATGTTTTTTTTCTGGTTAACTTTTCTCGTGTTGTTTGTGCAATGAACCAAGTATTCGATGTTATTTAAAAGTAAGTAATGAAAGGGTACTCGGACATTTGACCGACGGACAATTGGCCGAGTGACATTTGACCTACGGACATTTGACCGATGGACATTTGGCCTATGGATATTTCACCGACGGATACTTGGCCGAGTGACATTTGACCTAGGGATATTTGACCGATGGACATTTGGCCAATGGATATTTGACCGACGGATACTTGGCCGAGTGACATTTGACCTAGGGATATTTGACCGATGGACATTTGGCCAATGGATATTTGACCGACGGATACTTGGCTGAGTGACATTTGACCTAAGGATATTTGACCAATGGACATTTTTTTTGGCCAATGGATATTTGACCGACGGATACTTGGCCGAGTGACATTTGACCTAGGGATATTTGACCAATGGACATTTGGCCAATGGATATTTGACCGACGGATACTTGGCCGAGTGACATTTGACCTAGGGATATTTGACCAATGGACATTTGGCCAATGGATATTTGACCGACGGATACTTGGCCGAGTGACATTTGACCTAGGGATATTTGACCAATGGACATTTAGCCAATGGATATTTGACCAACGGACATTTGACCAACGGACATTTGGCCAGCGGACATTTGGCCGAGGGATATTTAACCGAATCGACATTTAGCCGAAAATGTAGTGGCGTACTTGCATGTATGTCACACTCTTTACCGTAATTTTTTGAGAAAAAGAGTAATGAGGTTGACCTTGTTTAACATAATGTAAGAGTGAGATTAAACCTTTTTCAGCATTAAATTCGCTATTTTATTTCTTCAATATATATTTACGAGGTGCATTCAATAAATAACTTGAATTTTTCGGTATAAGGACTTCTAATACAGATAGAAGCTTACTTTTTTTATTTTTTGTTTTACTTATTTTTCACATGGATTTAATTTCTTTTGCCGATTAAAAAAAAAAACTTTGAGAGTTTTGGTGATTAACAAAGATGGCCGACCAAGAAGCATGCTCCAGGATTGAACAGCGGGCAGTTATCGAGTTTTTGGTTGCTGAAGGCTGCAAACCAGTTGAAATTCATAGTAAAATGTCAACTGTGTATAGTGCCACATGTTTCAGACAAAACAATTGTCTACAAGTGGGCTAGATTGCTTGAAGAAGGACGGAGCATTGTTGAGGATGAAGACAGGCCTGGGAGGCCTACAGAACGCAGGGGTCATCAATCAGAAGGATTCATCTTGCATCATGACAACGCAAGGCCTCACACAGCAGCCAAAACGGTGCTGACCACAAACGAGTTGAGCTGGGAACTGGTCCCTCATCCCCCTTACAGCCCAGACCTTGCCCCTTCAGACTTTCACCTGTTTGCTCCCTTGAAAGAGTTCACGAGTGGCAAGAAGTTTAAAAGTGACGATGAAGTCAAAAGTGTTGTGAGTGACTCGCTGAGACATCAGTCCAATGACTTTTTTTCTGAGGGAATACGGAAGCTTGTACACAGATGGGAAAAGTGCTGGGAGACTACGTTGAAAAAAAGAAAAAAAGTAAGCTTCTATCTGTATTAGAATCCTTATACCAAAAAATACACCTTATTTATTGAATGACCCTTGTATATATATATATATATATATATATATATATATATATATATATATATATATATATATATATATATATTAATTTATAGCGAAAAATTCACCTTATTTATTGAATGACCCTCGTATATTTATTTGCTCTATTCATTTATAAGTCTTCTATCCTTTTACAGGCTTTAACTTAATCACTTGACATTCGCTCTGAAATAGTGGATTGTCTGTGACCAGTTGCTCACACCAATATATTCATAGTACACAAATGCACAATTGTTAGTCCTATACTGCCTTATAATACTGCTAACTGAAATAATTAAGGTATTGCTTCTTATTCTTTTCACTTGTCCTTTTTCGCGGAAATATCCGTCGGCCAAATGTCCGCCAGCCAAATGTCTCTCGGCGAAATAACCGTCGGACAAATGTCATTCAGGGAAATGTCCGGCCACGTAATGGAAGTTCAGCAATTACGAAATTTTGGCACCAAAAACACATTAAAAATTATTTCTGTATATGTCTCTTTTAGCAACATAAACATATTTTTAAATTTTAATTCATATCTGTAGGGCTTTTTGAGTCGGATACCATAAATGCTGTCTTTAACGTAATGGGTATCCATAATAAAAAAAATTGTTATGCTGACTTACACCTCAAAGAAATGCAAGCAGGTAATCCTACTTGATGGAAAGCAATCTCCCCGCTATCAATCTCCCCGCTATCAATCTCCCCTCTATCAATCTCCCCTCTATCAATCTCCTCCCAACCAAGAACGAGTCGTGAAATGTATGGTATCAGGTATAAGTTCTGTCCGAATTTTGAATAAAGAAAACAAGTGACCAAATGTTACATTTAATTACAGATTCAATCAACAATGTATTTCCCTGATTATCTATGACTTCCTTCCATCTATTAACAAGCTTACTAATTCCATTACTGTAAAATTCTTTTGCCTTTGATTCGAAGAACTCACAAATGTCAGTTTTAACCTCTTCCTGTGTTACAAAAGCTGTTTCTTCCAAATGATTCTGTAAGCTACGAAACAAATGGTAGTCTGAAGGAGAAAGGTCTGGAGAATAAGGTGGATGAGCAATTTTTTCCCAACCAAGTTCTTCGATCTTTTGTGAGTGATTCTTGCTGTGTGTGGTCGCGCATTGTCCTGATGAAACATCACCCGTTTTCGATTCACTAGAGCAGGTCTATTTTTCCTCAAAGCTTGGTTCAAATGCTCTAATTGCTGACAGTATATTTAAGTATTAATTGTTGCATTAGGTGGTAAGAATTCAAAGTGGATTATTCCTTGGCAATCCTACCAGATTGAAAGAAGAACCTTTTGCCCATGAAGTTCCCTTCTCGCCTGTGGCTGGGGTCCTTCCCGTTTACCAAGCCACTGTCTACGACGCTTAACATTTCGATAAAAGACCCATTTTTCGTCGCCAGTTACAAGTCCATCCAAAAAAAGGTGAAACAAGTTGGCGAGAATGGAGAGAAGAGCAGATGTCAACTCGGGATTTGAGGTTGTTTTCAGACAATTCATGAGGCACCCATCTTCCAAGTTTAGGAACTTTTCCAAGTTGTTGAAGATGACGATGAACAGTTGTATGGTTTGAACTGAGAACCACTGCCAATTTCTCAACTGATAAAGCAGGATTTTCTTCAAAGGCTGCTTCAAGAAGCTTTTCATCAAACTCAACTAGACGTCCGGTTCGATCTTTATCTTGAAGGGTGAAATCTCCACCTCTGAATTTTGCAAACCATCTTCTGCAAGTTCTTTCATTCACACATTCCTCTTCATAAACTGAGTGAATGTTTCTAGCCGCTTCGGCTGATGAGTTTCCTTTCTTGAACACATAAAGCATTATGTGCCTCAAATGAATTTTTGGGTACTTCCATGTTAGCAGGGTTTTAATCAAACAAAATTTAATTTTATTGTTCTCTGAAAAAAGTTTGATCAGTTTAAATGCATCTAAACATAAAAATAATGTTCAGCTCCATTAGACATTATAAAATACTCTTTAAATTTCGTTCATTTTAACAAAAAGTTAAAATTCGGACAGAACTTATGGGATGACCTAATACAATTGATTATCAAAGCAATTTTGTGTATATTTGAATGTGGGATAACGTATAGATCTGTTAAAATGAGGGAAATACATGTAGATGGGGGTCATTAGAGGTTAGCGTGTTGAACTCATGCCAAGAAATCAGTATCTGGTTCTCATAGATAAGTCAATAATCAATACTTTACTTTTCAATAACGTCCAGTTCAAATTAAGGGGTTCAATTTATTACTGGTTAGCAAAGAATGAAAAACAATCAATGCGCTTAAAGATGATTTATAAAACATAGGCATTTTGTTCAGTTGATTGTTTCTGATGTCTTTAAGAAAAACACAAACGTCATATAGAATAAATAACTTGAAATCTTTTCGTTCCATTTTTTGGTTTCGTTTCATTTCTTCTTTTTTTTTTTCAGAATAACACTATTTTGGATCACTGAATTAAAAGTAAATACTGATTTACTTAGGAAAATTTCAGATGATCGATTAAGTACGACTTTTTTTAACCCGTCGATGAATAAAGATTTTTGATGATTCATCTGAGTGCATGGAAAATATATTACGGCATTCTGAAATTAATTTCGTTTTACCGAAAATGTCATAAATGCAAATGTAAGTTAAACATAATTAAATAGTAGGGTGTTCTGAATGTAATTACGTTGAACCAGAAAATACAGGCTGCCCAGTAAAAAAAAAAAAAAAAAGAAAAAATAGGTAAATTCCCAAAGACGTGAGACAACCGTTGAAAACTGGTGACAACTGATCTGACTGAAAAATTCGGGGAGAATTCCTGCTCATTTCGCCAATCCCCACGTGGGATGTTTTTTGAAAAGTACAATGACTTGACGCTCAAAATCAGTGAATTTTTTTAGCTCTACAAGACGAGCAGAAGAAAAGTCAGATTTTGTCTGCAAATAAGCTTTAAAAAAGCGTCACAAGCAGCAATGATTCAGTCATAAAATAGCCAATCAGAGTTAAGTAATTAGGCGAGAGTCGAATGATAATTCAACGCCATGAATATTCAAGAAATTTCTTCAAGGTTATTCAAGGTCAATTATTCTTGAAAGATAAAACAGTGATAACAAATTTGCCACTATTTACTGGGCATCCTGTACAATGTGAAGAACTGGTATTCACTCACCTAAAATTAGTTTAATGAATCAGATATCCGTTAAAATTACCATGACTGGCACAAGGCAAAAAGACTAGCGCCTTTAACGAAGATCAAACTATCTACATATCATTGATTTTGATGGCTTACGGTGAAGAGCAGATTTTTTTTTTAATTATTCCAAATATTGTAAATCATATTTAAAAATATTGAGTCATGAATAATTGTTTTGATCCACAATCGTAAACGACGTGTGGAATCAATACAACCAAATACATTTAATATCTTTGCACTCTAAGCAAGGCAATAAATCCGCTAAGACACAAGGGGTTACTGAGTACGAAAGAATGAGAAAAACATTATGAAGAGGGATCAAGAAGACAGTCGATGATGACTGACATTGCATTTAATTTTTTCATGATTGAACTTGACTGGAAAGCAAGAAGCCGGAAGAGATTTCCACAAACCAGAAGTGCGAGTGAGTAAACTGTTAGCGTAGAACTTACAATTTCACCTGTAAAATTATGAGACCTTGCCGTCAATTTAGTCGTATGTTTCGATTCATAAAGGTCGAGAAACCACAAAGGAAAACTCATCAGAAAAATCATGAGAAATTGTATACAAAACTAAATAAAAGCACCTTGTTCAAGTCGTGTAAAAGTAAAACTGTCTAGTTGTTAGATTAAAATTTTATGCGTTGTATCTTAGAAATGATTAAAGATATTTTACAGGAAGTCTCCGAGGGTGTTTTTACTATACTTTGAGCAATAAGAATGTACAATTACTCCCCGAGCCTGATGAAATCAATCGTAAACAAAGATAACATGTTCATCATTAACGAATCATAGTTAAGGATCGGAAGCTCATGAAGTACTGAAATAAATTTCAAATATAATTATACTATTCAGGCTCATTTTCCAATTTGTTCAAGATGATCTTCGCTCTCTCTAACCTTCTAAGTTTCTCTCCTGGAGTAACACATTGCCTCACATGTTACACGTACGATTTTATTTTCAAGTCTTTTTTCACTGCTCTTTGGACTGTGGTAGCTGAAGTTTTATGGATTGAATTGATTCCTTCTGATTCAGGTTTCCTCTCTACTGCTCTCTCTTTTTAAAACTTATTCATCGTTCTCTTGATGGTTCTTGAATGATGGAATTCAGGGTAAGAATGTTGGTACCATGACTAAAAGCCTGAATTATATTTTTCATCTCAAGACGGCTCGCTTGAGAAAACAGCGGGGCTGACAAAAAACGATTTTAACCCGTTCTCAAATAACTCAAAGGGTTTTCTTTTTCAGTGATTCTAATCAAGAAATGTTGTCAAGATAGCAAAACGTCTTATCTGAAAACCTGGGGAAAAATTAAATTAATTAGTTTAGTGGATTTTAGATATTAAACATTTGATTGGATGGGCAATTATGCTGTAACATGATTTGGACATTTTTGCTGTTACACCAGATATATACTCTTTTAATTATAGTGTTTTTGGTTATTGGAATTTTATTCCATGTATGCCAACCCTGTAATTGTATATATATATATATATATATATATATATATATATATATATATATATATATATATATATATATATATATATATATATTTTAAAGACATTTTTGCTATGTTTAACGTTCTTTTTATAGATACAAGTATTTAAGTAAATGGATTTACTTAAATACCTGTATCTATAAAAAGAACCATAAACATATCAAAAATGTCTTTAAAATAAATCGTCGGACTCTGTCCAATTCAAAATATACACACACACACACACACACACACACACATATATATATATATATATATATATATATATATATATATATATAATCTTTTCATATCAGATTTTATTAAAGAAGTTACTTTAACTACTTTTACTTACTGTGAGTTTGACATACGATGAAAGTTGACGTTCATTATCATTTATCATCGAATGCATGGCTTCGCGCCAATGTTCGCAGAGCTGAGAAGCTACCTCCAGATTCCTAAATACGGTTTGAAACGAAGCGTTTTAAATTGGGGTCAGAGATTGAGTATCTTCTGCTCTTGGGACGATTGAGATACGTTGCATTGATCTCTCCTTATTTAAGCAATATCATAAAGGAAAACTGGTTCCATCTCTGCTCGCACTTGGCGACAAGCAACCAAAGAATGGTAAATAAACACCATTTGGAGAACAACAATACATGCAGGCCAAAATCACTGAGCAGAAAGACAAGAAGAATTCTGACAGTCAGATTTTATTGATAGTCGCATTAACTGTCTTCTTTTGCCTCGATCCTTGAGATTTTACGCTTTCCGACTGCAAAGCTCAGGTCAGAATTCACGTATTACGTCGTCGCCAAGAACTCAGGCTCCGGTATGTAAATAAATACAATTGTCCGACATTTTCCAGTGGACGCCATGTAGAAATCTCTGCGAAAAAGTTCATATATATATATATATATATATATATATATATATATATATATATATATATATATATATATATATATATATATATACATACCAGGATCACGGTGAAAATTGCGTTTCCCAATTTAATGTTCTTGTTGCTTTATTAAGATGTCAGTGGCAGATTGATGGGTTTAATTTGTCGAACATATGAAAGCAATTGGAATATAAGAACATGTCAGAGCGACGTTTTTTCTCCATTTTATGATTTTATGTGCTGCCTCCCCCCAGAACTTGCGCGATTACGGCTCCGCACAGTTACTTATAATTTGTAACTTAGAACAGTTTTTTTTTTACATTTTACTATCCATTCTAGCCAATTAACAAAGAAAAACATACAGGGTGTCCATAAAATTCGTGTGCACTTTTAGAAAAATATAACTTTATTTGTATTTGCGATAGAAATAATCTGTAAAAAATGTTATAAAGTTTAATGTACCTAGTTTTACGTATAGCTAAAATAACTAATGTGATTACAGGCATTACCGATAATCAGGTGGCAATTTTTTCCCATGAACTACAAAATTGTATTACCCTTTGTATTGCTAATTGTTATGGTCCAGGTTAGGACCAAGAAAGAGTAACACGAACAATAGAGTAGAAATAACGAAGATATATTACACGGAATAATAATACAAGATGTGGAAGGTGTTAGTATGACTGTCAGTCTGGTTTGGAGTGAACTACTATCGGCTCGACTCGATTCGTCTCTCTCTCTCTTGAGAGGCGTAGTATACATAGTGTTAGGAAGAGTTCATTCTGTAGTTATAGGTAAGGACCCATAACACTAATCATAGAGGACATGTGGAAACTTCAATAAAATTTCAATAAAACCTTAAAAAATATAGATTTACTTCTTTCTAATCCTTTTTACAAATTATTTCTATCGCAAATACAAATAAAGTTATAATTTTTTTAAAGTGCGCACAAACTTTATGGACAGCATGTATTTAGAGAAAACGAGGGAAAGAGACGGTGTTTAGCTCTGCAGATATAAGCAGAGTTGCTGTCCCGAAATGCCGTATACAAATCTCACGGAGATTACTTATATCAAAGAATCGTCAAATTTAGTTGCTTTGCTTTTCGCCCAGATCTATCAGCCTTTATATTAAGAAAAAATCTCTTGCTAATTACGTCGAATGGTTTGGCAATTTTTTTTCTCAATTTTTAATTGTAAAGTTTTTATGCCACATAATCCTGTCGGGTTATTTTCTCCAAATTGTCGAAACTGCTCCTGGGGACGTTCTCCGACAGTATAATTTTTATTGAACAGCACTGTACATTAAACTTTATAACATTTTTTACAAATTATTTCTAATGCAAATACAAATAAAGTTTTAAATGCGCCATTGGGTGGTATATATAAAGGGTTGCGCCACAACAAAATACACGTGTTGAACGCAATGTATAGCTGGCCACTCATATTCGCGGACACCCGTCTATTAGGGCGTCTAGCCAATCCCTATTGCAGACGCTTGCTCAGGTGCATTTGTGTTTATTCAAAACCCACAGAGACCAACTGTGTTTTATTCTGAAACTAGGCTGAGCAGACCATAGTTACAATTTCTGGGAGAGATCATGTTATCTAGTGTGATGAACCATTTGAACACGGGCAGAACGCTCAAGTCCTCGGCCACGGTGACTTGTGACTTCGTGCTAGTCACAGATAACAACGGCTTCAAACGGTTCCGTCTACCCAATTTCATTCACAATACTTGGGTCAATCTGTGTTACAGTTTTTAGGCACTTTCCAAAGGTGCTGCTCGCTGGGATCTACCCCAACCCAGTTCGATAACATCAGGAAGCCTCCTTCCTGTCAAATCGACCATATTGAGAATACGAACGCTCGTACCACTCGGCCACTCCAAGTAATTTTAAGTAATTTGAAACCCTGGTGTTACCACTCAATCAATAACCGTTAGAATAACACAATAGATCTTGCTTCTCGTGATGTACAATTATCAGCATATATAAATAGTCGGGCAAAAACGCAACGAACATGTATATATAATTTCTGGCCAATCCTAATTGTTTAATTAATCTTAAAGAGAAGAAGACTTTCCAGTCCAGGAAGAAACATTTGGGTTACTACTACACAAAAAAGACAGTGTTTAAACATCGAAACATGAGGCAAATTAGTTCCTTTTAATTATATGTGCAAATAACCAGTCTATGTCCAATTAAGGTCGCTAGACTGGAAAGGTATGTATCAAAAATATGGAAAATAAAGTATAGTATATATTTTTTAAAAATCCACATTCTAACCAAAAACGTTTTCGATTTCTCTCTTCTTTTTGATATATACACTTTTCTCTCGTTGGTACAACTATAAACCCTTCCTGCGAAAACAATCGTCCAGAATTCAAGCTCAGGGTCCAAAGAAAAAAAACTCCAAAACAAGTAAAACAAAAGTAACTAAGCAAAGTGCTCAATACACTAAGTAGAGCAAATCTAACTAAGAACCTAAAGAGCCAGGTAAACCTACCTAGGTTTCACCTACGTGGATCGTCAGTCCACTCTGACGATCCGGGTAGGTGAAACCTAGGTAGGTTTACCTGGCTCTTTACGTTCATAGGTATATATATATATATATATATATATATATATATATATATATATATATATATATATTCGCATCTCTAGTCGCACTGAGGAGCTGTGATACAGCGAAACAGTACTGTCTGCGAATGACACACACACACACACACACACACACACACACACACACACACACACACACACATATATATATATATATATATATATATATATATATATATATATATTGATTTCTTTCTCAGAACTAACCGAGAAGAACCAGTTTTTAGAAATTCCCTCTATATTTGCCGTGGCATTTTTCTATTTCGTTTCTAAACAGTTATATTATCAGTAGATGGTGATCTATCATCCGATATAAATTCTTAGCCTAGAACAACTGTGTCTTTTTCTATCGATTTCTTAAGATGCTGAAGGCGTTGGTACCCTTGATGACTTTTGCTGATAGTGATAAATTACTAGAGCACTTCTGTAAAATTGTTATAGAAGAAGCAATACGAGGAATGTGTCCGAGGTACCGTATCGATAAAAAAATTAGGACCAGTGTGGCGTACATTATGCAACACCGATTCATGTTAAAGAGGTCTTGTCGATTCTTCTCTTGAGCTTCTACTCGCTGCCTTGGATATATGGGTGGACATTCAATTATCCTTTAGATGTTTCAACACTCCGATATTCTTACTGTTTAAATTGGGTTTATGAAATCGTCAGAATTAACATGCATTCTTTTTGTTCATGAAGCATTTCCTGAATCTCTATCTCTCTCCCACTATCTCTGTCTCTCTCTCTCTCTAAACACACACACACACACACACACACACACACACACACACACATATATATATATATATATATATATATAAATATATATATGATGCAAATGATATTAATGCTCAAATTATGAATTGTTACATAAATATATATATATATGATGCAAATGATATTAATGCTCAAATGATAAATACTTATATATATATATATATATATATATATATATATATATATATATATATATATTGTGTGTATTTAGGCAGCATTTTTTCATTAATACATGTCTTACTAACTTACATAAAATATATAGACAACGCTTATCTATATTATTTAATGAGACATGTATTAATATATATATATATATGTTGTGGATTCTGGGATGAATCCGGTATCAAATAATAACAAACTGCAAGAATGAATATAGGAAAATACATGTATTAAGGTAATAATACAAACTGGTAATACAGGTTAGTAGTTCCAAGAATGCGGGGTTAGTAGGAAAATATATATATATAGTCTTTGGTATCGACGTATCGCTGTATGACTTCTAAATGAGTCTACGTGCTTGTTACTATGACTCTTGTGCTACCCACACCTCTATTACAACTCGACAGACTCAACGTTCTACTACTGCTACTATCCGAAGAGATATACCTTGGGTGAGTCCAATTGTGTGAACAGGGGACATCCCTCAACAATATATATGATAAAAATGATATTAATGCTCAAATAATAAATATATATATATATATATATATATATATATATATATATATATATATATATATACATGATACAAATGATATTAATGCTCAAATGATATATACTCATATATATATATATATATATATATATATATATATATATATATATGTGTGTGTGTATATTTATAAATATATATATATATATATATATATATATATATATTTATATCTGATATTAATACTCAAATGATAAACACTTGAGCCTTTAATATTATATTCTTACTCTGTCCTGGTCATTGAGTTCTACCTGGATTCTATCCTCTTGGGAATTTACATTATATATATATATATATATATATATATATATATATATATATATATATATATATATATATTAATAAATTGTTTGTCACTGATTGATGCTACCTTCAGGATCCTAGCTCCAGTAACACATTCTGTCCACTCGTCAGGGATTATCAGCACTATCTATATAATAAATGCAAATGTTAGTGTGCCACAATTTTTAAAGTAAAGGGGCACAATTCTCAATAACTCATTCCCTTCTACATAATCAATGCGAATATCAGCATGTCAATTTGTTACACGTTTTCAAGCAAAGGGACACAACTCTAAACAGCACATCTTCTATATAATAAATGCCAATGTCAATATCTCACAAATTTCAATTAGCTCATTTCCTTTTTCTATATAATACATGATATTTACAGTGTGTCACAGTTTTTCAATTTCATGTTGGTTTCTACTGTTAAAACCAATTAAAATGACACAACTTTCTAATTTTCTTTCAATGGCTGACGTTCAAAGGAAAAATTACTGTTCTCAAATTACAGTGATTCAAAACAAAATTTGTCGGTCTTTTCAACTTAAACTCCCAGGGGCTGCTGCCCAACGTATCATATCATTTTGGAATCTGGCCGACTCCTTGAGCAAATTAAAAACATTCTGGGTCGGATCAGGACCAGAAACCATGAAAGTTTTGATTCCCAAGTTTTCATTACTGCAATTGTTTTCGGCGATGTCTTAAGAGATTTTTTTGCGACGAAGTTCGGATAGGATACCAATTTTTATGACTTGGAAATAAATGTGGGAATAATCGAAATTAATTGCGAAATCCAGCGAAAGTCACCCATGAAATAAAAATAATTGTTTGTGCTGGAAGTAAGGACCTAAGTACATCAAATTGTCTTTAAATTAAATTAATTACCGGCAGAAGAATTATCACTGAACTTTTAAAACGTAAGCTTAAATATTACTGCAATACTTAAATGCAGCGATCAGTTTTGGGGCCTTCTGTAGTTTATTGTTGCCTATCGCATCTACTCCTCTCTACCTACTGTGAGAAAGGGCCCAGCGAGAGCCGGACACACACGGACGGACACACACACACACACAAACATATATATATATATATATATATATATATATATATGATAATTTTTCTCTTAAAGTTTGGCCTGTTACTTTAGGCAGGAAAAATCAACCTAATTCTAAATTAGTTAGTCTAATATATATATATATATATATATATATATATATATATATATATATATATATATATAACCCGATGTAGAATGTTCCACACTTTAAGAGAAAAATCCTTGGCGGAGTCAGTCCTTTTAAGCTTACTACTATCCATTCATTACTTCCCTTTCCTTTCCTTACCTTCTCCTGAGCATCCGTCACATTCTTTTGTCCCCTGTTTCTCTCTTCTCTCTTGCTTCCCCCACCTCGTGAATCTAATAGACCAGTCCGGTATATATATAATGAAATTGACTAAGTTCGACAATTATTTTAATGTATTTATTGTTTATACGTTATTTTTATAGATACCAATATTGAAGTAAATGCTCTGTTCATAATAAACACTATTGACAACATTTAGCGGGCTGAATATCCCAGAGATTTCATAGAAAATATATCCCCCGACGGGATCCGAACCTGTATCCTACACGGAACCGTCATATAGCCTGACGTGCTATACCATTTATCTACAGAGGAAGCGTCTGGTTAGAAGCTTCTAGGTCATTCACACCAGTAAATGTGGTTAATACTGCTAATTATTATTAACAAAGCATTTACTTAACGATTTGTGTCTTTAAATTAACGTATAACCAATAAATAAATTAATATATATATATATATATATATATATATATATATATATATATATGCGTCGTGTATGTGTGTGCGTGTGTGAATAACAAATTATTTAACTGACAAACATGAACTACAAAATAGTCACACACGATGATAAAAATGAATGTAAATACATTACATAGATGTATATCTTTTATAGACAAAATTTACAGATGTATAAACCTATAAAATAACTGCCGACGCTGACACAAGAAACAGGTCAAAACTTTAAAAAAAACAATGTTGTTTACGAATTAGCTTGTCTGCATCGAGAATAATTTTATAACACCCACACATAAATATATATATTTATATAAATATATATATTTATATAAATATATATATTTATATAAATATATATATTTATATATATATAATACACATAAATATATACATTTATACATATATATATAATACACATAAATATATATATTTCTTAAGATTATCGCACAAAATTTCATAACTGAATCAACTAAGCTGTCAGATCCTCATACGTCGAAACCGATGGGAGAGTCCATTATATATATATATATATATATATATATATATATGCAGAAATATAGTCTTAAAGTGTGCTATATTTATGGGGTAAAGTGCTCAATATCAGAGATAGAGCGTGTGTAAATATAAAAGTGGACATGGAAGTCAGCACTTAGAGGCGACAGTCTGTTTCATGCTAGTGCAATCGTCTTCCATGTCCACTTTTATATATATATATATATATATATATATATATATATATATATATATATATATATATTACAGGGTGAATCAAAAATATATTTACAAAACTAGGGGTCCGGTTTCTCACACATTACAAAGACCATTCCACCTGTGCTGATACCTGGATTGTCTCAGACAGCCTGTAGTATGTGTTCTTTGTGGTCAGTTGTATGAGGTGATCTCGATCTTCTCTGGTCCCACTGATCCTGTCTCAGCAATGCGAAGATAACCAGCAGCAAAGGTTAGATGACTCAGCTGCCTTCGGCCTGTAAACGCAGTCCGGTACACGCGTGCAACCTCGCGTCCTTTACCATTAGCTCGACCGTATCTAAAATTTATATCTATCTGCTCATGTTATGAATATCCAGCCATTGTTAAACGAAAGACTTCTCAGTTTACTCACTATTACACAGGTTAAACGTTGAAGACAGACTAACCCCAAATGTATACGAATGACAAATGTAACCTAGTCCATATAGTAGCATAGCGCCATCTACCGTAATCTTACTTTAAACTTAATAACTCAAAAACGATGGATTTTCGGATATATTTTCATGTAGACTTTTGTCATTGTTTTGGTGTGAAGGTGTATGTTGGACGGTACCTATAATACAGGGAAGTGTATAAGTGTGTGTGAGGAATGTCTATAGATGCCATTCTGGTTTTATGGCGGTGTGGGGAATGTCTGTTGTCATCACCTGTGTGTGGGTAGGTGAGACGCATCAAGATATTGCAATAATCATATTTTTCGTTGGATTAAGGTATTTCTCATGTGTATATTTTGAAAAGGCTTTGTAAGTTTTGATTATTTTATGTATTAAATAGACCTAAGTTAGATTCAGGAATAATGGACCTATGGAAAGATCGCCGTGTTATGTACCGAGTGCTAAAAGTTGGTACTGATGCTATAAATATATTATAAAAATATTTTCTACTTAAAGGGTTATGTTTTATTTTTTATAATTAGTCCGGGATTAGTGAAATCAACGTTATGTCCCATCCATGTCATTTCGATGTAAGATGAGAAAGTTAGAATGCCTGTCTAAACGCAAGTCTCTCTTATGTTTAGATCCGGTTTTTTAGATCACGTAATATCTCCCCTACTTAAATGTTGTTTTTTTTTTCACGGTAGACAATTTATCTGTTAAATTCCGGCATTTGGAATGGTGTTTGGTTTATTTTTCATCTTGATTATATCCCCGATTTTATTGGTAGTTGTGGTAACGATCCTAGTAGTAGGGATGACTAATTCGTTTGCGAGTTGAGCTGAAAGGGTGTTTGAGGGCAAGATTATGAAGTTTGCGTAATTTTTGGAACTATCTTTTTTTTTGGCTATATGGATTTTTTGAGCTAGTCTTTTAGCGGGTAGTGGAGAAGTTTGAATATATTCTCAATGTATTCCTCTTTTTCATTTAGGTATACAGGGTTATATACTCTAAGGGCTCTAGAGCAAAATCCTATGATTTCTCCAGATTTTATTCTCTGGTTATTGTGGGGATAGAAATTGATTAGATCGTTTTTATTTGTGAATTTTCGGTAAACACTGAAATCTCATTTATCATTGTTGCACATTAATAAAGATGTCGAGGAAAGATAGAGATTTGTTTGTTTCAAGTTCCTCTTTGAATCCGATGGAAGTTTCAACCTTATTGTGCTTTTTAATTATGTTTAACTGTTTTGTATCTTGCGTATAAAAATAAAAGGACGTCATCTATGAATCTGAGGTAAGTTAGGTACGATATGTTTAAAGGAGGCGGATGCAAGCAAGATCACCGCTGATGGGTGATCGCATGGATACACTGAATTTTTGTTTCTAGAAAATGTTATTGAAAGAAAAGAAACAGTAATTAGTTATTAGTTTTGAATATCTTTATAATTTTATGGACGGGTAGAAGAAGTTTTTCCTTGGATTTCTGAGGCGATTTCTTAATATTTTAAAGCATTTCATGAAGCGTAGATTGGTATGTAATGAATTGATGTCTAAACTTACCATAGACATTTTATCCATATTTATGTTATGTATTCTTTGGTGTAAGTCACCCGAATGTTTGATGAGTGTTGTGCTGATGGTACCTAAGAAAGTAATTAGTATTTTTGTGATGGCGCTAGGTAACTTATAGTGTGTACTTCTTATATTCCGTACTAAGGGAATAAGTACTTAACTGACATCCATTAAACATGGCACGTGGAACTAGAACAGTTTACCCCAGTGATCGAAATAAAGTGTTCAGTTCGACATTCCAACCACCTGAAGAAGGCCGGAGCGTATAACGGCCGAAACGTTTGTAATAAATATGGCCACAAAGATGAGGACAATAGTCCGAATGATGTAAATACTGTACATAATACTTCATCTAAAAAATATAGACAGATACTAAAAGGCTGAAACGTTTTAATAAATGTGGCAACAAAGATGAGGACAATAGTCCGAATAATGTAAATAGTGTACATAATACCTCATCTCAGAAATATAGACAGATACTGAAAGGCCGAAACGTTGTGATAAATATGGCGACAAAGATGAGGAAATAGTCCGAATAATGTAAATACTCTACATAATACCTCATCTCAGAAATATAGACAGATACTGAAAGGCCGAAACGTTGTAATAAATATGGCGACAAAGATCAGGACAATAGTCCGAATAATGTAAATAGTGTACATAATACCCCATCTCAGAAATATAGAGATAGATAAATATATGATTTACTAGGTATATAGGTAGGTATGTTGATAGTTAATAGGTAGATATGTATGTATGCAAGTAGAGAGGAATATAAAATTGTGATTAACGCCTTTTGACTCTGTCCGATCGCTGTTGAGTTTTAACTTTTTAAATCAATGAAGGTTGTGGGGTGTGAGGGATAGATGGAAGTATTCCGACATCGTAATTTCTCCGGTTTCGTCAGTTCAATGAACACATAAAATGATCAGGCATCATTCGGATCGTACCGACAGCAACGTTCACCGCTCGCCAAGGCCCCTTTGCTCTTTGGAGAGAAAAGCGATCAATTTCGAATGTCACATCTTCCAAGATCTGATCGAAAGAATCGCCGCTAATGATTGATAAGAGGTTTTCATGAAGACATTTAAACCGATCTTGTTGTGCGGCAATCGATCTGCTTCAAGAGTAATGCTTCGTTTCATTACTCATTCAAACCGCCTCGCCTAACTCTGCTCTGTGCGAAACAGTTTCTGAAAGAGGAAAAAGGAAGATGTTAGAGCGTCAAGCACAATCAGAAATAAGGCACTTGAGGTGATTTAAATTTTGCAGTTCGTAATTCAATATAAGACTCTTTTTTAGACATCTGCATTAAACCACAAATACACGCTTACACATTCATCCGCCTATATACACACCAAACAAAGTACGCAAAAATGTTCTAACACACCCAGGTACAGCTAGAAAGGTCATGTCAAAAATGGATTATTGTTGCAATATATAGGCAGAAGATGTCGAAAAGATGTCGAAAAGCGTTTTCTCATCCTTGTCGGTGATAAATTATTTTCAAACCCACGACACCTTCCCTAAAACCGTCGCAAGTCACTCACTACTCTATTTCAATGGAAAGTGTTTAGACTAAGTAAATTCCTTAGTTCTACCAGATCTAAGACCCGCCGTGACACTCACGTTATAGCGAAACATGCTCATTTTTTCCCTATTCCATTGCTGAGATGTAAATACTGCACTTTCCACGAACCGATGCTTTGCAAAACCGACTCCCAAGAGCATATATTCTCGATCACTACAATGTTAACAGTCAAGTGTTAAAAGTTATCTTTCCCATAGATCTCCATAAACTAACCTCCTTTGCTGTGTGGCTCTTAGGGCTTATACAGAGGAAACATCATTGTATTTCCTGGTTTGAGCGGTTTTGGGAGAAATAGAATTTGTTGGCTACTGTGCTGCTGCTGATTAATGCTAAGCTCTCCGCTATGAATTGAGCACTCTTGTAGGCGGTAATGCATATATCTTGTATATAATGTGTGTAAAAAATTCCGTTTCATCCTAGCGTGCGCTGATGACAAATCTGTCGAGTTTCGATCCCGGCTTGAAGCAATCGCACTGATGGGCTGCGATAAAGCTAACAAGTAATAGGCATGGACACAATATCTGGACCGTCATTTAAAAATGAAAACATTATATAAATACATACAGGCAATAAACGAGTTCTTGTTAATAGTTAATATATTTCAACCTTGAAAATAACTAAATGTATAGCCGAAAGCGCTTGGATAAAAAGAACACTTGTAGAGTTTTATATAATTTATCATCTGAAAAGAAAAAAAATAAGATCACTTGAGATTTTGTATAAAAAATAAATCAAAGCACCTTGACTGTCGTATTCAATGAAATGAGCAAGAAAGAAGGATTGATGCTCAAATACACACACACACATATATATATATATATATATATATATATATATATATATACAAGGGTTGATGCTCAAATCCAAATACATACATACATATATATATATATATATATATATATATATATATATATATATATATATAAAATACACAAATTAATATGTATATATATATATATATATATATATATATATATATATATATATATATATATAATATATATATATATATATATATATATGGATTGACGCCCAAATACAAATATATATATATATATATATATATATATATATATATATATAAGGATTGATGCCCAAATACACAAATATATATATATATATATATATATATATATATATATATATATATATATATAAGGATTGATGTCCAAATACACAATATATATATATATATATATATATATATATATATATATATATATATATATATATATATATATATGTAAGGATTGATGCCCAAATACACAGACATATATATATATAAGTTCATATGGCTATGTAAACGCATAGATGCGTAAGGAGAGAAACATCAATATTTCCATTAGAACGCTTCAAATAGTCTCCATTATTTCATTCTGTGATTGCAGATTTATTCTGTTAAGGCACCTGATCCTCATGACATTGCCCGGCTTGGAATCACCTTTACTTATGTATTAAAATCTAAGGCAGTTAGGCTCTTTCCGGTACAGATGGGGGCCTCCATCCTAGCCTTTTATTTGAAGTCGTCCCGGACGTCACCATTTTGATTATGTCATTTTTTCTCTTCAAGTTGCATGTGCTATCCATTTTAGTTGTTGCCAAATGAGATCAACATCGATCGGCCACTCTTATATTTACGCACGCTCTATCCCAGCACTTTTACTCATAAGTAAAGCCAACCTATACATTTATAGACTGCTGTCGGGATAAATTTATAAAATCTTTCTATGAAAATAATTTTTTCCGGAAAATACGTTATTTATATCCAGTAGCCGTTGTCGCTCTCTCCGGTACTGATGGAGACCTCCATCTTAGGCTTTTATTTGATGTCGTCCCGACGTAACCATTCTGATTATGTCAAAATTTCCTCTATCCATTTTAGTTGTTGCTTCTGTTGGAAGTCATCAAGTGATCTAATTTTTGTTATCTGATACATTTCTTTTTTCAGCTGCATCCAAAATTGTTTTAACTCCGTGCAGCAAAATATTGACCGAAATACATTTCGTTAATATTATTCATATAATTAGATTACCGAGTATTTTTACAAGATCGTCAATTAAAAAAACACAAATGTTTTTATTTTGTGCGGAGAGATATAAGAAAGATTTTTGAAATGGTATAAGGCTGATGTGAGAAAAAAAACACTTTATTGAATAAAATTTGCAAATACTTGGTCGCATATATATAATGCTTATTGAAAATGGTATGTTATCTAAAAATATTGACATGTCTAAAATTTATTTAGAGGTAATATATCTCAGTAAAAAAAAATAATATGCGTCATTGATTTTTCATAAATAGGATGGATCATGCGAGACTGAAATCTGAACAAGCAATGAGTTGACAAAACATGCACTCCAAAAGTTAAGAATCAGAAAAAATGCGTTGGAGACAAAGAAAAGTAATATGGCAGTGAATAATCTATAGAAACC
>OZ038485.1:12050498-12062998 GCA_964036315.1 Acanthosepion esculentum | reverse complement strand
AAATTTGTTTATATAGCTTATTGTTGGTAGTCTATTATGGCGGTCATTTACCGGAAGTCGGATGTTTGCTTATTTATTTGGGTCAAATTGTTTTGCTTGTTTTTATTTATTTTCATTTCTATTTTTTATCTTATATATTTGTTTATTTGTCATTGATTAAATCTATTTGTTGAATTTTGGGGTGGGATGTTGTGGTTTGTTCTTACTATTATTTTGGTCGGAACAGTTTTTAATTTATCTATTTGGGTTGATTATCTTTATTTGTTTTTTTTCTAAACGGCTAGTTTATCGTAATCGGTTTTTAGTTTATTTATATATTTGGATGTATTTAGATCAATTTATTATACTTGTTGTTATTTATTTGTTACACTATATATTTTTGGCTTTCGATTTTTAAGTAACGTAGTATATTATCTTTTATTAATTTTTTTATTTTTTATCGCTATATAACAGTTATAACTTTTGTTCGTTCTTTTGTTTTGATTTTATTTCGCATATTCTAACAGGTGTGGTTTTGTAATTTGTTTGGAGTAATTTATTTTGCTTATTTTATTGTTGTTTTGTTTGTATATATATATATATATATATATATATATATATATATATATATATATATATATATATATATATACTCCCAGAAATCCAGTTGAGCTTTCTAAGATTGGGATTTTTAAAAAACAGAGACTCCTACTGCTATTAGGCATTACTTTAGAAATGATTAGAGCTATCTTACTGGAATTTTCCTATGTTTTTATAACATTATTGAACTCTACTTTAATAAAAAAGAATGTATAATTACTCTATAAGGTTAACAGAAGGATCATGTTGGAATCAGTTATAAACGAAAATGACATGTTCACCATTAATTAACCATAGATAAGAATCGGAAGCTCATGAAGTATTGAAATAAACTTGAAATATATATATATATATATATATATATATATATATGCATTCTGTTGAGGTTTCAGACTCGATGAATTACTTAAATATAATTATCAAATTCTCTTAATAATTTCATATGTATATCATTGCATGAACCAGCTTCTAATACTCTGAAGTGAGCGGCTTGGTGATAGTAGACGTGGCTCCAGGGGACACAGTCCTATGGTTAAAGAGAATCTCAGTAGAGTTCCACCACGGAATATGGGAGTGAGCGGCGCTATATTGAGTCTGATTTGCTACCTCTTCGTCACTGAGGCCCGTTGGAACAGTTGGTATGGTGTTTGCTTGACAACCTAACTCTCAGGGTTTTAAATCTCGGTAGTGGATGCGCACTGCTGATGAGTCCCAAATATAGGACGAAACGGCCGTGCAGTGCTTTCTGCAGTCTGTTGAGGTTTCAGACTCGATGAATTACTTAAATATAATTCTCAAGCTCTTCTAATAATTTCATATATGTATATATTATTCCAGGATCATTTTCCAATTTATTCAAGATGATCTTTGCCTTTTCCTATCTTATAACTTTCTGTCCTGGAATAACAATCTACGGTACACGTTTCGCGTATGATTTCATTTTCAAGTTTTTTTTTCACTCCAATTAGGACTGTTATAGCTGAAACTCCTCTCTAACGTGTCAAAGGTCTTATGAATTGAGTTGGATTTTTCTAATACATCTCTTTAGCTCTAAGTTGAAATGAGGATTCCTCTTCAGCCAGTTTTCCTCTCTACTGTTCCCCTATTGTTGAAACTTATTCACCGCTCTCTTGATGGTTCCTGAGTTGACTTTAAAGATGGAAGCCAGTGTACGAATCTTGGTACCATTATTTAAGGCCTGAATGATTTTTTCTCTCACCATTTGTCAGCACGAATAACATACAAACGACAAATATTTAAACGATACAATACTTAGGGAAGGGATTAATCTTAGGAATATTAAGATTACCTCTTCGGTTATCTATTGAAACTGCTATCCACCAAAAGAAAAGAAGCCATTTAAAAGATAGTTCGCGCAGCTGATTGGTTGTACAAACATCCAATCGGATGTGCGGAATACGTGGTCTTTCTTCGTCTAATTCTTTTAAAAGGCCAGAGTAGTTGTTAGCGTTTTCACTGTGAGGGGGGATCAGGGTTTGATCTCCCCTGATTGGGTCGATTTGGTGATGGGGAGTATGATGTTGAAAGACCCGAAACTCCCTGATGAACCAAGTCAAAACATCACTGACGACCCCCTCGGGCGCCTAATTAAAAGCGTATTTTGAATTATAATAGTTGAGGAGACAGTCGGGCTGACACGAAACGATTTTTAACCAGTTCTCTATTTAACTGAATAACACAAACGGGTTTTCAATGATTCTTACGACAAATGGTGTCAACATGGCTAAACGTCTTATCTCAAAATCCGTAAAAAGTAACTGAATTAGTTCACTGGATTTTTAAAAAAATAGGAAACAGTGTGTGTGATGGATAATTATGCAGTTACACAATTTATACAATTTTGCTGTTACACTCGGTATATATATATATATATATATATATATATATATATATATATATATATATATATATATATAGTTAAAAATAAATCTATACCAACGATATAAATTCAATATTATTTTTCTTTTCTTGTCGTGCATAAACAAACAAATTGTTTTCACTTGTCACACGTGAATCACCAACATACACCTGCCCATCAGAGAAACAGGATTCTTCTACCTGTAGTCCAGTAACTGATAAAGTTTGGCATTATGCTTTGTTGCTAAACGTAGAAAAACATAATCATACTGGAAACTGAAGTCTCCTCGACCGCGATGGATTAAGAAGAATCCTGGGAATAGACATCTTCGCCTTTTTCATACCCAGTAAGAACATATGACTCAAATATATGTAGCATCAACTTCTTAATCACCATCTGTGCCATTACGATATCTTGGTGGCTCCAATTTAAAAAAAAAAAAATTCCTGGTATTGGAAACTTCATCCCATGAATATAGCATAACTTAAAGGTGCATTTTATCACACACACACACACACACACACACACACACACACACACACACACACACACACACACACATGAATATATGAATAAATATAACTATGAAAATAAAAGTAATGAAAATAACTACGGCTTCTTCCTTAATCATTTTAATAACAGCACTAATGAATTGATCCGTGAATTGTAGAGGATTAAAATAAAATTAAGTAGATATATGTTCAGATTATTCAACCTGACATGCGGCTTATATATATATATATATATATATATATATATATATATATATATATATATATATATATGTATATATGTATATATGTATATATATATATACATATATATATATATGTATATATATACATATATATATATATATGTATATATATACATATATATATATATATGTATATATATACATATATATATATATATGTATATATATACATATATATATATATATGTATATATATATATATGTATATATATATATATATACATATATATATATATATATATATATATGTATATACATATATATATATATATATATGGCAGATATTTTACCGGAAGTCATTTATTTGTTTATTTGTGTCAAATTATTTTGCTTGTTTTTATTTAATTTTTTATCCTTTATATTTATTTTATTTTTTATTTTTTATTTTGATCGCTGTTTTTATTAACGTAGTAAAAATTTGTTTATATAGCTTATTGTGGGTAGTCTATTACGACGGCTATTTTACCGGAAGTCGTTTATTTGTTTATTTATTTGGGTCAACCCAAACCTCTTATTTATGGAACTGTATAAATATTTGGTGTTTTTGTTCGACTATTTCTATATACAGGTGAGTGATACGTTTACATACGCTCTGTCTCTGATATTGAGTACTTTAACCAATAAATATAGCATCGTTTAAAATTATACTTTATCATATATATATATATATATATATATATATATATATATATATATATATATATATATAAATATAAATATATATATATATATAAATGAACATTGAAGTCAACACTTAGAGGCGACAGTCTTTCATGTTAAACGCAATCGTCAGGCCACTATTTCTGATATTGAGCAAAATTATACTTTATCATATATATATATATATATATATATATATATATATATATATATATATATATATATATATAAATGAACATTGAAGTCAACACTTAGAGGCGACAGTCTGTTTCATGTTAAACGCAATCGTCAGGCCACTATTTCTGATATTGAGCACTTTATCCCATAAATATAGCACACCTTAAGACTATATTTTTTATATACCCATAAATACACACACACACAAATATATATATATATATATATATATATATATATATATATATATATATATATATATATATATATATATGTATGTATAAGAGTGGTTCACTACAATAAGCATGGCATGACAGGACCTAAAGAATGTAGGTCCTCTGATCATTTCCCATGGAAATAGGGTTGGAATAGAGAGACAGGGTTGCGAGATTTCGTCTGTAGGACAGATATTCTCGGGTGGAAAATATTCCATCACCTACAAGGACGCGAAGACGATTTTGGACGCTATCGCGCCTTGAAAGTGACGACTATGCATCTGCTGCCCATATACGTATGGCAGCAGTACTCCATTTTCCGCCTAATCTCACCATTTTTCCAGCATCTTTAGCAATGGACCATATCTACGAGTTCCACTTGAGGTCTGTGTTGGGTTTAAAGTCCAATAGGCGGCGTTCAATCGTGAGGCCTTCTTGATAGAACACTCGTTTGTCGTAAATAGGTGAAAATTCAGGGTCCGTTCTGTGATGACGCTGATAACTGACCCGTCTAGAAATACAGGGTGCGATGGATGAATTGTCTAAATAACACAAAAATAACTGCCTCTTTTTAACAGATACACCCCTGGTCAAAATCTTAAGACCAGACACAAAAAGTTTTTAAAAAAAAATACTGTTACTTTAATCAAATTATATTTGCCGAAAAATTTACATTTAATTAGAAAATGTAGTTTATCAACAAACAAGTGAACATTTTTAAGCTTTTAATTGATTAATTTAAACAAACATTGACAAAAGGATGTAAAAGTTTCGCAAATATATTTGATTAAGGTAACAATATTTTATATATTTTTTAACCCTTTGGTAACTG
Organism: Acanthosepion esculentum; assembly: GCA_964036315.1. NCBI lineage: Eukaryota > Metazoa > Mollusca > Cephalopoda > Sepiida > Sepiidae > Acanthosepion > Acanthosepion esculentum. The sequence continues at coordinate 12,057,899 of OZ038485.1, read as the reverse complement.
ATCTTAAGATTTTGATCATGGGTGTGTACATATCATAACACAAATATGACAATTACACTGGCATCTCATTTTCACAGATATATTTACAAAGATTACACAAAAAATACCTTGAAATGCAAAAGATAAAATCGACATTGACTTCATCCAAGGCCTCCACACGGCTTCGGGATCTCCTGCAACTCTTCTAGACAGTATCCTTGTTTAAGTGGGTGAAGGTTGCCATAATCCTTGCCCTCAATTCATCTTTGGTGCTACAATGAGTTTTGTGGGTCTCTTGCTCAACTACCAGCCACACATAATTATCAAGGGGGTTGCAGTCTGGAAAGTCAGGTGGCCTGATTAAGTGGTGATGCAGTCGCAGAAATTGTTTGAATCATGACTTGGTTCTTCTGATTGTGTGGTATGTTGCAAAGTCCTGTTGCCAGCGTATTCCAGCAGCCACCCTCTTGACTCAAAAAGGCACTACCTCCTCAATGCACTTGATGTACACCACCGTGTTGAGTCTGAGGCCCTCACCGACAAATTCGGTGGTTGTTTTCTTATTGGAATAATCAGAGTGAGTTTTTCGAGCTGCTGCACCTTCGTAGTCACCATTAGACTCATTCAACTCGTTCCAAACTTTCTGAACTGCCCTTTGACACTGAAATGTTCGTATTGGAGCTTCCGGCGACAATGCCAAGCAGTACACCATGCCGTTTCCAAATTTCTATCGGAATGAATTGCGTCATGGGGCTCTTTTTCTCACAGACGGTGCCTAACTAACCCTACTATACTGGTAGTCGACAAAATAAGAAAGAAACGACGCGTATGCCCGAAATGAAAAATATCAAATGGCGACAATATATCCATCGCACTCGGTATTTTTTTCCCACTCTTGATCTAGAGGTGTTACTTTTAGATATTAAAAAATTAATCACGCACTTGATTTAGATTTTCACTTACAAGAATTAATGTGAATACAATATTGGGAAGATGTATGAGAATTGAACGCAAAGATTTGGTTCTGGCTGAATTATTCTCCACCCAGCAATCCTTATCCCAGAGAGGAAACTTTGCGAAGCTCACAGTACCCGACCGCTATTGCTATAGCAAATATTTGTATGAGAAACATTTTTAGTACCACCAGTTCAGACCTTCACAACGAGGATTGTCATACCATTTTCACGGTGGCTTTTCCCTTGTATTAACTGAATTAATATTAAAACAATATTCTTACAAGAGTCAGATCAGATGAAGACTGGAGTATTTCTTCTATATCTCGGCTGTTGCTGCCATCACCTCATTGTCCAGCCACGACAGAGTTCAAAGGCGCTTACGCGTCCTTGTGGGTGATGAATCATTAGATGGAAGTTGTCCGGATAACTCACATTCCTTAGTTCTACCAGCTTATACCTTCATAGAAGTCACTTACCATCTTAACTCCACGTTGGCTAACCATACCATATTCTCTTTATTGTATATACATAAATAAATAAATAAATAAATAGCAGGGCATCATAAGTAAGACTTTCACCATCTTTTCGTCTCAAGTCTTGCATATGAAGAAGAGCCGTTATCTTCTGTCTGTTTTTTTTTTGCACACCAATGGCATTTGGAACGATAGATGCTGTCTTTTCTTTGGTGACAAAAGAGGGATCTCAATCTTAATGAAATAGATAATAGAAACAAGTAAAAATCATTTTTGTATTAAATATCGAATTTCTTTTAAGGGACGTCTCCAGTACAATGTTAGGGAAATCTTTGAAATATTTTAAAATTTTTAGTGAGCTCTTTACACAGTTGTAGTATTATTGATTGCAAACAATAGGGAACCTTCTAAAGCTGGAAAAACAGTTTCTATATGTGTTTACCGGAAAGAACAACAAGCTTCTTTTGGGTATTTACTTGCTTCCATAGTTGACAAAAGAAAATCCGTTTTAAACAAAGAAATGAAAAATGGATCATTTCATTGGCAATTCAAAAATTGATTTGTTGCCAGAATAAAAAACAAAGACACAATTCTTTTGTTTAAAAAACTAAATAAAAAAATGTTGAGTTCTCCAAATTAAAAGTATTATTCATATCGACTTTGTACTTGGAAATTCTGTGGCAAATGAAGTATTTTAAAAAAAAATAAAATGGGAAGTATTCTTCAAATATTTTCAGAATTTAATGAATACCCTTAAGTGACAACAATTATATTCAATATCTGTCTATATTTCTGAGATGAGGTATTATGTACATTATTTACATTATTCGGACTATTGTCCTCATCTTTGTCGCCATATTTATTACAACGTTTCGGCCTTTCAGTATCTGTCTATATTTCTGAGATGAGGTATTATGTACATTATTTACATTATTCGGACTATTGTCCTCATCTTTGTCGCCATATTTATTACAACGTTTCGGCCTTTCAGTATCTGTCTATATTTCTGAGATGAGGTATTATGTACACTAATTACATTATTCGGACTATTGTCCTCATCTTTGTCGCCATATTTATTACAACGTTTCGGCCTTTCAGTATCTGTCTATATTTCTGAGATAAGGTATTATGTACACTAATTACATTATTCGAACTATTGTCCTCATCTTTGTCGCCATATTTATTACAACGTTTCGGCCTTTCGGTGTCTATCTATATTTCTGAGATGAGGTATGATGTACATTATTTACATTATTTGGACTATTGTCCTCATCTTTGTCGCCATATTTATTACAACGTTTCGGCCTTTCAGTATCTGTCTATAATTCTGAGATGAGGTATTATGTACATTATTTACATTATTCGGACTATTGTCCTCATCTTTGTCGCCATATTTATTACACGTTTCGGCCTTTCAGTATCTGTCTATAATTCTGAGATGAGGTATTATGTACATTATTTACATTATTCGGACTATCTTTGTCGCCATATTTATTACAACGTTTCGACCGTAGTTAAGAAATGCTCAAGGACACATGGAAGAGTGGATAAAGGCGTTCGTTAGATCCAGTGACAGGACCCAAAGAGTGTGAGTTCAATACTCGGTTAAGGCAGTGGAGAACTCTGGAAGGGAAATTAACAAGAGATAACTGATAACTGACATCCATTAAACATGACACGTAGAACTTGAACAATCTAGTGAACGAAATAAAGGGTCGGTTCAACATTCAAACCGGCTGAAGAAGGACGGAGCGTACAACGGCCGAAACGTTGTAATAAATATGGCAACAACGTTGAGGACAATAGTCCGAATAATGTAAATAATTATATTCAAGTCAATAACGATTCATAAAATTTATAATTATTTACAAATAAAAAATAATGACACATAAGCGGTTGATATGCCGGTAAAAAAAAAACACAAACAAAATACCTAACTACTACTGCCATACTCTATCTTTTTAAGGGACCGATTGAACCAAGAATTTAATATTGCTGCTAGGTAGACAGCAGCGCTCACTGCACAGAGACCAACAGTCATTACGCGTCATTTTGAGTGATGAATCATTCTCCATTGTGGAAGCCTTATCTCACAGGAAATGTTAATCGATTCTTACTGCCCTGTTGTTATTAATATGTTCGGACGACATGCGTTCTTTAGTTCCATGAGCGCAGCACTTGACAGCGAGGACCTCCCATACCAATCAATGTCTCGCTCGCAGCTAATCCCCGTTTCCAACGTGGTACTTTGATAAGAAGTAAGTTCAACTCATTTTCCATAGAACTGTTAACTTTTGGAACAAACTTCCGAGAGGATTCTTTCCTGACAACTACAATTTCGGGGGTCTTCATATCGACCCTACACGTCCTCAATTTGTTCCCTCATAAAACTGACTAATGTTAGTGGCCATCGGGTCTTTTACTGGGTGAACCAACAAAAATAATCTGATGTCAAATGACGTTTCATTGCAAAAGATTCTGGGTAAACGGAATTATTTTATCACTCCTATCTTACTTTGTCTTTACAAACGTTAGATTAGACGAAAAGTGGATTAGATCTGCTCAGACGTTCCTTTCATGCATTGTTAGAGTTCATATTCTTTTTCGCGCCTTTGTAGAGGAAGAAGTTTAACCAAACTGCAGATACACAACGCCAGAAGTCTATTACAGATGTAGCACTATTTCCATGGCAAATGTGCAGATGAACTAGATTCTCTAGTTCCAACAGTTCAAAAAGTTAAAGTCAGGACACGCTATGCCCCTTTTAAAGGTGTATGATTCCCCACGTTTTCCTAAGGATTTGAAATGAAAGTAGAACGTTACACCGAGACATATCTTTCTCAATATATACTCCTTTGACGAAAAGACTTCCACATGAATGCATCCATTGATATTTCAATCTTGACTTCTTCACATCAAGGCTGAATTTAATATTGGTCCCCATGATATCCATTTTCTGCTCCTTATTCTTTCGTTCAGATTACCCATCTCGTTCATCATAAACATTTCAAAAGTACTCCTCTACATTGAGTGACTCTCGTACCATGTGTTGGTTACGTTTAATATAAATAATGTGTGAACTCCTGGAGAGAAAGTTTAGAAAACTGTAAAATCTTAACCACGGAGGAAAAGATTTCTAACACAACGGCAGGTGGCGCAAATGATCACTTTACCGAACTGAACTTAGTCTGACTCCAGTGGCCACACGCAGAGACACAAACACAAACAAATATGAACACGCATGTCTGCACACACACACACACACACACACACACACACACACACACACACACACACACACACACACACACACACACATGCATGCACACACACATTCCTGCACATACACATACACACACACACAGAGAAAGAGGAAAATATTTCTAACACAACGGCAGGTGGCGCGAATGATCACATTACTAAACGGAACTTTTTCTTTACAAGCGTTAGTCAAACTAATCAAATTAATTAATCAAAACTGTCACCGATGAACTCGGACATACACACGTACACACACACACATACACACACACACACACACACACACGCACACACACAGACATGCCTGCACGCGAAGCACACAGACACACAAGTACACAAAAAACCGTTAAGTATGTGACGCCAGCTTGGAAATATCAGAGGTTCTGAAATTAATTCAATGCTTGTTCCTCGCCAGCAGTTCTCTAAATATGACTTAACCCATAAAATGCCTAATAGATAATAAATATTCTACATCCTTGTTAGTATTTCTTTTTGATTGTTTGATTTCTTTTTATGGTTTATCAACCTCTTTGATGTTATTTAAAGCCAAATCCTATTTTGGAATTGTAAAAATTTTGCGGAGATACTAACAATTTTCTGATACGGTTCTTACTATTAAACCAATAGCTGTGAGTAGTCATACATTTTTAGTACATTTTTTCACCTGAGGCTCAAAAGGCACTTAAGTTAGTGCGTTGCTGAATGAAGTAGTAATTGTTTTGATTGATTCTTTTTCTACGGTTTATCAACCCTTACCAAGCCAGAAATTATCCTTAGATTATAGGAATTCTTTTTGGAGATGGTAATGATTAAGTCATACAAGTCTCAATAGTTAACCTATAGCTTGGGGAGAAGAGGTGGGTTTTTATCTTTCCCAACAGTATTTGCAGGTAAGTGATTATAACTAACACAATTGGAATTCGAACTCGACTCTCTGATTTTATATTCCGAACCTTTTATCCATTACACCACGCGCACATCTAACCTTACGACACATGGTATTCATCTCCAAGCTCAACATTGCTTCAACTTCAGTGACTGTGAACGTGATGTGAGCTTAAGACTATTAATATAGCTTTTAAATATTTCAAGATATATTTGTGAAACGGTTTGAAGCAATTAACTATTTTATCTAATTATCAGGCTACATTTTGAGGATGAAAACCGTATAAAATAATAATTAATACAGTTGTTTTCTATAAATAGAAATGAGAACAAGAGTGGGGTCATTATCTAAATCATATTGCAAAAGTTTATTTTTATCGAGGCCCAAGGCGATCAACGCAGGCAACCCCGAGGTTTCTCTTTCCGGTACAACAGTCTATTTTACACAAATTTTCTGTCTAAGATTATACTTCGACCCTTGGTGAATGCCTATACTGAGGATACAACCGTATATGAGTGCACTTCAAAAATTCTACATGACCAGAGATTGGCAGCTGATCTCTCCTCTGACCTAGTTCGAACAGCTTAGTGGAGGAAAAACTGGTTGATCACATTTCACTGCCACGAAAAACCAAACTGGTTTCATTGCAAAGCATTCTGGGTAAAGGGAATTATTTTAACATATTTATTACAACGTTTCGGCCGTTGTACGCTCCAGCCTTCTTCAGGTGGTTTGGATGTCGAACTGAACCCTTTATTTCTCTCACTGAGGTAGACTGTTCTAGGTACACGTGCCATATTTAATGGATGTAAGTTATCAGTTATCTCCAGTTAATTTTCCTCAAGGACACATGGCACAGTGGATAAAGGCGTTTCTTAGATCCAGTGACGGGACCCAAAGAGTGTGAGTTCAATATCTGGTTAAAGCAGTGGAGAACTTTCAGAGGGAAATTAACAGGAGATAAGTGATAACTGACATCCATTAAACAAGGCACGTGGAACTAGAACTGTCTACCCCAGTGTGGGAAATTAAGGGTTCAGTTCGACATTCCAACCACCTGAAGGAGGCCGGAGCGTACAACGGCCGAAAAGTTGTAATAAATATGACGACAAAGCTGAGGACAATAGTCCGAATAATACAAATAATGTACTGAAATGAGTATATATATATATATATATATATATATATATATATATATATATATATATATATATATATATATATATAATAAATTAATTGATTTAAAATATGTTTTTTCGGTACACAGTAATAACCATGATTCAAAAATGGAAGCTAATGAGGAAATGGAACTAATATCTTTAATTTAATAACAAAATTAAGTTCAAAGGCTTTAGTTTCCATTTTTGAAACATGATTATCTCCGTGTAGCGAAAAAACATATTTTAAATCAATTAATTTATAATATTAATGCTCTGTAAATTTACATTGAGCACTATTGTGTAAAAATAAAAATATCTATAAGAACACCGGATTTTATATCTTACTGTTCTTTCTTTTTATTTATATATACATATATAAATTTATATATATATATAAGCACCGACTCTCTTACATTCGCGCTAGAAGAAGAATTAATGTCCGGAGATAGAAGAAAAAAAACATTCAACCGCCCTTTCGTAGATATTAATAGATGAAGTCCGGAGTTGAATTAACAATAATTTTACAAATGAAAAATTTAAACTCCTGTTCTTATACGTTTCTAAGATGATAACATTATAATCAAATTCATTGTAATAACGAAATATCTATTAAAATCAAGCGATCGTTATCGCGCTATTGATGCCAATCTTTTGTAGTTATTTAAAGATACACACTCTTTTGGTGG
>OZ038485.1:12030498-12035498 GCA_964036315.1 Acanthosepion esculentum | reverse complement strand
ATCTGTTGACCGATTTTTTAAACAATAGCAAAAATAAATTAGATTCGCCAGGAAGCCCAAGTCTTAATCGGATTTCGATAATTTAGCGCTTGTTTAAAATTATGATTTAGTTCTTTTCTAGTTTTGGTCTGGTTTGGTTTATTTTACGGCATATCAACCTCAATGGGTTATTTAATGCCGAAACGATTTTTATTGCTGGTAATATTTTTTATCTATCTATCTATCTATCTATCTATCTCAGTATATATTGGTTTGGTTTGTTTTGTTTTACGGCATATCAACCTCAATGGGTTATTTATTGCCGAAAAGATTTTTATTGCTGGTAATAATTTTTTTTCCAAAATGTATCGCTGGAAATATTTGTTTTTGAAAATGTATTGCTGGTAATAATATATTAGTGATACTATTTTTTTCTAAAAATATATTGCTGGTATTAAAACCTATTTTCATACATTAATAGTGTTTTTACCCTAGTTCAGGGGTTAACTATTTGTCCATAGCTGAGAACCTAACAAGTGCTGTCAACCCGGTTTAGGGTGGACCTGGCAACACCGGCAATTAAGAGGTGGTCCAAAACCTTGCCGTTGGATGTAGTTTATCGTCTTACCCAGGACCGGCTCTTGTCTAAAATAAGCAGGAAAGTTCAGACCGACCAGAGAGTTTGCAACACCGTAGGCGATATAATCAGTGACTTGTAAAGGCGGCTCAACTAGTTACAAAAGTAATCCATTTCTTTTTCTCAATTTTAAATATACCTCGTCCTAGGTCAATTTATACTAATAAATACTGAAAATATTTGTCGAGCGAATGTGAAACAGTAGAAAAAAAAAACGTCCGGATATCGTGTTTTGCCTCTTTGTGGTAAGCGACTTTAAGTCGGAAAGAGAGAGTATAGTGAGTTCGATCCTCAATGTGTGCCCCGTACTTTCAGCCTTGTGCCACATCTAAGCTACTCCTAGAAGATCACATTGGATTTTTCGACGTGGTGTCATAGCCAGCTTGTTTCACTATTCTGTCGTAATTGATCTAATGAGTTCGACTCTCACTGGGTGCCGGATATCATCTTAGTCCCTCCGACGTGATATAATAGCTAACATGGTTGTCTCGCTAGATCAGTTACGACTGAATAATGAGTTGGATCCTCACTAGGTGCCCCATACTTTCGGCCTTGTGACACATCGAAGATACGCTTAGAAAATTACCATACATCGCATTCCCGAATTTGTTTTTGTCTATCAGTTCATATGTGGCAAATACAATTTGCTTCTAATGTTGGGACAGTCGCGGTAAAAAATGTTTCTCTTATTTCTTTTATTTATAATTCCGATGGTCCCACGGGCGATGGGGGAATAGGCTTGGTTAGCTGGAGACCCTTATTCTGTACCCACAGATTGGCGGCAGTTTTCTTATGGTTGTATCCCTCGTGACCTGCGATGACGCACGAGACTGGACTAGCCTATTCAAGATTCCCGCAGTGCACCCCAAGTGGCGAAGCCCCTAGAAAAGGTCGGTAATTATAGGTCATCGCAAATACGTCTGGCTGGTTAACTGCGGTCAGCAGTTGACCCATTCTTACGGTCCGATCTTAAGATATAAAACTTAAAAAAACCTAGATAGAAAGTCCTCGGCACCCGCTCGCATCCGACTATCAGGATCATCATCTTCTCTCCTTATTTCCTTTCTCATCTCTGGTGGGTACGACGACTTTCTATCGACCCCCAAATTAATGTGTGGGTACACTTTCGCGAAATCAATGTAAACAAAACGTAAAATTCGCCATCAATATTACTAGTTGCTATCATTTTTGTACGCTCCGGCCTTCTTCAAGTGATTGGAATTTCGAACCGAATCCTTTATTTCGTCCACGGGAGTAGATTGTTCGTGTTCCCCGTGCCATGCCTCTTCTGGATGTCTCAGTTATTTCCCTTTAACTCAACTCCCCAAGTTTTGGTTCACCACTGCTGTGGCTTGGTATTGAACTCACATCTCTTTGGGTCGAGTCACTGGATCAAACCAACGTCTTTATACACTGGGTCATGCAATGCGAGCAATTATAATACCTCACTCAGAGATCTAGACAGATAATAGTTGCCTGTTTATTTATTTTGAGTAAAGTGACACAAATGCTTAATTACTAACATATATACTCCAATATGAATATGTGGTCAATAAGGTTCCCCTATCGAGACCATAAAGTTTGTGCTTTAGATCAAATATTGAACGATACTCCTATGAATTATGTCAATATTTCCTCCGAATTTGGTATGTAACATCAAATAAGTTTTATCGTAGAGAGGAAGACTGCGCATCGACAATTTTATAATTTTGTACGGCGTATTCGCCCGATTTAGAATGTTAGTAATTGTAATCCTAGCCCTGTACTTGAACTTTAAGCCGATGACAAGCGTCGGTGAAAATATCTAAGTTTTACCCATTTGGATGCTAGGTTAGAGTACCGGTCTTCTCATTCCGTAGGAAATTCACAAGAAAATTTATTCTCTACTCTATTTAATTTTTCTGATGTATTTTAATTCTTATGTTAATGATTATTGTGAGTTCTACGACAACATCGTATCCATAGAATCTCCCTACTGCATCGTTAAATATTTGCGTTTAATAACTTTAATAATATATTGCAATAAAAATTATAAATATGAATGCTGGACGTCATTTTAAGAAGTAAGGGGATACAAATGAAAATATTTGAAATTGATAACTTTTTACTTTGCACTGAAATTTTTATTAAACACTTTTACCTCCCTACCTACTTTCTTTCGTTCCTTTGTTTCTTCCTTCTTTCTTTCTTTTTTCTTTTTATTTCGTTTTCTTTCTTTTTCTTTTTCTTTCTTTTTTTTCTTTTTTATTTTCTTCATTCCTCCCTTTTTTATTTCTGTCATTATATCACTGAAATTATGCATCGCCTCTGACATGTATTTTTTCCTTTCCCCGCAATCAAATCGGATAGTTCAGTATTTATGAGGTATTGACATGTGACATTAATGACTTCTTTCTTTTTTTCCTTTTTTCTATTTCTTTCTTTCCTTTTTTCTTTATTTCTTTTGTTTTCTTTCTTTCTTTCCTTCTTTCTTTTTTCTTTTTTCTTTCTTTCTTTCTTTTTTCTTTTTTCTATTTCTTTCTTTCTTTTTTGTTTTTTTCTATTTATTTCTTTTTCTTTCTCTTTTCTTTTTCTTTTTTTCTTCTTTCTTTTTCTTTCTTTTTTCTTCTTTCCTTCCTTCCTTCCTTTTTTTCTTCCTTCTTTTTATTTCATACATTTTATCACTGAAATTGAGCGACGCCTCTTTTGTATTTTTTCCTTTCCCCGCAATCAAAACGGATAGTCCAGTATTTATGAGGTATTGGCAGGTGACATTAATTACTTCTTTTTTTTTTCTTTCTTTCTTTCTTTCTTTCTTTCTTTTTCTCGCTAAAACCAAGTAACGTCTCTGATATGTGCTTTTCCGTCTTATCACCAGATTAAAATATAATAGTCCATTATTTATGAGGTATTGGCAGGTCGTACCGGTCGTGCTAACTGAAGGAGCGACAAGGAGAAATATAATAAAATTTTTGTTTGTCTATCAGAAAATAGCAAAATCGTTCAGAAGCGGCTCCATGAACAGGAACATTAATCATAATTATTCGGTTTGTTCGACCTTTTAAAACTATTTTTTGTTATTCATGGCTTCCATCAAGAATGGAATTCGGAGGTGTGATTCAGTTAATTTGGATACCTTTTCCTTTCAATCGGTTGAGACTTATTATTCTTGCCAACTGGCAAAACATTTTCCATTCCTGATATTGTCTGCTGATAGAAAAGTAAATGGAATAAATCTGTTAAGTCTTACCTGCCGTCATAATCAGTAGAGGTATTTTCTTTTCTTCATAAAGTAGCGGCCAATTGCGTCGTGAGATTAGTCTATTGATGATCGTGTGGTCGCCAAAAAGCGCCGATCAATTCGCTTCTCTTCAGTCGAAATTGAGCAATGAAAAGCAAAGATTGAAGCAAAACAATTGTCGCCAACAGACAATTGCTTTCCTCAGCAATTTATTTATTTCCTCAGCTTTTGACGACTGAACTCCGACAGAAGACATTCTTTCCTGAAGATTACCATAATTACATACGCCAGAAAGAAATGAAAGAATTCAACGATTTCTCCCTACCCCGTAAATGGTTGCAATAGTTGGTTTATTTGTTGCTTCGCCATGAATACGTTTTCAGCATTCGATAGCTTGGATAATTTTCTATGCCAATCTTCTTTGACGAAAGTAATATTTAGCCGACATTTTTCTGTTTTCATTACATTATTCTTTGATAACTTTGTCGGTCGAAAATTCGTTATGAATTTTTGACTTAGTGGCAAAGTTCCAAGTGTGAACCAATTTAGTTTCGCGCGTTAACACTTTTTGGAAATAATGACTTTCATTCATATAAGTGTTTATTTGTCCCAAACAACGACAACGAAGAACCCTTTAATAATGGCTACAAAAATCCAAATTCCAACATAACTCTGTCTTATTTCTTCAAGTAAAAGAAATTTAATGATTCTAATTTTACATATATTATTTATATACATGTTTGTGGTAAAAGATAGCGTTTTTCTTCTACTTTATTGTATCAGACACTCTAGGTCGGTCAAGCTTCTTAAAATAAACACAGATAAGAGAGAGCACCTAAGATATTTAAATTAAACAGATATTCCGCTAATATCAGGATATTGGAGAAAAAAATAAACAAGTGATGTTCTTTCAGGTAGTAGGTGTTTTGGGCTCTCAACAAAAGTCTCTCATTTGTCGTGATAGGTACTCTTCACAAGATTAAAACACACATTAGTGTAATTAGGTATTCAAGTAAAATTGACCTGCTGAATACAGTAAAAACAATTTTTGTTTAGTTATTTGTTACGAACACCTACAAAAAGCCTTTCCTTTATATTCATAGCTATATCTATCTATAAATATATGTATAAGCATAAATGTAACTTTCTTAATTCTTAATAAGA
>OZ038485.1:11947998-12027998 GCA_964036315.1 Acanthosepion esculentum | reverse complement strand
GATTTTAAGTGGAGACGTCATGAGTATATAGTTGACATGTTTCACAGAGGATCTGATGATGAGCGCCAACAAACGAGATTTTAGAAAAGCGACTGGCGTGAAAAGGCAATAATCGTGTAATGTTAATTGCTATGTCGACATCCATATCTTTAAATGGTCTATCTCCGGTTTTGAGTTCTCTTTCATTACACACACACACACACACACACACACACACACACACACACACACACACACATATATATATATATATATATATATATATATATATATATATATATATATATATATATATATATGTGGTACTTATTGGTAAATGTTCAATATCAGTGATAGAGCTAACACATTCAGTTGTATAGATATGATTTTGTAGCGCGTATTTCGAGCTTTTGCGATCACCAAACTGATTTATTTATTTTTTAAATTTATCTATTTATGTCAGTTTGTGTTCGATTATGTTTGGTGGGAGGGGAGAGAAAATATCTTCTGCGTTCATTTTGGGTTGACATTTTTACGCACGCGCAGAAGAGAATTTTTCTCCCCTCCCCATCAAACATCATCAAACACATGATTTGATGAGTGTAGTATTTTTAAAATCAAAATTGTAGTTGAATTTATTTCCATGTACGACTAGCGCATTAGTTAAGTTTTTTTGTGATGTTTCTTTTGTGCTCATAAATGCGTTTTTTTTTGTTTTTTGTTTTTTAAATTTCTGCTTGATTCTCCAATATATTGGGAGGAACAGTTTTGGCTATTTATTTTATAAATGCCTGCTTCAAAAATATTATTGCTCTTTTAGTGTTTGTGCATCTCAGTATATCCATAATGTTTTTGGAAGTGTTTGCGATTATTTTAATATGATTTAGATGTGATAGGTTGTTCTGGATAGTGGACGAGACGGATTTGGTCGGTAGTATTATGCATCTGTTTTCATATAATTTATTATTGCAAATTATGTTATTTGTGTTTCGGTTATATTTTTTTTGTGTGTTGCAACCGTTAAATGCATGTCATCTGTTTTTTTTTTTTTTTTTTTTTTTTTTAACGGCAAAAGGTTTTTCGGCATTTTTTTTCGTATTAAGAAGAATATATATTTTATAGCTATTAGATTTACTAATATCCTTTATAATATAAAATTATACAATGGCAAATGTAACTGTTTCAACTATTGTATTTACAGTCATAATGGTTGTTCGATTTTATATATTTTTGTAATATAAGTAAATAAAAATATTTTTGTTCTTTTCTTTGTATATGCCGTTTTCAGGACGTAGGCTATCATGGCTCTCCGCCTCCCTCTATCTCTTGCAGCTCTCAACAAGTCCCTTCCCTCTGCTTCCTTCCCCAGACCATGTTCGGTCATCCATTGAAGTCCGCCAGGTATGTCACGCGTTCTTTTCCCTTGTCTCTCTTTCCCTCTATTCGACCTGTGTGTTTCTTCCCTTTCCACCCCCCCAGACCACGTTCTATTACCTACTTGCTTAAAGCCGGTAGGTATGTCACCCGTTGTATGCCCTTGTCTCTTTTTCCCTCTATTCGCCCTGTGAGTATCAGATTCTCCAGGCCATCCTTCTTTCTTTCTTTTTATGTGCCATGTCCTTTCAGGACGTAGGCGATCATGGTTCTCCACCTCTCTCTATCCCTTGCAGCTCTCAACAAGTTCCTTCCCTCTGCCACCTCCACCAGACCATGTTCTGTCATCCACTTGCTTAAAGCCGCTAGGTATGTCACGCGTTGGTTTCCCTTGTCTCTCTTTCCCTCTATTCGACCTGTGAGTATCAGATTCTCCAGGCTCTCCTTTCTCATTACTTGTCCCAGGAACTTCAGCTGCCGCTTACTGATATTAAATATAAGCCCCCTTCCTTGTTTGAATCATCTCTAAGACCTCATCGTTTCTTTGGTCCATGATATCCTTAACATCCTTCTGTAGAACCACATCTCCGTCGCCTCAAGTCACTTCTTCATCTTTGCGGAAATCGTCCAACATTCGCTGCCGTAAAGAAGGACAGATGTCACCTAACAGCTCAGTATTCTTTTCTTTGTTACCAAAGAAACCCTCCTGTCTCGCAATACTCTGCTCAGATTTCGGAATACGTCCTTGGTCATCACGACACATCTACGGATGTCAGTGTCGCACTAAATCGTCCTCTGAGAAAGCGTATCCCAGATATTTAGGCTTTTGCGTCTTCTTGATTCTAGTGTTCCCGACCTTCAAATCGCATTTCGGGCTTATCCTTTTACTGATAACCATGCATTCTGTCTTCTTGTAGTTTATGATGAGACCCTTCTTCACACTCTCCGTCGCTAACTTCAAGAAGAGATTTTGTAATTTCTTTTCCGTGTCTGCTATCAATACTGTGTCATCTGCGTATCTTATGTTGCTAAGATTGTGGCCGCCAATGCTAAATCCCGATAGAGTTTACAATTCTCTCAGAATTGCCGCGCTGTATAGGTTGAACAGATCGCGTCAGAAGACGCATTACTTATACATTAACAATAAGATATCGTCGGACATTTTTGCTATCAGTGAAATTATTCCATGAGTATAGCAAAAGATTTGATGTGGAAGCAGTCCATAAAAAAATAAAGACCACTTTTGTCACTGTATGAAGTGACGTCACTAAACTGTCATCACGTGACTCATTAATTTATCTTGACCAAAGGTAGATAATCTAGTGCCCCACGTTTTCATCTCAGTATTCTGCAGTGTAATCGGGTCCTGACTTGGCATCAGTCTCTCCCTCACAGTCGGAGTGTGGCTTCCCACTGTCATTTTTTACAAATATTTCCATGACTGCTGTTCTACCCCGACTACATAAATTTGAGCGCACTACTAGACTGGCATGTAGGTCCCACCAAAATTCCGTTCAAATAGTTAAATATAACCGACGCTTTTTCACCAACAGCGTCTTTTCCCGCACTTCCCGGCTGTGGAACTGCCTTCTCTTTACTTGCTTCCCTGATAATTACAATCTTCATAAAATCAAATGCAATGTCAATCGCCATCGTCTGCTGTCTTGAACCTCGTTCATCTTTTATCCTTTCCTAATTCCCCCTATATGCAGTCTTTTCTTTCACCTTCACTCTACGTAACTCCACTGCGAACTAGTGGCACTCTCGCCTTGCTAAGGGTGACATTCTTTAAAAAGTTATGCCCAAAAGAATTAAGAGGATAAAAGATATGGCTAACAAGAAGTTGTATAAAGTGAAGGGAAGGAATAGAAAAAGAAAAATTCACCAACGATTGAATGGAAATGAAACAGAACGATTTCTGGATAAGAGACAGACATCTACAATAAGGAAATTGTATGAATGGAAATATTAAAACCTGAAATCAGAGTTGCGCTGACAAACAAGAACAAAGCAGAGAGAAAAAAAAAGATGGACGAGATGGTCTCTTTATAGAAATTATCGACATTCATTGACAATAGCTGAGAGAAGGAATAAACGAAATACAGGACAGTGGCGACAAACAGGAAAACTTTCTCGGCAGGTCCATTTTAGCAGCGCTACCTAAGGAACCAGGTGTAAATGGAACGATAGAAAGAAAGAAAGAAAGAAACGGATGGGCACTGAATAGATAGATAGATAGATAGATAGATAGATAGATAGATAGATATTGGGACTGAATAGAAAGAAAGAAAAAAAGAAAGACACAGATTGGGATTGAATAGTCATACAGTTAGATATCTATCTATCTATCTCAGCCTGCTCATATCTATCTATCTATCTATCTATCTATCTATCTATCTATCTATCTATCTATCTATCTCAGCCTGCTCATATCTATCTATCTATCTATTTCAGCCTGCTCATATCTATCTATCTATCTATCTATCTATCTATCTATCTATCTATCTATCTCAGCCTGCTCATATCTATCTATCTATCTATCTATCTATCTATCTATCTATCTCAGCCTGCTCATATCTTTCTATCTATCTATCTATCTATCTAAGCCTGCTCATATGTATCTCTCTATCTATCTCAGCCTGCTCATATCTATCTATCTATCTATCTCAGCCTGCTCATATCTATCTATCTATCTCAGCCTGCTCATATCTATCTATCTATCTATCTATCTATCTATCTATCTATCTATCTATCTATCTATCTCAGCCTGCTCATATCTATCTATCTATCTATCTATCTATCTATCTATCTATCTATCTATGCGTGTTTAGAATATGCAATATGTTGAGTAAATGTCAAACTTGAAGTTAAGGAAGGGGAAATCATTGATCCTGCGATCCATCAATTTGCATGCGTTGAATGTGCCTGAGTATGCCAGACTAATGTAGACCGCTTCAGCTACAAAATTAGTCATATTGCTCGACTATTTATAAATTATGATCAGTGCTACACTGGAAATAATTTGACATTCAGTGTGTGTCGGAAACTCTGCATAAACCAATCTAGTACCAGCCATCATGTGGAAACCCACGAGCAAGCTGAACAGACATTAAAAAACAGGCCAAGCCCTGTACAAAACAATTTAGGTTTCAATATATGCAACATGTATTGAAAGTCACCAGCTGGCTTCAAGAGACATTTTCGTTCTCACGAGAAACAATAAACAAAGGTAAACAACGTATACATGTATGTACAATTGCTTGCATGTATCTATCTATCTATCTATCTATCTATCTATCTATCTATCTATCTATCTATCTATCTATCTATCTATCTATCTAATTCTGTTGGTATCTATTTCGCCCTGTTGATATCTATCTATCTACCTATCTATCTAATTCTGTTGGTATCTATTTCTCCCTGTTGATATCTATCTATCTATCTACCTATCTATCTATCTAATTCTGTTGGTATCTATTTCGCCCTGTTGATATTTATCTATCTATCTACCTATCTATCTATCTATCTAATTCTGTTGGTATCTATTTCTCCCTGTTGATATCTATCTATCTATCTATCTATCTATCTATCTATCTACCTACCTATCTAATTCTGTTGGTATCTATTTCTCCCTGTTGATATCTATCTATCTATCTATCTACCTATCTAATTCTGTTGGTATCTATTTCTCCCTGTTGATATCTATCTATCTATCTATCTATCTATCTATCTATCTATCTATCTATCTATCTATCTATCTAATTCTGTTGGTATCTATTTCTCCCTGTTGATATCTATCTATCTATCTATCTATCTATCTATCTAATTCTGTTGGTATCTATTTCTCCCTGTTGATATCTATCTATCTATCTATCTAATTCTGTTGGTATCTATTTCTCCCTGTTGATATCTATCTATGTATCTATCTATCTAATTCTGTTGGTATCTATTTCTCCCTGTTGATATCTATCTATCTATCTATCTATCTATCTATCTATCTATCTATCTATCTATCTATCTAATTCTGTTGGTATCTATTTCTCCCTGTTGATATCTATCTATCTATCTATCTATCTATCTATCTATCTATCTATCTATCTATCTATCTCATTCTGTTGGTATCTATTTCTCCCTGTTGATATTTATCTATCTATCTATCTATCTCAGTATATTAATATCTATCAATTTCATTCTGTTGTTATATATTTCATTCTGTGGATATCTTTCTATTTCTCTCTGTTGATATCTATCTATTTATCTAAATCTCTTAACATTAATTAATCAGTCTATCTATCTATCTATCTATCTATCTATCTATCTATCTATTTTAGTGACTCTTTCCAGGTAGAAGAATGTCATCATTACCACAGCTCATGAACAGATAGATCTTCACAGACTGCGTTTTCTGAAAAAGATCCTTAATAATAAAACTTTTTTTATCTTTTTTAATATACTCGATAAAACCGTGTTGGAGTTAGGATAATAACACACACACACATACACACACACACACACACACATATATATATATATATATATATATATTGATGTTAATAGGCATCTCCGTAAGAGATTTTTCATTGGAGGATTCTCTTGAATGAAAAGGAAAGAGACAGATACGATCTGCCGCTTCTTATGAACGGAAAGAAATGACATAATGTAATCTCCTGGTTTCATCCCCCCCCGTTCTTTGTTCGCGCTCATAGCAAACTCCGTATTGTGCTTTCCTTTCTTATCAGTGGGGAAACGGTAACCCGTGTCCCAATCTCGGTTTTCAATCTGTATGCCATCCAATTAACTGGAACAATACCCACGCTGAAATCAAGATAGACGTGCATTAGATGCACTTTCTATTCTACGTCATTCTATACATTTCCTGTAAGTCTTATCAGCACTAATAATTGAAAATACGCCGGTTGCTAACGTTACTAATGGTTAGTAGCCCCCGTCTCGGAAACTACATTGAGTAGTGAGTTCGATCTTTACTGGGTGGCCTACTAGGGTGTCCTTGAATCAGGCTAAAATAGTTGCCTTGATCGATTATGAAAAATTGTCCGGGATATTTCCACAGATGCATTCTGAGTTCAGAATCAGTGGTGCCATGTTGTTCTGAATACAAGACATTGATATTTGGTCATTATGTTAGGGCTTTTGGAGTTGTCATGTTTTGGCTACTTGCAAGTTTTTCACTATCTGTCTGAAGACATTAGGTTTATAATATCCTGAAATCCATACACAGATGTCCTCAGTGGATAAAGGCGTTGTTTAGATCCAGTAACAGGACCTAAAGAGTGATACGCGGTTAAGGCAGGGGAGAACTTGGAGAGGGGAATTAACTATATCGAGGGTTTTATTGAGTTCACATGGTCCAGTAGAACCTGGACATCTTCTAAGTACCTTAAACATACAGATATATATTCTAATGCCATTTCCTCAAAGTATTCCATGTATATATATTCGCCATTGCTGGTGATAATGGCGAGTCCATTGCTAAGCCCTCATCCTGTCGATATACGTGTGATCCCATTCCGAAGTGTGTTGTTTGTGTACAGAAAGTCAACATCTACATCAGATTATCTATTGGAATACTGATCCGTTCTTCTAGGGATGAGAGTGCCTCCTCTGTGGCTACCTTGGTGAACAAACTCACCACGTCCAAGCTCACCACCTGTTTGCATAGGATGGGAGCATCTTTGATTATTTCCACGAAGTGGGCGGAGTTTTGGACATACGAAGGAGACTTTCCGATCAATGACAGGATCCAAAGATTGTGAGTTCAATACCCGGTTAAGGCAGTGTAGAACATGGAGAGGGGAATTAACAGCAGATAACTGATAACTGACATCCATTAAACATGGCACGTGCAATTAGAACAGTCTACCCCAGTGAGCGAAATAAAGGGATCAGTTCGACATTCCAACTACCTGAAGGCCGGAGCGTACAACGGCCGAAACGTAACAAATATGGCGACAAAGTTGAGGACAATAGTCCGAATAATGTAAATATTGTTTCACAAGATTTTGTTTTGAGTTCTGGACGGATACCTTACATCGAATATATTTTGGGTTAAATAAAAGGATTTTTTATGGAAAAACCGCAGTTATTCTAAATAGATTTATTCTTACAATTCAGAAAATGTCTATACCGCTATAAAAGGCTGATATCTATCTATCTATCTATCTATCTATCTATCTATCTATATATATATATATATATATATATATATATATATATATATATATATATATATATATATATGTATGCAGGTGTGCAGTGAAATAGGAAAGAACACGTTAGGTAGATAATTCGGTGTTCCTTAATATTTAGCTTTATTTTCAAAAGGACAGTGCTCCATACAGAAGTAGAGCTTATATTATAATAATATTTTTAGTTTTTTAAAAATATGATTCCTCCGCTAAATGTCGAAATTAGTTTTTTCCATATTTTTAAGGTTCTTATTTTAAAATAAAGGTTAAGAGTGCTCGACCTTAATTTGGGAGCTGATATGTATATATGTATGCAGGTGTGCAGTGAAATAGGAAAGAACACGTTGGGTAGATAATCCGGTGTTCCTTAATATTTAGCTTTATTTTCAAAAGGACAGTGCTCCATACAGAAGTAGAGCTTATATTCTCGCTTGACAAGGCAGCGGGTCCAGACGCCTTAACTCTTCATAACTTAAAAAATTATGTTAGGGGTCTCGGCTCTCGCTTTTGAAACATGAGAACTCTTATGTAGCGGAGGAATCATATTTTTAAAAAACTAAAAATATTATTATATATATATATATATATATATATATATATATACTCTAGATCCATCCCATCCATTTTCACCAAACTTGGCACATTCATTGTATAATGTAAGAGATAGGTTCTGAGCGTAAAGGTATTTTTTTAAATCCATAATTTTTAAAAAAATCGATAAAGCCCATAAAAAATCCATACATGCAACTTTTTCCTCCGATTTCGTTCAAACTCGGTATGTAGGTTACTTACATCAGGTTACTTAACGATACCGTATTTTTCAAGCAATCTAATACAAAATTCACTTAATTGTAGCCAACTGTAAGTTGATTGTTTAAGAGTCATTTAACTTGATAATTGAATCCTCCCATATAGTAAAAATCTCCGTAATTAGCGAATAATGGCGATTTTTACTGTTTTCTTTCATATTTTTCGTTGATCTTTCAACCAAATTTCATTAAATTTAAGAATTGCTTTATAAATGTATCCTCTTTTACATCCCTGGTAGCACACTGACAGATTGAATTTCAAAACCTACAAAATAATTGTGGTCTGAAGTGGGTCTTTATGTTGCCGGTTTTACCCTTTCATGTCCTCAGCTAACTTCGATTTAATAAATACAGACTATTGTTATATAGGTAACTGCATTAATTCAAAATGTTTTTTAATGAAAGTACTTTAAAACAATTGAAGAAGATAGACTCTTTTACATGTAAATATGACTCTAATTTAGCTCCATTCTAATTGAACGCTTTTTCTGACTGCGAATTTTTAGTCTGGACCTATTTCCTTTTTGATGGAGTAACGCACTGCGTCTTTTGTGATGCGGTCTACACAGGGGATTGATATAAACTAATTTTAGCTTTGTATACATTCTATATGAACAATTGTGCAGCGAGATTCTTTTCTCAATCACCTGTGTAGACCACATCACAAAAGAGGCAGTGCGAGTCTCCATCAAAAAGGAAATAGGTCCTTTAGAAGAATATAACGTGACCGACAAGAAGAGGAATTTGAAATGTCATTGTCATGTCACGTGAGTCAATAATCGACTACAGGATCCCCCTCAGGTAAAAGAAATGGAGGTATAAATAGCTGGCAATGTCACAGAATAGAGTGGAAGATTATGTAGCATCTTATTTCTTATACTTGGATTCTTCGCTGTTATTCGTTTTTTTTTTTTCAGTATCGAAGATTCGCAGGCTTACATAAAGAGTAAGAAGGCCGATGCACGCAACGGGCTGCCCTTTGATTTCAAAGAGTTGTTTTGTCTTTCCAGCAACTTTTAAGAAAGCAACATGTATAAAAACTAATTGATAATAAAATGAAGAGAAGACACATATAAAATAAGAAATGACCAAAAAGCACATACAAAATAAAACATGAAGAAATGGCACATGTAATATAAAAAGATAGAAAAGACAAATTTTCAAATATTATTCAATTCTGAAGCATAACAAGTAAATAGTTAATGTATTTAATATAAGTTCTGAAAATAGAATATACTCTTATTTTGAAACTTATTGTTCGTTTAAATAATTGTCATCTTAAAGCTTCAATCCTGAGATGTCATTTTGTGACCTGTATTAGATAAATAAAATTTACTGTGCAGTTTTTGCCAAGGCCGTTTTTGGAAAATTGTTACGTTCATGAATATGTTAGGGAATCCGTAAATGACTTCGAAAGCAGAAAAAGGAACTTATAAGAAAGCAACATATATAAAAACTAATTGATAATAAAAAAAGGCATTTCGAAATTCAAGCAAACTAAAAGGAAAATAAAAATTAAATTAAATATGCAAATAAAAAAAATAATACAGTAAAAAGAGACTACATATAAGAGAGAAAAAATGTGCAAAAGACACATATGAAATAAAAAAATGAGGAAAAAGGCACGTATAACATCAAAAGGTATAAAAGACACATATGAAATAAAAATGAAGAAATGACACATATCACATAAAAAGATAGAAAAGACACATGAAATCAAAAAATCAAGAAATGTCACATATTACATAAAAAAAGGTAGATAAGACACATATGAAATAAAAATGAAGAAATGACACATATAACATAAAAAGATAGAAAAGATACATGAAATTAAAAAATCAAGAAATGTCACATATTACATAAAAAAGGTAGAAAAGACACATATGAAATAAAAATGAAAAAATGACACATATAACATAAAAAGATAGAAAAGACACATGAAATCAAAAAATCAACAAATGTCACATATTACATAAAAAAGGTAGAAAAGACACATATGAAATAAAAATGAAGAAATGACACATATAACATAAAAAGATAGAAAAGACACATGAAATTAAAAAATCAAGAAATGTCACATATTACATAAAAAAGGTAGATAAGACACATATGAAATAAAAATGAAGAAATGACACATATAACATCAAAAGATAGAAAAGACACATGAAATTAAAAAATCAAGAAATGTCACATATTACATAAAAAAGGTAGAAAAGACACATATGAAATAAAAATGAAAAAATGACACATATAACATAAAAAGATAGAAAAGACACATGAAATCAAAAAATCAACAAATGTCACATATTACATAAAAAAGGTAGAAAAGACACATATGAAATAAAAATGAAGAAATGACACATATAACATAAAAAGATAGAAAAGACACATGAAATTAAAAAATCAAGAAATGTCACATATTACATAAAAAAGGTAGATAAGACACATATGAAATAAAAATGAAGAAATGACACATATAACATCAAAAGATAGAAAAGACACATGAAATTAAAAAATCAAGAAATGTCACATATTACATAAAAAAGGTAGATAAGACACATATGAAATAAAAAATGAAAAATGACACATATAAGACAAAAATCATCAAAAGGCATATATACAATAAAAATAAACAAACGACAGATACAAAATAAAAACAATGAGCAAAAGACACGTATCAAATAGAAAATTAGCAATAAACACGTATAAAACAGAAAACGAACAAAAATCACATAAAATAAAAAATGAGCAAAGGACACATATAAAGTTAAAAAATATAGAAAATGCACATATAAAATAAAAAAATGAACAAAAGTGACAATAAAATAAAAATGAACAAAAAGCAAATATAAAATAAAGAAAAACGAATATAAAATAAGAGAAAAGGCAACTAAAAGAAGAAACGTAAGAAAAAATAAAAATAACGGAAAAATGAAATAAAATGAAAATTTCAGTGATAAGAAAAATGAAAGAAGGAGAATTCCAAAAATATAGAAGAAAATAATACAATTCAAAATCAAAATGATCGGAAACATATATCGATAAGAAAAGTTAAATTAAAAAATGAAAACGAAAATGTAAAAGAAAGAAAAATGAAAGAAACAAAAAATACGTAGAAAAGAAATTAATTTACATTATTTACCCGCTTGACTATCGACGCCATCTTTGTTTTTTTATCTGTTACTTGGACGACACAACGGCCGAAACGTTGTGATAAAGTTGAGCATAATAGCCTGCATGTAAATAATTGAAAGTTATGAAAACTCCTCATCTGAGAAATTCAGACAGAAAAAAATTAAATCAAAATAAATCATCGAATGAAAAGGAAACAAAAAGTGAAGCCAAACGACATGAGAAAAATGAAGTCAGAAGCAAAATTGAAAGATATCAACCCAGAAGGAAAAAAATTACTAATTAACTCTTCGTTAGTACCCTGGGGTACTTGAATAAGCAACAAGCTTTTTTCCTTAATATATTAGCAAGTCAAATATTCATGATTACAGAAGCAGCTGTATCCCCCAAGGGTTTTCTGGTTTTAGTTTTAATGTTTATATGAATTATAATTACCTGACTGTAAAATAAACACTGTCTGAATTGCAAAGAACATAGCAACTATTTAAATCATCTCATCCCAAGCTAGGCGATAAAGTCCCTATGACACAAAGGTCTTACTGAGAGGGAAACAAACCGAGGAAACGTTGGGGGGAGAGAGAGAGATTGAAAATACGAAAATTCAAAGAAACAGGAAATGACGATTGACGTTCTGTTTTAAATTTTGAAGATCAAATTTAACCGGAAAGCAAAAAAACGGAAGAGAATTTCACAAGTGAGAAATACAAGAGAAGGACCTATTAGCATAGAACTTACGGTTACATATCCTAATGGCAGCAGTAAAATGATGAGACCTAGATGCCAATGGATTGTTTCTTTCTTCTTTTATGTGCCGTCTCCCATTAAGACATAGGCGAGTATAGGTCTTCACGTCTTCCTCTACTTTTAGCTGTTAAGTTTTGTCGCTTTTTTTATTTCTCCCAAACCCTGACATAGTGTCCATTTACTCAACCCCATCAAGTATATTACTCACTACCTTCCTCTTGTCCTCTTTCCCTCAAACTTTCCTGTGAGGATCAAGTTCCCTAAGCCCTCCTTTCTTAATTACGTGCCCCACAATTTTTATCTGCCTCTTCTATAAGTTTCCTGTTTTTCCATTCGCTCCAAGACCTCGTCATGTTCGGTTCATGGCATCCTAAGCATCTTTCTAAAGTACAAATATTTCTGTTGCTTCAAGTCTCTTCTTCATCTTTAGGGAGATTACCAAACATTCGAAGACATAAAGGAAGACAGATATCACGGATATCAGTTCAGTACTCGTTTCTTTGTCTCATAATACTTTGCTTATTTTTTGGAATGCATCTTCGGCCATCAGAATAAGTCTTCCGATCTTGGTGTCACACTATTGGATCTCGCTTAAAACACTTCCGAGATATGTAAATTCTTGTACTTGTTTAATTTTAGTATAAACACACCTGCCCTTCAGTGTAGGCATCCGGCTACTTTTGAAGTAACCTTCTCCGATTTCGTCTTCTAACCTTTGTTGTGAATGACATATATATATATATATATATATATATATATATATATATATATATATATATATATATGTGTGTGTGTGTGTGTGTGTGTGTGTGATGTGTGTGTGTGTGTGTATGTAAATGCCTTTAAATAATTGTCGGACTTTGTCCATTTCATAATGTGTGACGTCATTTGTTTACATTTGGATATGCGTCGAGTAGATATGAATGTACGAGAGAAAATCATGGATAATCGTAGTTTAAAAACAGTAAAATCGATCTAGCTAACCGAAACGCTCCGCTGTGGCTAAATCGGTAAAAGCAAGTCAGGCTATATGACGGTTCGTTATAGGATACAGGTTCGAGTCTTGTCGGTAGTTTCATATTTTCTATGACAATTTCTTGGACATCCAGGCCGGTAAATGTCGGTAATACTGTTTATTATAAACAGAGCATTTACTTAAATATTTGTATCTATAAAATAACGTATAAACATAAAAAATGTTTTATTTTTATTTTTTATATATATATATATATATATATATATATATATATATATATATATATATATATATATATATATATATATATATATATATATATATATATATATATATATATATATATGTATATATATATGTATATATATATGTATAAATAAAAGCGTAACTTTTAAAAAATTAATATTAAAACAACGATATAAATTTAAAAGAAGAAAATTAAATACAATTATTTGAAAATGTTTAATATTTATTTATTCAAATATTCGGAATAAAAACTATAAAAACACAACAGAATAAGTTCCCGTAGATATTTGGGGGCGAGGCGAATTTTCGGTAGCTTTAATACAATCAGATATTCCACGGACATATAAATCATCTTTTTCGATATTTTAATTGGGAAATGTTTAACTCTCTTTTACCCTTTTATTGAAATTAATTCTTATTAAAAGTTTAGTTATTAAAATTTTAAAAATGAATGCAAAAATAACATTATTCTAAATACTCATAATCGTTTTAAACATGCTGGGGAGAATGATCATAAAAAATTTTCTAAACTATTTAACTGTATTACCTGAAAAAAATTATCTTTCAAAATTATTGTTTGTTGAATTATTTTTTTATTTTTAATAAAAATTTTAGTAAATCAAAATTTTCCAAAAATATTTATTCTTTCAAAAATATTTCTATATAAATTGTCTTTTATAAGCAAGTCATGAAAGACGGTATACAAGTTTATATCAGGTCATCCCGTTCTGTCCGAATTTTGAATAAAGAAAACAAGTGACCAAATGTTACATCTAATTAGAGATTCAATCAAAAATGTATTTTCCCTGATTATCTATGACTTCCTTTCATCTATTAACAAGCTTACTAATTCCATTACTGTAAAATTCTTTTGCCTTTGAGTCGAAGAACTCACAAATGTCAGTTTTAAACTCTTCTTGTTTTACAAAAGCTGTTTCTTCCAAATTATTCTGTAAGCTACAAAAAAATGGTAGTCTGAAGGAGCAAGGTCAGGAGAATAAGGTGGGTGAGGAATTTTCTCCCAACCAAGTTCTTCGATCTTTGTGACGTGATTCTTGCTGTGTGTGGTCGCTCATTGTCCTGATGAAACATCACCCGTTTTCGATTCACTAGAGCAGGTATTTTTTCCCTCTAAGCTTGGTTCAACCCTCTAATTGCTGACAGTATATTTGAGCATTAATTGTTGCATTAGGTGGTAAGAATTCAAAGTGGATTATTCCTTGGTAATCCCACCAGATTGAAAGAAGAACCTTTTGCCCATGAAGTTCCCTTCTCGGCTCTGGCTGGGGTCCTTCCCCTTTACCAAGCCACTGTCTACGACGCTTAACATTTCGATAAAAGATCCATTTTTCGTCGCCAGTCTAAAGTCTATCCAAAAAAGGTGAAACAAGTTGGCGAGAATGGAGAGAAGAGCAGATGTCAACTCGGGATTTGAGGTTGTTTTCTTACAATTCATGAGGCAGCCATTTTCCAAGTTTAGGAACTTTTCCAAGTTATTGAAGATGACGATGAACAGTTGTATAGTTTGAACTGAGAACCACTGCCAATTCCTCAACTGATAAAGCAGGATTTTCTTCAAGGGCTGCTTCAAGAAGCTTTTCATCAAACTCAACTGGACGTCCGGTTCGATTTTCATCTTCAAGTGTGAAATCTCCACCTCTGAATTTTGCAAACGATCTTCTGCAAGTTCTTTTATTCACACATTCCTCTCCATAAACTGAGTGAATGTTTCTAGCCGCTTCGGTTGCTGAGTTTCCTTTCTTGAACTCATAAAGCATTATGTGCCTCAAAGGATTCTTGGGTACTTCCATATTAGCAGGGTTTTAATGATACAAAATTTAATTTTATTGTTCTCTGAAATAAAATTTGATCAGTTTAAATGCATCTAAACAAAAATAATGTTCAGCTCCATTAGACATTATAAAATACTCTTTAAATTTCGTTCATTTTAACAAAATGTTAAATTTCTGACAAAACTTATGGGATGACCTAATATATATAGAGATTTATTTTTGAATTAACAATATTTTTTATGAAGTCAAACTTTTCCTACTTAACTGACAAAATCAATTTAAACGTAAAATACATTTTTTAGAAAGCAATATGAAATCAAATAAATTACATTAAATGAAGTAATTATTTTCTGATGGGCAGACTAATGATTAGAGGGATTAATTTGATAAAATACATACACAATATATTTACTTTGATATATAGTGGAATGTCTATCCTATAATTATTTTCTGTTTAAAAAAAAAAAATTATAGATACTTCCCTCCAACCAATCTCATTCAGAAAAAGGACACGTCTAGTTATTTTCTTGAGAAATTTACTCGCCTGAGTCTTTGCAATAGCAGCAGATTGATTATCATGACAAGGAATCAACATGTTTTTGAATTTTAATGTGGCTATGAAAACTAAGAAGTTATTTTTTCCGAGCAACGCCGGGTATCCTGGCTAGTAGAGAATATAAAATAAAGCTTACTTTTTCATATTTACATTTTCGAAACTTTAAATTGATTTTCTTTTAATATTGGTCTTTAATTTGATCTTTCAAAATGATTTTTATTTACCTGATAACTGACAGAAAACAGTATTTTATATATCGATAATATTTTAAATGGGTTGTTTGAAAGCTTCTCTTTACTAATACTGTAACAATATCCCATAGTACTAATAGTGGGAGGTTGGATGACATATCTGATTGATATTGGGCAGGTTTTGTCTTCTTACGTGAGCCCAAATTTTTGCTTAATAATTTCAAAAGGGTCATCAAATTTTGGTTAAATTTCCAGACATGGAAAATCTATTGCAGGATATTAGTTTATGAACGGGGAATTTTCTCCACAACAACAGCTGGGACGCTATAAACAGTAGAGGGTGACATGAGCCAGGGTTGGTTTAATCAAACGCTTCCCGCTAACATATAAAAATGAACACAATGATCTGGCAGGTCAAAAGCAAGAACAACAAAAACGAGAAATTCAAATATATATAGCAAAATTTATTCTTCGTAAATACAATTACAAAAAAATAGAATAAAATAAAATAAATAAATAAAATACAAAATGTAGATACTGAAATGAGTTCTGGAGAAATCAGATGGAAAGTTATGATTGGGAACTCACCCACCTATCACAATAGCCGATGCCTAACTCCACGAGAGCGTCAATCCACGCCTAATTAGTCTCACTCTTTCCCCTGACATGATGTGGAACAACTACATTGAATCAATAGCTTCATCTACAGCAAGGAAAGTTGGTTCTTTATGTATCGACAGAAGTTTTTTTCTCGCCTGAATCCATCCTTCAAATCTACAAATCTACCATTCGTCCTTTCATTGAATACTGTTGCCATATATAGTCTGCTGCCCCTGCTGTTCATCTCGAAACTATTAAGACGAAACTATTAAAACGAAGAAAATCTGAAGAAAAGCTTATTGGGGAAAGAAGACAATAAATGAATAGGATTCAAGTAGAATAAAAATACAGGTCTTAAGTTTCTTTGTAATCCACTGGCCTCCTGAGGTGGAACAACTACATTGAATCAATAGCTTCATCTACAGCAAGGAAAGTTGGTTCTCTGTGTGGCGCCAGAAGGTTTTTTCTCGCCTGAGTCCATCCTTCAAATCTATAAATCTACCATTCGTCCTTTCATTGAATACTGTTCCCATATATAGTCTGGTGCCTCCGCTGTTCTTCTCGAGGTCCTCGACAAAATCCAGAGGCACATATGCAACGTGATATGTCCTGACCTAGCATTTCGTCTACAGTCACTTTCTCACAGACATGCTGTGGTTTCTTTTCTACAAATATTTTCATGGCAACTCGTCTGACGAGATATTCTCACTGATGCCACAACTGCATGAATTTAAGTGTGCTACTAGACTGGCATCTCGGTCCCAACCTTTCATCGTCGAAACAGTTAAATATAACCGCCTCTTTTACTTCAAGAGCTTATCCACTTGCACTTCCCAACAGTGTAACTCCATTCCTCTTACTTGCTTCCTTTATAGCTATAATCTTCAAATATTCAAATGTAATGTCAATCGACATCTTCTGATGCCTTGATCCTGATCCCCATCCTTCTCTTCAGCGTTTCCTCTTTCACTCCTCTTTACTCTTGCTCCCACTCTATCTAGCCCCTTGCGTAGTAGTGGCATTCCTGCTTTGCTTGGATTGATATGCTTAAAAGAAAAGAGAAAAATATCAACTCGAAATCTTGTCATGAGACATGTTCATTTGTCATGCGCCTTCAGTCAGTCACTCATGTGCCATGCGCGATACACGAAACTGCCTCGTCAGTCATGCATCTTTTGATACATAACTGATGATGTAGTTTTTGTCTCGCAGTAGGTTGCCATTTCTTTCTGCGGTAGACCAGTTGCCATCGAAGTTTATAGAATCTTTCCTGCTCTTTACCCATAGCTGGGGGTAGAAGATGCGGTTTGATATCTTTCCAAAGTATATTAGAATGTAAGTTAATATAATGGATTCGACTGGAATTCGAACTCAGTTCTCCGATTCCTTAATCCGAGCCGCTATCCATTATTCTACCGTGCTGCCTTAATAGACTGGAGAAAACGTTTATGTAGCTCCGCTGACGAGAAAACCGAAACGACTGGTACATTACATAAAATTAGTATTGTATACACAGTAGAGGAAAAGACAGGATGCTATATGTAGAATACTGACCGGAAGTGTTGATACACACACAGTAAATACCCGGAAGTGCTGATGGGGAAAATATATGCCGAATCAGTTGACATGCGCAAACCTGATGTTAATCATAGCAAAATAACAGTAAAATTGCGTGCCGCCCAGAAAAAGACGAAATCTTTCGCTTCAAATCACAAGGGACTTGACGAATTGAATAGCAAACATATCACCACAAAGGATCAATATTTCCTAGAGAAATCACTTAATGTTCGTGATAATTCTGATTACGTGATGGAAGGGGGGAGGTTCTCAGTCCACGAATAGCAGCGAAAGCCCTGCTCCCCAGAGACGAAGATGCTTATCAGGTAATTGTAGTTGAAGTAGATGAGATGAAGAAACCATGTTACAAACATGGATGAAAAGCCTATGGTTGCCCCCAGTTGACTTCGTTCTGCCATTAGCCAATGCCCACTTAAAATGATTTGTCATTCATCGAGAAATCGGCATTTCAACGTACATATTGTACGTTTATATATACTTTTTATTATGGCGAGTCGATTATTTTCTATTAGTTAACATTGAAATATTGTTTGAATAATAATAATAATAATAATAATAATAATAAAAATAATAATAATAATGCTAATTTAGGAAGCCAACAAATTCAAAATGGAGCCTCAGATATTTGCAGAAATACAGGGTGTCCATAAAGTTCGTGTGGACATTTAAAAATTTATAACTTTATTTGTATTTGCGATAGAAATAATCTGTAAAAAATGTTATAAGGTTTAATGTACCTAGTTTTAAGTATAGCTAAAATAACTAATGTGATTTCAGGCATTACTGTAAATCAGTTGGCAAATGTTTTCCGTGAACTGCAAAATCGCATTACCCTTTGTATTGCTAATGATGGAGGACATGTGGAAACTTAAATAAAATTTCAATAAAACCTTAAAAAATATAGATTTACTTCTTTCTAATCATTTTTACAAATTATTTCTATCGCAAATACAAATAAAGTTATAATTTTTTTAAAGTGCACACGAACTTTATGGACACCCTGTATATATATATATATATATATATATATATATATATATATATATATATATATATATATATATATAAAAGTGAACATAGAAGTCAACACTTAGAGGCGACAGTCTGTTTCATGCTAGATGCAATCGTCGGGCCACAATTGCAGCTAGCGTGAAACAGACTGTCGCCTCTAAGTGTTGAATTCTTTTATATTCACACACGCTCTATCTCTGATATTGAGCACTTTATCCCATAAATATAGCACACTGTAAGACTATATTTCTTTATATATACATATATATATATATATATATATATATATATATATATATATATATATATATATATATATATATATATATATATATATTGTATACACTAGAAATAAAAGGAAATGTACTACTAATACTAATACTACTAATAATAATAATCTGTTCAGTACATACACTGGTCAATATGTATTGCATGAAACCTCCCCGCAGTCTTAAAAGTCGACAAGATTTTAGCTTAATTTAACCTTTAGCTTTTACTCTTACTTGCTGAGAGGATAGAACGTTTGCTTTCTGAGCATGAGATCCGGGTTCGAATTTCAACATGGTCGATTTGTCACTAAGCTGACTTGTCCATGTTGTATGTCTAAGGGGATCCCAGCGTGCGGTACTTTTTGAAAGTGTCCGAAAACCATGTCACGGTTTGAACCAAGCCTTGTGAGAAAAAATTAATAGCTTTGAACTATTCGAGAACTGTCGATGGTTTTGAAGACATCAAGTCACAAGTCATCGTGACCGAGGGTTTGAGCGTGCTGGCCTTATTGAGACTGTTGATCACGCTCTATAACTTTCTCCCAGAAACTGTAACTAAGGGCCGACCCGCGTAGTTGCAGTATAAAACACAGGTAGGCTGTGTGGGTAATGAACAAACACAAATGTACCTGAGCAGGTCACTGCAACAGGGATTGGCTGGCTGCCCTAGTAGACGAATATCCTCAGATAAAATTGGCCAGCCTTTCTATCTATCTATCTATATATATATATATATATATATATATATATATATATATATATATATATATATATATATATATATATGTATATATATATATATATAGAGAGAGAGAGAGATAGATAGGTTAAAATAGGCTAAAATCTTGTCGACTTTTTCATTTTTTTCATTTTTTTTACTAACGTTTAAAGCATAGTAACTGTTGCCAATCCAGGTAGATCTCAATGTCGAGGACAGAGTAAGAATATATAAAAGGCTCAAACACTAATATTCCATGGTTATAATTTATTTCATTGGAATCGTAATTCCGATCCAATTCATCAGACCTACAAATTCTAAATCTTTTAGTAATAGTGGGGATGGTGAATTGGATCGTGTTTACGATTTCAATGTAAGAAATTATAACCATGGAATATTAGTGTTTGAGCCTTGTGTATAATACATACATTATATATATATATATATATATATATATATATATATATATATATATATATATATCTTCGAAAATATTTGAGAAGCTAAATGCATATTTTCGAAGATGTGTTTCGATTGTCTAGGGCTTTATCATCTATCAGAACACATGTGTTGCCAACATGATTTTTCACAAATATGTTTGATTGATTTACCTGGATTTCTCTGGCAGGCTTGAACAGTTAAATTCCAGAAGATGGTAACACCTTCTTCTTGTTACCCTTGATTTCGTGATGTTTTCTTATTCTCTTATTCATTTTTCTCATCAATGTACAACGCCATTTTTGGTCTATTTTCTTTCTTCCTTTTCTTTTCCTTTTCCGTGATTCCCGCTTCATTATCATTATTATTATTACCATCATTATCATTATTATCATTATCATTATCATTATTATCATTATTATTATTATTATTATTATCATTAATATCATTATTATTATTATCATTATTATTATCATTATCATTATTATTATTATCATTATTATCATTATTACTATTATCATTATTATTATTATTATCATTATTATTATTATTATCATTATTGTTATTATCATTATCATTATCATTATTATTATTATCATTATCATTATTATTATCATTATTATTATCATTATCATTATTATCATTATTACTATTATCATTATTATCATTATTATTATCATTATTATTATTATTGTCATTATTATTATTATTATCATTATCATTATTATTATTATTATCATTATCATTATTATCATTATCATTATTATTATTATCATTATTATCATTATCATTATTACTATTATCATTATCATTATTGTCATTATCATTATTATCGTTATTACTATTATCATTATTATCATTATCATTATTATTATTATCATTATTATTATTATCACTATTATTATCATTATTACTATTACTTCTTCTTCTTCTCTAAAATGTTTTTTACTATTCATTATACGTTGTCTATAAAAAATATTCATGTTTTATTGTCATTACGTTGTCATTAAGTGCATTGATTGTTGTTGCTATATCTGCTCAGATGTTCTTCCTGTACATCTAGAGATTCTTGACAAGAGGAAGATCTGTAATGTAATCGATAATGACCAGGGATCTCGACTTCAGTTAATTTCGCACCGACGTTAAATGGTTCCCCTCTGTCTTTTCTAAAAATATGTTCAGGTTCTAATGAGCTTTTTTACTTGTGCTTCGACTAAATGAATTTAAGCGGGCTACTAGATTGGCAGTTAGGTCTCATCGTTTTACTGTTTAACCAGCTTCATTCAACAAGAATAATTGTTAAATTGGGAAGCTTAATTATTAATGAACTATTTAAATGCAGCGATCAATTTTGAATTCTTCTTCAGTTTAATGTTGGCTATCGCACAGAGATGCAGTATTTCTCGCAAAAAGAAATCTCCACCAACAGAGGACCAGATTGCAATCAAAATAGCCAAGGCTGATGCGAGGAAAAGAAATTCCTGTGCAAATTAAAATCCAGATCAAACAGAGAGCTTTCAATGCTGGGAATATACGAAGACTCAAGGCTCTCAAACTCCTGAACTAGCCGAAGGCCCAATCAAGAGCCCTCCACAGGAGTTAGCTAAATATCACTCGATAGGGCGGCTTTTAAGCTAGTTATTAATATTTGAGGTTTTAATATCCCTCCCAAGTCCTGTTCTTCCAACCGTATACACAAGCACGTCATGTAGTTTGCTTGCTGTTTTCATCTGTTTCTCTTGCCTCCTATATCGCCTGCCAGCGTCTAATTCGCGACCTTGTGGCTAAAATAATCTACGTTTAAGATATTAATATTTAGTAAACATACGTTCTTCTCGCAACCATGGAAATGATTCCCATATTCTTAGATATAAATCGATATTCGAAACTATTTATTTCTGTTCGAGACAGCTAGACAGTCTATGTCCATTGCTGAGAACTGCTGATGATACTGCTGATGGTGTTGGACATTTGAAACCAATAGTTTTATGAAATAACTAGCAGCAGGACCCGGCGTTGCTCGTGCTCGATTCAAAAATCGTACGACTCATACAGCAATCGCTATCACTTGACTTAAAATAATTTTGCCCTTCCTTGACTTTAAAGGAGTGCCCTTTGCCGTGCTCATGTCGCTACATGCCTTACTTCTTGTCTATCTCACACCGCGAATTTTTTCTAAGCTCTATACTAAACATTAAATCTGTTACGAAAAAAGAACTAAACAAAATGAACACAAAACGATCAGCTTTAAAAAAAGGACTCGTAACTGGAAAAAAAGAATGTAAAAAGAATGTTAACAAATATTTTTTCACACCCAACCCAGTTCTGCGGAATCAGAATCAACATTGAGTTTAAGAAAGCGAATGAGCCAATTGGAGTAAAGCGCTATGAAGATTTAATTTTTTCCACCTGTGATGAATGCAGCTATCGACTTTTTTGAATGCTAGCATACTAGTTAACATTCGTTTCAGTCAGCTGTTGGCTCTCACGCTGGCCAATAGAATCTTCCTGGCTATTCGTGGCAGCCAGCTATAGGCTCTCACTCTGGCCAGTAGAAAATGGCCAAAAACTACATTAAAACTGCCGTAGAAGCATGAAAAAATCGATTATTTCCACTATCGATGGGAGTTGCCCATAAAGTTCGTTTACACTTTAAAAAGTTTATAACTTTATTTGTATTTGCGATAAAAATAATCTGTAAAAAATGTTATAAAGTTTAATGTACCTAGTTTTATATATAGCTAAAATAACTAATGTGATTTCAGGCATTACTGTAAAACAGTTGGCAAATGTTTTCAGTGAACTGCAAAATCGTATTACCCTTTGTATTGCTAATGATGGAGGACATGTGGAAACTTAAATAAAATTTCAATAAAACCTTAAAAAATATAGATTTACTTCTTTCTAATCCTTTTTACAAATTATTTCTATCGCAAATTCAAATAAAGTTATAATTTTTTAAAATGCACAAGAACTTTATGGGCCCTCTGTATATATATATACAGGTTGCGATGGGTAGATTGTCAACAGTTTATAGTTTTAGGCGCGTTGTTTCTTTTCGATTTTATCGAGAGGACAGTATAGTAGGGTCAGTTGGGCACCGTCTATGAGAAAAAAGTACCATGAAGCAATTCACTCTGCCAGAAATTTAGAAACGGCATGCTGTACTGCTTGGCATTCGCACCGGAACCTCCAATACGAGCATTTGAAAGTGTATAGCTGTCAATCTGAGGACAATTTAATGGATTCAGAAAGAGTTGTATGAGTCTGATAGTGACTCCGAATGTATGGAAAATTTACTCTGATCGTTCTGATAAGAAAAGAACACCCAAATTTCGTGATGAGGGCCTCAGGCTCAACACGGACACCTACATCATGATGATTGAAGAGATAGTGCAGCCCGCGGGTCAAGAAGATGGCTGTTGGAAGACCCTGTGTATGTCAAGAGGACTTTGCACCATGCAACACATCCAGGAGAAACCAATCATGGCTGTCATACAATTTCCACAACTACATCACCTCTAACATCTGGGCGCCTAATTCCCCATGCTGTAACCCGTCGATTATTACGTGTGGAGCAGTTGAGCGAGAGACCAACAAAACGCCTTGTAACATCAAAGATTAAATGAAATCAAGGATTATTACAGCATTCAAGGAGACCACCCAGAAGAGTTGCAGGAGATTCCGAGGTCGTCTGGAGGCCGTAGTTGATGCCAAATGGCGATTTTAATGAATAAAATTACTCTTTAATATTTCAAGATATTTTTGTGTAATTCTGGTAAAACAATATGTAAAAATGAGATATCAATATTATTTACATTTTCTGAGTAATTTAGATGACAACTTATCGCACCACGTATATGTGCTTATATATTAATATTTAGATGCCAGTAAGCTACATATATATATATATATATATATATATATATATATATATATATATATATATATATATATATGATGTGTGTGTTTGTGTGTGTGTGATGTTTGTATGTGTGTGATGTGTGTGTCTGTGAGTGTGTGTGTCTGTGTGTGATGTGTGTGTGTAGGTGTGTGATATTGGTGTGTGTGTGATATTTGTGTGTGTCTGATGTTTGTGTTTGTGTGTATGTGTGATGTTTGTGTGGGTGTGTGTCTGTGTGTGATGTTTGTGTGTGTGTGATGTTTGTGTCTCTGTATGTGTGTGATGTTTGTGCGTCTGTGATGTTTTTGTCTCTCTGTGTGTGTCTGTGTGATATTTGTGTGTGGCTGTGTGATGTTTGTGTGTGTGTGTGTATGTGTGTGTGTGTGTGTGTGTGCCTAGATATAATTTAAGCATGCATTCTTCTTGCAAATCTGGAAATAGGTAGACTGTAGTTCGTCAATTTCGCAAAAGTGATGTTGACTTTATTCTTTGATATAAATCATTATATGAAGCTCTGTATTTCTGATCGAGCCAGGATGCCACTGGGAAAACAAGTAACACCCTCAGCTTTCAATTCGACTCTCCGTATTATATAATATATAGATTTCTAAAAGAAAGTTATTTTAGCTGTAATAGACTTCAGGGCTTGGAATTGAATTTGAGCTTCAATTTATTTATTTCCTCCAGGAGAATCATTTCAAGACATATCAGATGATTGTCCAAAGAAGAAAAACAGAATTCTAGGAATCATGCTGTATACTTACGATTAGTGAGGAATGCATGTGGATGGTGCCAAAAAAGATGAAAAGTAAAAGCAGAACAGATCTGGTAATCATTTTGGAAATAGTTTTTCCCCCCCTATTGCAGAAGAAAATTGCGTACTCTGTTTACAATACATACATAGTCATGTATGCCCATATCAAATACAGGCTTGTTGTCTTGTGTGAGAACACGACTTTCTTGTGTGAGGACACGTCTTTTCAAAAGTCTAACATTTTCTTTTTTGATTTCATTGTCATTTCTTTACAGATAAATGACGATAAATATGAAGCCAACTCAGCAAACGAACAAGGGAATAGTGGTTAGGATATTGCCCGCTTTGTAAAAGTGTCTTAGTTTGGTTTGGTTTGGTGTTATTTAGATTTACGGCTTATCAACATTAATGGGTAACTTAATGCAGACAAGATTTTGGTAATATTTTTTCATAAATGTATTGCTGTATCTGTCTATATTTCTGAGATGAGGTATTATGTACACTATTTACATTATTCGGACTATTGTCCTCATCTTTGTCGCCATATTTATTACAAAGTTTCGGCCTTTCAGTATCTTTCTATATTTCTGAGATGGGTTATTATATACACTATTTACATTATCCGGACTATTGTCCTCATCTTTGTCGCCATATTTATTACAACGATTCGGCCTTTCAGTATCTGTCTATATTTCTGAGATGAGGTATTATGTACACTATTTATATTATTCGGACTATTGTCCTCATCTTTGTGGCCATATTTATTATAACGTTTCGGCCTTTCAGTATCTGTCTATATTTCTGAGATGAGGTGTTATGTACACTATTTACATTATTCGGACTATTGTCCTCATCTTTGTCGCCATATTTATTACAACGTTTCGGCCTTTCAGTATCTGTCTATATTTCTGAGATGAGGTATTATGTACACTATTTACATTATTCGGACTATTGTCCTCGTCTTTGTCGCCATATTTATTACAACGTTTCGGCCTTTCATTATCTGTCTATATTTCTGAGATGAGGTATTATGTACACTATTTACATTATTCGGACTATTATCCTCATCTTTGTCGCCATATTTATTACAACGTTTTGGCCTTTCAGTATCTGTCTACATTTCTGAGATGAGGTATTATGTACACTATTTACATTATTTGGACTATTGTCCTCATCTTTGTCGCCATATTTTTTACAACGTTTCGGCCTTTCAGTATCTGTCTATATTTCTGAGATGAGGTATTATGTACACTATTTACATTATTCGGACTATTGCCCTCATCTTTGTCGCCATATTTATTACAACGTATCGACCTTTCAGTATCTGTCTATATTTCTGAGATGACGTATTATGTAAACTATTTACATTATTTGGACTATTATCCTCATCTTTGTCGCCATATTTATTACAACGTTTCGGCCTTTCACTATCTGTCTATATTTCTGAGATGAGGTATTATGTACATTATTTACATTATTTGGACTATTGTCCTCATCTTTGTCGCCATATTTATTACAACGTTTCGGCCTTTCAGTATCTGTCTATATTTCTGCGATGAGGTATTATGTACACTATTTACATTATTCGGACTATTGTCCTCATCTTTGTCGCCATATTTATTACAGCAATTAGGCCTTTCAGTATCTGTCTATATTTCTGCGATGAGGTATTATGTACACTATTTACATTATTCGGATTATTGTCCTCATCTTTGTCGACATATTTATTACAACGTTTCGGTCGTTGTACGCTCCGGCCTTCTCCAGGTGGTTGGAATGTCGAACTGAACCCTTTATTTCGCTCACTGGGGTAGACTGTTCTACTTCCAGGTGCCATGTCCAATGGATGTCAGTTACCAGTTATCTCCTGTTAATTCCCCTCTCCAAGTAATCCACCGCCTTAAACTGGTATTGAACTCACACTCTTTGGGTCCTGTCACTGGATCTAACTAATATCTTTAGCGACTGTGCCATGTGGCTTTAGGTTACCCACCAGTATTCAACTAAATAGAGGAGGATTTCGTGTGAATTCATACCTAAGTTACCTGGTTAAGGCGGTGAAGAACTTGTAAGGGGAATTAACAGGAGATAACTGGCATCCATTAGACATGGCACGTGGAACTAGAACAGTCTACCCCAGTGAGCGAAATAAAAGGTTAAGTTCGATATTCCAACCCCTGAAGAAGGCCGGAGCGTACAACGACCGAAACGTTGTAATAAATATGGCGACGAAGATGAGGACAATAGTTCAAATAATGTAAATGTATTGCTGGTATTTTTTTTTTTCAAAAATATATTGCTGGTAATAAAGTATTGTTGGTAAAAAAAAAATTGTCTTCAAAATTCATTGCTGGTAAAAATGTATTGCTGGTATTAAAACCTATTTTTACACTTTCATAGCGTTTTGATTCCAGTCTGGGGGTTAACTATTTGCCCATAATTGGGGCCCTAACAGGTGCTACCAACCCAGATAAGGGTGGACAAGGGTACAGCAGCAATTGAGAACTGGTTCCACGCTACCTCAACTCCTCCTGATCAGTGGCCTTGCTGTCGGGTGTAGTTTACCGTCCTGCATAAGACAACGCATTTTTTGGAGGGTTGGGTTACCCCTTTGCACAGGTGCGATCAGCATATTCTAAAGCCGCAGCCGAAAAGGTAGCTAAAAGCTGCACTGTCGTTTGCTGTCAAAGTTCGCAAAGAGCTTGAACGCAACCAGTTGCTGAGTGAGAGAGAATAAGAGGAAAAGAAAACTTTACTAACACGAGAGGATAAAAAAAGAAGTTATGAATGTTATGAAGACAGAAGATAACGATTGATATCGCAATAACAATTTTTGAAGATCAAATTTGAATGGAATGTAAGGATATGGAAGAGAGCTCCACAAGTGAAAGGTACTAGAGAAGAAACTATTAGTATAGAACTTACGGTTGCATCTAGATATTTAGCTGTAAAATGATGAGATATTGCAGCCGACAAAATCGTAGTGCACATAAATTCGTAAATCTAGGTACCATAAGGAAAAGTCCATCAGAACAATTAGCATGGAAGTGTTTATAGAAAATGCCCAGGGAACATACGGTAGGGCGATGCGTAAGTGTGTAAAGTCGAGATGCCATGACAGGACCAATTGTAGATTCTAATCTATATTTTATCAAGAATTTCTAAATACATATCTGTTGTGGTAGGATCCACCTAATTTGCATAGTGGAGTACCGACCATATAAATATGGTTGGTACCGGGAAGAGAGGGGATCGAATCAAGAGATTCAACCAGAGACTCTGCCCGATTGCGAATCAGTCAACACATTCTCCAGGAACGGTCTTCCCAGGAATATACAAAAGACTATATGTAAATATTGTGTACACTTTCTTGTTTCAATACATTTTGTTCTAAGTACATTTTGTGTTTCCTTAATTATTCCATGCATTAGTCAAGTTTCAACAATATCAGAAGCACCAGACCAGAAATGGTAGAAATATGGAAATCCAAGGAGGAATTATAGTTTATAAATGTGTAATATAGATTCTGTCGAGAAACATTGTCTAGCACGAACACCCCTATATACATACACATATATATATATATATATATATATATATATATATGCTCTGCAGAATTGTATTGAGCATTTAAAAAAAAAAAAAAATAAGTAATAAGAACACCGGATTATAAATCGTACTGTCCTTTCTCTTTGATATATATATATATATATATATATATATATATATATATATATATATATATATATTAAAAGGCAGGTAAATGTTGTTAATACTGTTTATTATAAACAGAGCATTTACTTAAATATTTGTATCTATAAAAAAAAGAATGTATAAACAGAAAAATGTCTTAAAATAATTGTCGGACTTTGTCCATTTCATAATGTGTTAGGTCATTTGTTTACATTTCGATACACATATGAATGTACGTGGGAAATCATGGAAAATGGTAGTTTTAAAACCGAGAAATCTACATTACTAACCGAAATGCTCCTCTGTGGCCAAATCGGTTAAAGGCACTTCAGGCTATATGACTGTTCCGTATAGGATACAGTTTCGATTCCTGTGTGAGGACGCATATTTTCTATGACAATTTCTTGGACATCCTGGCCGGTAAATGTTGTTAATACTGTTTATTATAAACGCAGCATGTACTTAAATATTTGTATCTATAAATAGAATGTATAAACAATTTTTTAAAAAAATTATATATATACATATATGTATATGTATATGTATATGTGTGTGTGTGAGATGTTCTTCCATGTTTGTGGACCAGTTTTTGACATAACAACAGTGATCTGCTTTTTCTGATGGAATCTAATAAGAGGGAGGGGATATTTCATATGCTTGGTTTATTTGATGTGCAAATGACATCGGAATGTTGCGGATCTGCGATGGATATTCTCCTGGGAATTGCTATTTCTAAAGAATCTTGCCAATTATTTCATATGGCTACAATAGAAGCCATTTTCGTTTGTAGGGCTTTTGCATCTTTACAACATTTGCCAATCACTCCTAGAAACTTCCATTTAATTTCATAACCGTAAAATATCCACTTCTTTTTTTTTTACAAAGATTATTGAATGCTAAATATGCTTAGTCTGACACAAGGCTAAATTTAGTCGGTAAAACATCAGAGGATTTTGTTTCACCAAATATCTAAACAAGAAAACATTGAACCCTGTCACTAATGGAAAATATTACTGTTAACTACCCGAATGGATGGGCCACAAAGTCTGTAAGCCTGCTTCTAGTGTCACCAGACAGGCCCTTGAATGGAATCTACAAGGGAAGTGAATAATGTGTCGACCAAAACAGACTTGTCGCAAAAGTGTTGACGCAGAGGTGAAGGCAGCCGGCACGAGATTTGCCGAGCTGAAGTGGATCGCCTGGAACCGCGTCCGTTGGAGAGGTGCTGTTGTAGCCCTATGTTCCCAAAGGATTTAAGAGGTAGAAGAGAGACGGAAATGAGGATGGATCGGCCAGACACTCCGCAAGCCAGCTTCTAGTGTCACCAGGCAGTCTCTTGACTGGAATCTACAAGGGAAGCGAAGAGTGGTTCGACCAAAATAGTCTTGGCGCTAAATTGTTGATGCCGAGGTGAAGGCAGTCGGCACGATAAGGGCCGAGCTGAAGAGGATCGCCCGGTACCGCATCCGTTGGAGAGGTGTTCTTGTAGCCCCATGTTCCCCAAAGAATCAAGACGCATATGAATAACAACTACCCGATAGAAACTAATCGTATACGAATATATACAAGGCCTGTGCTGAAGATATGAAATAATTTTGAATATCCCGAGAATCACTTGCGTAAACTTTATATAACTTGTCATCGAATTAGAGGGAGCCATTCCTCGTATGTTTGGCTAGAAACACTTGTAAAGTGTTAAACATTCAAGTGCGAGGTTATTGAGCAAATATCCGCAAAACAGTACCGTACCATTTGAAATATCTAAGAAAGTAAATTTTTCAGTAATTGTTAAAAAAAAATAAATAAATAAATAAGAAAAGCACCACTCAGATTTGTCGCTCCAAATTCTAACATCTACCTGATGACTCCATGGACTCCATTTTTTTAGTCAGCGATAAAACACCGGGACATCACGACAAAGAAACTGATCGTAAACCGGAATTATACTATATTATTTTTAAAATTGGAAAATTCTCTAACCGAAAATCCCTTACTCACAGACGAAATGTCACAATCCCCTCCCTGCTTTACACACATTTCCATAGAAAGTGCTTGGACGAACTACATTCTAGAGCAGGGGTGGGCAAACTACGGCCCGCGGGCCACATGCGGCCCGCCAAACGATTTCGTGCGGCCCGCTTTAAAATGTTATTT
This sequence comes from Acanthosepion esculentum, assembly GCA_964036315.1. NCBI lineage: Eukaryota > Metazoa > Mollusca > Cephalopoda > Sepiida > Sepiidae > Acanthosepion > Acanthosepion esculentum. The sequence goes on along the minus strand of OZ038485.1, from coordinate 11,996,873 downwards.
ATTAAAACTATATTTTTCCTTTAAAAGCCCTTTATTTTGACAATTTTAAATATCAATTATTTTGGTTTATATATACTATGCGGCCCAGTAAAACGATAAATTTTTAGAATGCGGCCCTTGTACTAAAAAGTTTGTCCACCCCTGTTCTAGAGTCTGCCAGCTCTAACCTTCACGGCTAAGACCCGCACATTGTTGCGAACCACTATCATTCCGTTTGTAGTTAATTTGTAAGATGAAAGTTCCAGTCGAGTAGTTTCATCTCAGTGATCAATTGATCTATGGAATCAACTCCTAAGGTGGTGTTTTCCCGATGTCTACAATCTTAACCTGTCCAATTCTAGGATTAACCGTTATCTCCCCGCATATCAACATAAAGTGTATCTCTTACTCTGTAACTCTCTTGTAGATTGAAAAAAAGAAAAAAAAATAACTTACCTCATGGACGTCCGTAGGGTAACAGAATCTCGTGGGGAAGCCATATTGTTTTTATGCTGACAAATTAACGCAAAATCACGGGGACCACGAGATTTGAGAAAATATAAATATGCAGTGTGCGAAAGACGAAAAGGGGACACAGGAATTTAGGGTGCTGACTTAGAGTGGCATTTTGATGCCCGTTTGGAGGATATTGTTTTTGCTGGGTTGAACATTGGCAATCCTCCCCTTAATAGTTTAGTGTAGGTCGTTTTGTTATTTTAGTTGTTTTTTTTCCCCCGTTATTAAACTTAGCCAAGTTGGGTATGCGCATTGGCCCCTTTTATTTTCGTCCCTATTTGTTTTTCTTTGGGTTTAATTCCCCATCCCTCCCATCGTTAGGTGGATAGTGATGTCAGTTCTCTGGTGGTTTCGGGGCGACTTTCGGTATGTTGTTTCGTAACTGTTTTTGTGTTTGGATGAGCGTGTGTTTGTAGTGAGTGGTTGGGATGCACAAATGGTTCATATCTTTCTTTCCAAGACCCGCATTGATTTCGTCCAGTGAACTGGTGTTACTGCTACATTTAGTTGCTTTGTGGGGGTTTTATTACTAACAAAAATTTTGTTTAGTTTCTTGTATATAGTTCTTATACATTTGTAAATAATCATTGGGGATTTTAAATTGTTTTTTATCCTTCCCACAAACATTGAACTGTATATATGGGCACTAGTTAGGACTTCATAGAGTTCTTGAGGTATTATGGTGTTTGAGGTAAGAATAGTAAGTAAGAATGAGTTGTTTTGTTGAAAGGAATATTGTCAGTATGTTTGTGTCAGTGGTTGCGGTTAGCTAAGTTTTAACGCTAAGACAGAAGAAGACCATCCTTTTCCCCTTTCCCCACTTCGGCCTTGAGCTATATTTGTACATTTAGTACAATAAATATAGGAAACCGGAAGTTAGTCTACAAAAGGCCAGACAATGCGACAAATACAACATCTCCACGTCTACTCGACTGGCTCCCGGGCCTCGTACTAGGTGAATATCACTATGAAAAAAGGAAAGTGTATAATTTACCAATGTGATTACTTTGAATAGGACTAATAGAAGGTCACCGTTATTTACTGCTGTTTGGGTGATTTTTTAAAGATTTCAACGTGATGGATCCAATTGCTAACTGGCCCTGTTGTGGAGTAAGTTCTAGTGAGCAGACCAAGCACTTCATTACAACTTTGTGCTTTTAAACACCAGTATCTTATATCTCCCTTCCGTTTCACACTAAACCATAACGAGCTCGAGTAAATGGAAAGGAGACCATATTCCATGGGGGATAGTAAAGGTTAGTGCTAAGATGTATATGAAATTCTGGTGAGTCCTAAAAAGACAGGAACAAATAAAATGGAACTGAATAAATATCCAAAGACTTCGGTCTCAGGTAATGGTTAGTGTGGGCGTCTATTATACCAGTATAACTATTTCAAATGAAAATGAAACTATTATAGGCTGCGCTAGACATCGGAAGTTTCCAGAAAACCCAAACACTAACATAAAAAAACTCCATATTGTTAAATAGCCTCTTCAGCTCAAGACATTTCTATGTATATCATGCCTGACGCCACACACGTTCAGAAATACCTAAACTGTCAGCTGTAGAAAAACGCTTTTCAGATCACTGATTAAGATGATTTCCAGCAAATGAAACCTCTAGATCTTGTCTAGGACCATCGTTATCCGAACTTTGTGGACTGGCGCTACAACAACCTCATAAATAGCGAATGTAACTCGAAGAGAAAATTATGACATACAATATTGACTTTCCATACTACTTCAACCAAAACGCAAGATAAGATCCATCAATTAATACTGGAAAGAGCGATAGGAGCCGATAGACTTTTTAAGAGAAAGATTCTATAAATTTCAGACCAAGGTTAACACTGGTTGATCGCTTTATTAATACCGACTGTTTCCACATAAGAAAACGACTAATATTGCCATTGCTATACTGCTCCAAATGTTTATCCTTGTGGCAGACATATCTAAGCATGGTAAATATTTACATACTTCTACACGTGTCTACTTAATTCCGTCTAGTTTTACATTTAAAAATCTAATTATAAAACGATTTCTAAACCGACAGCAATCTTGCTTTAAAAACGGCCAAATAGTAGTTGGAAGAAAGCACAGTAACAGATATTCTCAAAGACTGTCGCTTATTCTTCCATTTTGGCGAATTTGAGCGCCGTTCTTTAAGAGGAATCAGCAATAGGAGTGAATTAAAGCAGGAATTCTGTTTAATTACCGCATTTCCCGGAGACGAATCGCCTCAATTATCAGCATTTAGAAATCCAATACCCATTATTATCAGCACTGGCCCTCAATGAACGCCCTGCTTTTCAAAGTTTCATTCAGATAAAATAATAGAAGGAACATCTCATCAACAAGATAGCCAATAAAGATTTTATGTTATTTTTTTAATTTTTTCCCGATAAAATTAGCAAGCAATAAATCGACTTGATTAGTTTAGCAAGGAAATAATTTGGATTAAAAAAAAATTCATTTCGACACAGGCGGAAAACGAAACATGTAAATAGAATGTTGTAAATTAATATCAGAAGATCGTGTTGCGCCAACAGTTTAAGTTAGAATAATCTACACGTCTTAAAGTTCAAATCCTGGTTTTCATCTGGTTTAAAACAAAAATTCTTGGTAATTCTAGTAAATTAGATGGAGATTGTCCTGCGTCAGTTCGCCAATTGAAATTTCGATTGTCCAGACTTTTTCTTCTTCTATAGGCCTGGTCTGGTCTCGATGGGACACCGATTAGTTATATAAATACTCTCATCTTAGATGAGTGGATGGTATAATGAATAATGAACCAGTATTGTTAATCGGAGAGCCGAGTTCCAATTCTCGTTGGATTCGTAATATTTACTTGCGTAAAAATACAATTAGAAAACGTATGAATGAAGATCTCCCCCCAAGCTATGGCTTAAATAGTAAATCGTATGTCCTTAATTCTTTAAAACAAAATGATTACAATGTACAAATATTTTTGTCTTGAAATAACCGGCATAATAAGTTAATAAGTCATAGAAACTAAATCAATAAATTGAACCTTGAAAATTATAGCTCTCCGCAACTTCCTGTCTTCTGTAACTTTTTAATAAATATTGTCATTACTCCATCCTTCTAAAACCTTATTCCTTCAACCATTTATTTAAGCTTGTTAGGTAGGTTGTGCGTGGATTTTCATCTGCCATTCTTGCCTTGGTTCGATCTATAATAGATAACGACTCGGAAAGAATAATCGGAGAGAGGAGTTCGAATTCCAGTCGGGTTCGTTACATTTACCTACGAGCAAATAGACTTGAAAAAATGAATCCACCTCTTCTTTCTAAACGTATGCGCTGACTTACAGGACCGGCGGAGTCCTATAGTCTTGGTTGGCAACGAGACTACCGCAGAAAGAAACGGCTGGAATGACGAACAGCTGGAATGTCGAACTGAACCCTGGTACAGTGGATAAAGGTGTGACTTAGATCCAGTGACAGGACCCAAACAGTGTAAGTTCAATACGCGGATAAGGCAATGGAGAACTTTCAGAGTGAAATTAATAGGAGATAACTGGTAACTGACATCAATTATACATGGCACGTGGAACTAGAAATGTCTACCCCAGCGAACAAAAGAAACGGTTCAGTTAGACATTCCAACTCCTGAGGAAGGCCGGAGCGTACAACGGCCGAAACGTTGTAATAAATATGGCGAAAAAGATGAGGACAATAGTGCGAATAATGTAAATAGTGTATATAATACCTCATCTCAGAAATATAGACAGATGCTGAAAGGCCGAAACGTTGTAATAAATATGGCGACAAAGATGAGGGATATAGACCGAATGATGTAAATAGTGTACATAATACCTCATCTCAGAAATATAGACAGATACTGAAAGGTCTAATTGTTGTAATAAATATGGCAACAAAGATGAGGACAATAGTCCGAATAATGTAAATAGTGTACATAATACCTCATCTCAGAAATATAGACAGATACTGAAAGTCCGAAACGTTGAAATAAATATGGGGAAAAAGATGAGGACAATAGTGCGAATAATGTAAATAGTGTACATAATACCGCATCTCAGAAATATAGACAGATACTGAAAGGCCGAAACGTTGTAATAAATATGGCAACAAAAATGTGGACAATAGTCCGAATAATGTAAATAGTGTACATAATACCTCATCTCAGAAATATTGACAGATACTGAAAAGCCGAAACGTTGTAATAAATATGGCGACAAAGATGAGGACAATAGACCGAATAATGTAAATAGTGTACATAATACCTCATCTCAGAAATATAGACAGATACTGAAAGGCCAAAATATTGTAATAAATATGGCGACCAAGATGAGGACTATAATGTAAATAATGTGGAGGATATTTATTCAAACGAGATGTGTGAAAATAAGCGTGAAAGAAAATATTTGAACAGAACTTATTTCTGAACTGAAATTGACACAGGTGTATTATAGAAATGCTTAATCAATCCAGGACTCTGATGCTATAATTATAAAATCCTAGACAAAAAAAAAATAATGCTGCAAATAGGACATCAGGTCGGAGTTCTGTACACTTCCGAAAAAAATCTAATTACAAGTCTGGATTTATTGTATTTGATCGACAAGGAAAAAAAGTAGTAATTGTCTTCCTTCAATGTTTACAACGTTAGGGCTTAGAATTCGTGGCGCAAAAGCCTTCAAGGTCTGTCTATATTTACTTTCATACACTTCTCCATTGTAATTTCTGATCAATAATTTCGCGTTCTGAAGGAACTTCTTTTTGATGTTAAAAGATTTTTTAAAATGGTTTTATTTTATTTAAGAGTTGTATTTGTGTATATTACCTTCCGTTCAACCCGGGACTGTGTCCGATTAACGTGCTTAAGCTTTTTATATCATCGCTAATGAGCAAACAGGAAATCAAAAATGCGACGAAAGAGAGAGCAATGACAGAAAAGAAATGCGAAAAAATGTTGAACAGTGTGTACGTAAACACGAACAGAACATGTGCTGGTATATATTAAGGTAGACTTAATCTGGCACAAGGCCAGCTACGGATACAGCAACTGAATGCGTAAGCTGTTCCGAAACGGCAAATAGTGACGTAAGGGTTAGAACATTGCTTAACTTAAATGATTGCCGTTCTGAGTATACGAAAAACTAAATCCGTGTCCTTTGTAAGACGATAAACTATATCAAACAGCAAGGCCTCTGATCAGGTTTTGAGGGACGTGAAACCACTTCTTAACTGCTAACCCTAACCCTAACCCTAACCCTGACCTGGAGTGGTAGCATCTGTGAGAGTTCCAGCTATGGGCAAATAGTTAATCTCCCAAACGGGGTCAAAACATTATGTAAGTGTAAAAATTGGTTTTAATACCAGTAATAGGTTTCTGTAAAAATTACCAGCAATCAATGTTTGAAGAAAAACCAAATATTACTAGCTATGCCTTTTGGAAAAAATATTACCAGCAATACATTTTTTTTTTAAAATTACCAGCACTAATTTTTTAAAGAAAAAATATTACCAGCGATACATTTTTTAAACGAAAATATTACCAGCAATACATTTAAAAAAAATAGTACCAGCAATACATTTTTGAAAAAAAATTACCAGCTCTACATTTTTAAAGAAAAAATATTTCAAGCAATACATTTTTGAAAAGAAAATATTACCTTCAATACATTAAAAAAATATTACCAGCAATACATTTTTAAAGAAAAAAAATTACCAGCACTAAATTTTTTAAGAAAAAATATTACCAGCAATACATTTTTGAAAAGAAAATATTACCAGCAATACATTTAAAAAATATTTCCAGCAATACATTAAAAAAAAATTACCAGCACTAAATTTTTTAAGAAAAAATATTACCAGCAATACATTTTTGAAAAGAAAATATTACCAGCAATACATTAAAAAAATATTTCCAGCAATACATTAAAAAAAAATTACCAGCACTAAATTTTTTAAGAAAAAATATTACCAGCAATACATTTTTGAAAAGAAAATATTACCAGCAATACATTAAAAAAATATTTCCAGCAATACATTAAAAAAAAATTACCAGCACTAAATTTTTTAAGAAAAAATATTACCAGCAATACATTTTTGAAAAGAAAATATTACCAGAAATACATTTAAAAAAATATTACCAGCAATACATTTGAAGAAAAACATATTACTAGCGGCGAAAATTTTATCGGCATTAAATAACCCATTGTGGTTGATATGCCGTAAAACCAACCAAACTAGACCAAAAGGGTTGGAATTGCATTGGAACTAAAGGGTGTTACTTTCTGACACTGGTTATTTTTGCTTAAATTTGAATAAAAAAAGAAGAAAAAAGAACGAGCGAAGACCGTCAGTGTCGAGGCGGCGATAGAATGTGGAAAATGCTTCTCCAATCCCAGATTCCTCGCTATGTCTGGCTTCAATAGATTAATAAGTCACCCCGTTGTGATGGCAAATCACTGGCCGACCTTTGGAAATCATTCATAATTATCAATCTCTCTGTCTTTCTCCCTCTCTCTTGTTTCTGCCAAGGGACGACACAAAGATAAAAAATGGTGTAAGACAAGGGATCCTCTTCTCACCAGATCTTTTCAAACTATACAGCGAGAGAGGATTAGAAGACCTACCAGAGTTCGTTATTGGAGGCCAAAATCTTAACAACATAAGATAGGCAGATGACATAGCGTTGATAGTAGATACAGTAAGGAAACTACAAGATTTTCTAAAGAAAACAGTGAAAGAAAGAGAGAAGAAAGGACTAAACACAATTTCCAAGGAGACTGAATGAATAGTTGCGAGAAAAAGGAACAGACTAACACGCAAAGTGAAGATGTCGTTTATGCACGAAATAGGCGGTCGTCGTTGGGTGTTGACCTCATTGTTCACTGTTTTATATATATTATATAAATGGTGGTACTCGTTTGGAAAAAATCTCGGATAGCTCAAATTCTACTAGAACAAATCGGTACCCGAGGAAAAATGGGGAATATGAAACGAAAGAACCAAGAACATTAAAACAAGGCGAAAACTATCATCCAGTGTTTAATCTCCAAGTCCAAAGAAAAACAAAAAACAAAACTCTTACATATATATATATATATATATATATATATATATATATATATATATGTATATAAACGCGCTAAAAATTAAAACTACTACATTACCCACTAAAACTATCCGCAGTATATTAAATAATACCAGCAGACAGCATATTACATCCGATGCTTGCGTCTATCAGGTACCGTGCAGAGACTGCAACTTGAGTTATGTAGGCGAGACGGGGAGGTCCTTAAAATCTCGCATTTCCGAACATAAACGAGATATTCGCATCGGTAATTTAAGTAGTGCTTTCTTTGTACACATAGCCAAATCTGATCACAATTTTGATTTCGACTTTGTGAAGATTTTAAAATATATCCACAATAAAAACCTTAGGCAGATTTACGAGGCTGGCATGATATCCACCTCACGTACAATAAACACCAGACAGGGTTTCTTTAATATATCAACATTCCTAGCAAGATTAATGCTTGACAAACGTACCGATAAGCTATAGTTTTAAATAGGTCCCCCCTTTCCACTTAGGATAAAATCTCTTCCCTGGGAGCAGGTTTTCGCAGCGCCACCCACGCGGCACCAGCGTATCCGAATCCAAGAAAGAATAGTCTGACTTTAGAATTTCAGTTTTTCTGTTTCTGACTAGTCCTATATATATCGTCTCTTCATTTAACTTAAATTTAATATAAATATGTCTCCATTAACCATGTCCTGAAGAAGGTCTATTTGACCGAAACGTCTGACGTCGACAGAAAAACAAAAACAAAATAAAAAACAATAAACTCACATATTCAGATTTTGCTTTGTCTTTTCCACATATTCATCATACCGTCGGATCTACATCCACATATTTGCTTACATATATATGTATATGTGTGTGTGTGTATATATATATATTATATATATATATATATATATATATATATATATATATATATATATATATATATATATATAAAAGTTGTTTGTTTTCATTAAATTAAATTATATATGTATATATTGTCTGTTTTCATTAAACAAAATTATATATATATATATATTTTCTGTTTTCATTAAATTAAATTATATATATATGCGTGTGTGGCATGTGCGTGTGTGTTAAATATATATATATATATATATATATATATATATATATATATATATATAGGTATGTGCGTGTGTGTTTGCGTGTTTGTTTCGATATTTATGGGGGAAAGTGGAAAATATCTGGGATATATCGTTTGTAATCATAAAGAATATAGGCACATAAATATATACTATTTAAATCTATCTATCTATCTATCTATCTATCTATCTATCTATCTATCTATCTATCAATCTATCTGTTGTGGATTCCGAGAATGGAATCCTGCACAAATAAATAAACAACGCCAGTAATTGAGATAGAAAAATAAGTGTATTAAACGTAAGAATACAGTATTGAATAGAAGATTAGTCGTCCAGGAATGTGGGTTAGTAGAAAGTATATGTACAAGTCTCTGTAAGTGAAGCCGTAATTATCTCTCTCTGTCTCTCTCTGGACTCTCGTATAACTCTCTGTGAACACCCTGTGTACTGTCTCCGTACCCTGAGTCAACGTATCTCAACCTTGACTCAACGTATCTCAACCTGCAGGTATTCTCTCTGTCAGTATAAGTATACTTTGGACGAGTCCATCTTGTGTAAAAGGGGTCTGCCCCACAACACTATCTATCTATCTATCTATCTATCTATCTATATATATATATATATATATATATATATATATATATATATATATATATATATATATATATATCAGTCTGTTCATATTTCAGAAGGAAGCGAAATAACCTTATTACCAAGATTTCGTTTTGCATAGCTACCTCATCTGGCATTCAAACTTTCGTCCTTTCAATCCCGCCTAAATAAGTAGACAATGCTTTTAATCCATTTGTTCCCACCGGAAAATTGCATATTCATTAGGAAATTTAAAAAAAATAAATTCGGCATTAATTAAGTGTTTACAAAAAAATCGGTAGCGGACAAAGAAAGGAAACTACAAGAACTGCTACAGAAGGCAGTGAAAGAAAAAGAGAAGAAAAAAACTAAACACAATTTACAAGAAGACTAAATGTTTGCTTATTAGAAAAAGGAACAGACCAACATGCAAAATTTCATAACATGAAAATTCTTTACATTGAATTCAATATCTAAATGATTAATTGAATCTATTTTGACTTTACTTTTGACCTTATTGAGGCTTTTCGGAAAAGGGGCAGCCAAATATTCAAATTACAGATAAGGGATACCGAAATCAAACAGATGCAACAATTTAGATATCTAGGAAGCGTATTGATAGGGGACGTGGAATGTGACACCGAAATCCGAAGGATGAATTCGGATAGCGAAAAGATGCCTTCCAAAATCCAAGCAAAGTATTAAGAAACAGAAAAATATCGTTTGAAAAAAAAAAGTGTACTGGATTGTTATAAAATACGATTGCTCCTATATGGAAGTGACTGCTGGACAATCTCCTTACAAATGAAGAAGACGCATCCAGCAACAAACATATGGTGCTACAGAAGACCGCTGAGGATACTATGGACGGAACATGTGAGAATCGATGAAGTTCTAGAGGCAATGGGACAATAAAGGAAACATGCTTAAAATCAGAAAGAGACAGTTGAAATTCCTGGGCACAGGAAGGATAGCTTTTGAAAATTTGATATTTTCAGGACAGATTGATGGTAGGAGGGTCAGAGGAATGCAACGTATAACCTTTCTGGTGAGCTTGAGGAATGGAGAGCAGAGCAGGTCTGGGAGAGATAACAAAGAGACAAAAGTTATTAAGAGCTACAAACGATAGGAAATAGTGGAAAGTTATCATGGCTAATGTCATCACAGGAGACGACACGTAGAAGAAGGAAAATAAATTAAAATTGTCCTTCGTTCAGCCTGTGATGCAGAGCTGTGACCTGAGGGGTTAGCGACATAGTTGCCCATTGAAGATCGGCCTCCATATAATAGTAAAGGGGCATTCAGATTAGTTAAACGACCAAGTTAATCTGGCATAACTGCGTGGTACAACTATGGGTCACTCAGTGAAAATCAGATTCTCTAGATTAACGTGTTCGTGATGAGCGTCTATAAAAGGCTAAAATCATTATAGAAGTAATTGACTGAAACTAGATTAGTCATATATTGGAGTTCGTCCGAAACAAGGCTATATGTGTGGGTTCTCCGGTGTTTTAGTTAATTTAATTGTTACGTAATTTAATATTGCATATAAGTCATATAGGACAAGCCTCTAATTAACAGATACGTAGGTATAGGGCCTGTTTATACTCACGTAAAAATATATACCATTGGATCGGTTTAACGGGAGTGAAATAGATAGACATAGGTATCGTTAATGAGGAGCGAACTCACTATTCCTGCGAATTGTTTGACAAGAAATTTTGATAACTATTATCCTGGAAAGGTATATAAAACATGACTCAACACATCTTCCTCTTTTTCTTTTTTGCGCTAAGTCTAAAATATAATCTATATGAAGCTGTTTTCTTTCATAGGTTATTAAAAACGACTTAAAGTGAACGGATCCTTTAAATTTTAATGCAAACGAGCTTTCATCAGAATAGCGTTACAGTGTTATACAGAGCAAGTAAAACAAAACACATTGCTTGAACACTTTCAAAAAAATCAACATTAATATAGATTAATACCTGAAACAAAAAGGGGATGTAATATTAAAATATTATCTTTCCTCACAACCTTAAAATACGAGTAGCGCGTTGTGGAATCTTTTAAGTCGTAGAAAATGTTGGATAATTTCCTCATAGATGGAGAAGAGGCTTGATTCGACAATGACGGATTTTCGCATATAAAATAAGCGAAGGGAAGGAAAGAGAGAGAAAAAAATAAAATTTAAAGATTTGGAAACATTAAGGTCAGAAATAAATGGATAGAGAGGATATAAACGGACAATGGGAGTAACATGGAAGGAGAGAATAAGAAAGTATTTAATAAGAGAGTGGGAATAAAAGAAGAAACTTATCGGTTGAGAACTGAGGAAATAGAAATAAATGACAGTTGTAGTAGTAGTAGTAGTAGTAGTAGTAGTAGTAGTAGTAGTAGTAGTAGAAGAAGAGGAGGAAGAAGAAGAAAAAGAAGACGAAGATGAAGAAGACGAAAAAATAGACGGTAGACGAAAAAGAAAAGGAAGACGAAAAAGAAGAGGAAGACGAAAAAGAAGACAAAGAAAAAGAATACGAACATGAAGAAGAAGACGAAAAAGAAGACGAAAACGGAAATGAAGACGAAGAAAAAGAGGACGAAGAAGAAGAAGACGAAAAAGAAGACGAAGACGGAAGACGAAGACGGAAGACGGAGAAGAAGACGAAGACGGAAATGAAGACGAAGACGGAAATGAAGACGAAGAAAAAGAGGGCGAAGAAGAAGACGAAGAAAAAGAGGACGAAGAAGAAGAAGACGAAAAAGAAGACGAAGACGGAAATGAAGACGAACAAAAAGAGGACGAAGAAGAAGAAGAAGAAGACGAAAAAGAAGACGAAGACGGAAGACGAAGAAGAAGACGAAAAAGAAGACGAAGACGGAAACGAAGACGAAGAAAAAGAGGGCGAAGAAGAAGACGAAGAAAAGGAGGACGAAGAAGAAGCCGAAAAAGAAGACGAAGACGGAAATGAAGACGAAGAAAAAGAAGACGAAGACGACGAAGAAGAAAACGAAGACAAAAACGAAGACGAAGAAGACTAAAACAAAGAAAAAGTGCATTAAGAAAATAAAACGAGAAAGACAAAATATATAAGAAGCGGAGACGTGACACTTATAAAAGCCTTTCCTACTGGAAGAAGAAAAAGAAGGCGAAGACAACGAAGACGAAAAAGAAGAAGGTGGAGAAGATGACGCAGAAGAAGATCAAGACGAAGGCAACGAAGAGGACGGAGGAGAAAATGAAAACGAAGACGAAGATGAAAAAGACGAAGACGAAGAGAGAAAAGGGCATTAAAAATTAAAACGAGAAAGATAAAATATGAATGAAGCAGATACGTAAAGTCTTTCATATTCGAATTTAATTTTTAAACAAACCGTAACCTAAGCAGAGTATTAAGAGACACAGATAAATTCGTTATAAACAAAGAAAAAGGTATTGAATTGTTACGTAATATCTGTTTTCCTATATGGTAGAAGGATGATGGACAATTTCCTCAAACATAATGAAGAGACTTGAAGCAACAGAAACGTTGCTTTACAGACGGATGCTAAGAGATGCCATGGACCGAACATAGTGAGGTTTTAGAGAAAATGGAAACGAAAAGTGAGCTTATACTTAACACCAATTAGAGGCAATTGAAATTCCTGGGGCACGCCATGAGGAAGGACGACATGGAAAACTTGATACTCACGGGCCGGATAGAGGGCAAGAAAGATAGAGGAAAGCAGAATTTAACATACTTTATGAACTTGAACAAATGGATGGTAGAATAAGATTTGGGAAAAATAACAAAAAGACAAAACTTATTAAGAGCTACAAGGGACAGGAAGATGTGGAGAGCCATGATGGCCTATGTTCTGAAGGGACAAAACACATAAAAGAAGAAAGAAGAAGAATTATTTTTAACGTGTTCAATATACCGATTGTAAGAGTCACATTTTGGAAGATGTTTACTCAGTAACCCCTTTTTGTTTGTTTGCACAATTAGAGACCTTTAGAACGTCGCTTACATGCCTTCAGGACACGTCCTGGGAAATGACTTCCACGTAAACTTATGAAAGAGAACATCTGTTCACATTTAAAGAAAGGCTCTAATTGTTCGACAAAAGTGTTGCTGGCGATCAAAATATGCATCTTTTATGCGTGACTTTTCTACAAATATTTCCATGATAATTGTTCGTAGGAGCTTTTTACTATGGTACCTCAATTTTTAAAAATTTTAACCGCAGTTCTAGACTGACGTCGAGATGTCATCAATTTACAACTGAGCTGGCTAGATGTAACCGTAAATTCTATGCTAACAGTTTATTTTATCGCATTTCTCACTTGTGGAACTCCCTTCCATGCTTTCAGACCGACTTTATCCTGCTAAAGTTTAAATAAAATGTCAATCGCTATCTACATCCTTCCGATTACTCTTTTATTTTTCCACTCATTATTCATGTTTTGTCTTCTTAATTCATCCACACCCTGTAACCTCTTGTGTCTCTGTGGCTTTATTGCCTTCCATGGGGTGATACCGATTAAAAATAACTATCTATCTATCTATCTATCTATCTATCTATCTATCTATCTATCTATCTATCTATCTATCTATGGTCTGTTCATATCTATCTATCTATCTATCTATCTATCTATCTATCTATCTATCTATCTATCTATCTATCTATCTATGATATGTTCATATCTATCTATCTATCTATCTATCTATCTATGATATGTTCATATCTATCTATCTATCTATCTATCTATCTATCTATCTATCTATGATATGTTCATATCTATCTATCTATCTATCTATCTATCTATCTATCTATCTATCTATCTATTTATGATATGTTCATAACTATCTATCTATCTATCTACCTATCTATCTATCTATCTATCTATCTAGGGTATGTACATATCTATCTATCTATCTATCTATCTATCTATTTGGTTTAGAATGTGCTATATTTCTAGGAGAAAAATAAAATATCAGAATAGATGGCATATAGTAAAAGATCTTTACTGAGGCGCAAAACTCACAATCACTTTGCCGTGTTGAATCTTATGTCCATACTGCCAATCTCTCTCCAAGTATATATATATATATATATATATATATATATATATATATATATATATATATATATATATATATATATATATATAGGATACATAAGTGTACAGTAAGAAAAACAAACCGTACGCATAAAATGTATTGTATTGATTATACAAATATATCAATAATAAATGTACCAATAATACCAATGTACCAATCAGTCCGTTGTAAAAATGTTTTGTGTGCGTGTTTTCTATTACTCCTATATATCTTAGTAATTTACCGTTTTATAGTGGCTTGGTATATTATATTACTTTGCAGGAAGCTGTTGATGAGTGAGCTAAATATTTTTGTTTTTAAGTTTTTGTTGTACATTTTGGCCCACCGTAGAAGAAGTCTACACAAAACAGTTACCTTCGATTTGTTGTTTTGGACAGAGAAGCATTTTTTTGGGGTAGGTAAATCGGTAGATTTTTTTATATTAAAAAATCCGCCATCATGTTAAAAATACTATGATGAAAGAAACTGCTGTAGTTGGCTCTACCACGTGTGATATCTACTTCAGAGTATCACCTGTGTGCGCTGCAAAATGTTATTTTAAATAATACAATCCGAAAATGGTTTCTACGCTGTAACACCCAATTTGGTTGACAGTTAATGCAATGTCAGAGCAAACAGCTAAATAATTTGAATGCGGGATAATGTTTATATGAATAAAATATATAGTCAAAGAAAAAAGGTTGGGAAATTTTCAACTCGCCTAATGTAGTATAGTCTATCAGTGAGTGTATCATTATAATACAAATTGACGAAGAGTAGCTTTTTGCAGTCCCTGCCCCAACGGATCTTGGTTTCAGAAAATAATCGATACTATGTTGTTAAATATTTTTCAGTATGAAAAAAAAAAACTGATTTTAAAATTTGAGATTTGAAGCACGCCATATTGTAATTGACAGTGAAAAAGAGAGAAAAAAAAATGGAAAATAAGTGAAACGAGGAAGGTAAATAAAAAAAATGACCTGAAAACAAAAAGTAAAAGCAAGAGAGAGAAAAGGAGAGAGTAGTAGAGGGGGAGAAGTGTAAGAAAATGGAAAGAGTGAGAAAGAGAGATTTCTGGTTGAAAGCAAAGAGTAATAGAGAACGTGAAAGATAAAAAGAAAGAAAATAGGGAAAGTTATTGGAAATGGGCTAATAAGAGAGAGAGAGAAAGAGAGAAAGAAAGAAAGACAAAGTGAAGAAGAAGCAAGAAAAAGAAAAAAACAACAGAAAAAGAGAAATATATTGGTTAATGAGTATGAGAGAGAGAGAGAGAGAGAAAGAGAGGAATACAGAAAAAGCTAATAGTGAGAGGGAAGATATGAGATCAGAGAATCATAGTAGAAAAAGGTGAAAGAGAGAAAGAGACATAGATAGCGAGCGAGAGAGAGAGAGAAAGAGAAAATAGGGAAAATGATTGTAAAAGGACTAATAAGAGAGAGAGAGAGAGAGAGAGAGAGAGAGAGAAAGAAAGAAAGAAAGAAAGAAAGAAAGAAAGAAAGAAAGAAAGAAAGAAAGAAAGAAAGACGAAGAGAAGAAGAAGCAAGAAAAAAAAGAAAAAACAACAGAAAAAGAGAAATGTATTTGTTAATGAGTATGGGAGAGAGAGAGAGAGAGAGAGAGAGAGAGAGAGAGAGAGAGAGAGAGAGTGAGAGGAATACAGAAAGAAAGAAAGAAAGAAAGAAAGAAAGACGAAGAGAAGAAGAAGCAAGAAAAAGGAAAAAACAACAGTAAAAGAGAAATGTATTTGTTAATGAGTATGGGAGAGAGAGAGAGAGAGAGAGAGAGAGAGAGAGTGAGAGGAATACAGAAAAAGCTAATAGTGAGAGGGAAGATAGAAACATAGAGAAAACGGCGAAAGAGAGAAAGAGACATAGATAGCGAGAGAGAGAGAAAGAGAGTGAGAGTGAAATAGACGAAGAGAAGGAGTGATATCAGGTAAGTGAGATTTGAGAATGACTGATGAAAATATGGAGAAGATAGAGAATTTGGTAAAAATTGCAATAAAACTGATCGAAAGAGACGACAAGAGACACTGAGAAAAAGTATTGATTAATCGATTCATTCATTTTTACGGCTTATAAACCCTTTGCAGCTTATTTAAAGGCATAATACTTTTTAGATTGTAAGAATGAAACAAACGATTTAATGACACAAGTCTTTTTAATCAATGAAGAGTTGGATTTATAACTTTCCCAAGATTATCATTGAAGTAAATATAACGAGGCGAAAGGGAATTCGAACTCGGCTCTCCGATTAACAATTCCGAGCCATTATCCATTACGCCAACCGTACATACATGTTCGCAGCATCTGATATTCCCAAGCGGTCACCCCACTAGATATTGCATGGTTGGTTAACTTAGGCGATCGTAGGGGAACCAATGTTTCAGTATGATATGGCCGTAAGTTTAGAGAAAGTGTAAAATACAAGAGGATAACAGGAAGATAATATGAAATTGGAGAATGACTAAGAAAAGCAGGCAGAGAAAGAGAGAGACCGAGATAGGAGGGTGATATAGAAACAGAGAAAGAAAAGAATGAGTAGAATATAATAGAGAGAGAGAGAGAGAGAAATAGAGAGAAAGATATATTGTTGCAAATTGCTTTTATTTTAATTTGTTCCACTGAATACATATCTAGCGAAATGAACACATGAAAATTTAAAATTCTTGTGATATTTGAAGAAAATAACTTTCTTTTAGAAACAAGTATTGAAGAATTCCCAACGATGAGCGTGTAGTCGATAGAAGGCACGTATTGAATTCGTCTTTCATGACTGAATACTAAGACATTCTTGAAAGTGTCAGACGTCGAAGGGGAACTTTTATCATGTTAGGTTCCTGGCCAAAATCTTCTCCTTCCTTTTTCTGCCGTATCTCTTTATCACCAAATAGCTTTCTTACTTTAATATCTTTCCCTTTGTTGACGTCCTGGGTAATATCTGATGCTAACCTTCTTTCTGTCTCTTCTTTTAGCTTATCTGTTTATCATCACATATCAGTCGTACGTATTGGTTCTTGCCTGTATTGACTTCAGAGGTAATAGAAGATGTTAGCCTTCTTTTTATCTGTTCTTTAACACATCTCTTATCGCCAAATAATATTCTTACTTAAACAGTGCTGGCTGATAGACTGGTCTGAGAAAGCCACCTGCGATGAATGAAGTGACGGCTCACTTTCAAAGACAGCTTCACGTAATGATAATAAAACATAAATAAGGTTTTATAGACGACGTATAATGGAAAGTAAGACATTTTGGAGAAGTAGAAAAAGAACGAAGCGGGAAAG
Source organism: Acanthosepion esculentum (assembly GCA_964036315.1). Classification (NCBI taxonomy): domain Eukaryota; kingdom Metazoa; phylum Mollusca; class Cephalopoda; order Sepiida; family Sepiidae; genus Acanthosepion; species Acanthosepion esculentum. The sequence continues at coordinate 11,979,251 of OZ038485.1, read as the reverse complement.
ACACGGGAAAAGGACAGGAAGGGAAAAAAGAAAAAAAGCGGCGATCAAGGAAAACGGAGACGAAAAGGGGATATTAAAATAGGCAAAAAGGTATCGTTGTAGATTTAGAGAAGAAGAAGAAGAAGAAGAAGAAGAAGAAGAAGAAGAAGAAGAAGAAGAAGAAGAAGAAGAAGAAGGAGGAGGGGATGGGGGAGAAGAAAGGAGGAAGTAGAGGCGGAGAAGAAGAAGAAGAAGAAGAAGAAGAAGAAGAAGAAGAAGAAGAAGAAGAAGAAGAAGAAGAAGAAGAAGAAGAAGAAGAAGGTGGAGGAGGAGGGGAGGAGAAGAAGAAGCTGGAGGAAGCGGAAATGAAGAAGAAGAAGAAGAAGAAGAAGAAGAAGAAGAAGAAGAAGAAGAAGGAGAAGAAGAAGAAGAAGTTACCATCCTCTAAAAATTTACCGTTCAAGAGTGACAGAAAAGGGCAGGAAGAAACATAATGGGTAAAAAATTCATCGCAATGAGGAAAAAAAAAAGCAACGAGAAGATAAGACAACAGAATAAAAGCGAGTCACGAGAGGAATATCTAGAAGTAGGAGGCGGACAGACAGAAGAAAGAAAAAAAATATCGCAGGGGAAGCGGTGAACTGATGGAGGAAAGTGCTGTCTGTTTTTGCCTTTACCCAAATCCGGTGTCTTTTCATTATGGCTGATTAAAATTTTTATTCATAAAGGCGTCTGTTTTTCTGATAGCTTTTTGATTGTGTCGTCGGTAATAATGGTGAATTTTGGCTGGGAAAATTCTACGGCTACCTGTCATAATATTTTACTCCTATGAGTGAAATGTGAATTAATTTGCTGATTAATTTCATAATCACTACACTAGATTCAAAAGCCTATCGAACACATTTTTGTTTGCTTACACGGGGTGACAAAATTCTCTACCACAAGACACAGGCGAGAGACAAGTGAACAATAATTAATTGAGACGGGATTTTTTTTTGTTCTGAAAAGATATTTCCAGATTGAATTATGCATATAAATTTCATTATTTAAAAACATATAACTGTGGCTTAGTTCCGATTTTATGGTCGACGACGAAGATCCTTTTTCGACGTCAATATGGATGCCAGGGTTAATGTCTAGAATAAGATACGCATGCGCAAAATTATACATTTTGAATGTTTGTGAATTTTAGGTATTCGCAAATATATTCGAATTGATGGTGGTAGTTCTTAATATGCTTTTCTCTCTGAAATAAATTTATAACAGCAGCGATCTTTTTTCGATTCTTTGTATTTGGATAAATGGATGATCTGGTGATACAAAATGATTTTTCTATAATGTCGTTTTGTGATTGCGATCTATTTAAAGAATACTATAAATTGAGCAACTATCGCTAATTGTTGAGTCTAATGGATCTGTCTAAGAATTCTTTCTTCAAGATTCTCTTGAGACCTAACAGAAGCAAACGCAACGAGTTGGATATTTAGCGTTTCTTTCAATTTATACAAAGATGTATTTATGGTCAACCATCCATATACTGTTATACTCACGCTAAACATCTCAATGAAACAAGATATCTCAAAAAAATCAAAAAAATCTGAACGAATCAACTACTGTCTGCTTGGAGGAGCTGTAGTCACTTAAGGCATTCCGACTATGGTTTGGATCTTCTCTTCTTTTTATGTGACGTACCATCAGGATGTAGGCGATCATGGCTCTCCACTTTCTCTTATGTCTTGTAGCTCACAATAAGATACCTCCCTCTGCCACCTCCGCAAGATCACGATCTGTCATCCACTTGCTTAAGCCCGCCAGGTACGTCATGCGTTGCTTTCACTTCTCTCTCTTTCCCTCTATTCGCCCTGTGAGTATCAGTTTCTCCAGAACCGCCTTTTTTATTACGTCTCCCAGAAATTTCAGCTACCTCTTCCGTATCCATACTAAAAATTCATTTAATAACTTCATGTATATTTCTTCGTTTTTACTTATAAAATTCTTATTTGGAAACCTGTAGAATATATTATAAGCCTTCGTCTTTATGTGCCACTCCCCTCAGGACGTAAGCGATTATGGCTCTCCACAACTTCCTGCCCCTTGTAATAAATTTATGTTTTTGTTATTTCTCCTAGACCCTGTACGGCCATACACTTGATTAAGCCCGTCAGGTATGTCATGCATTGCTTTCCCTTGTCTGTCTATTCCTTTATTCGACCTGTGAGTATCAGATTCTCCAAGCCCTACTTTCTCATTACGTGTCCCAGAACTTTCAGCTGTTAAATATAAGTTTCCTCCTTGTTTATATCCTCTCCAAAACCTCATCGTTGCTCACACGCTAGGCCCATGATATTCCTAACATCCATCTGTAGAACCATACCTCCTCTGCCTCGAGTCACTTCTTCATGTTTGAGGAGAACGTCCAACATTCGCTGCCGTAAAGAAGGACAGATGTCACGTAGCAGCTCGGTACTCTTTTCTTTGTTGCCAAAGAAATCCTTGTGTCTTGTAATACTCTATCTATCTTTTGGAATGCACCATGCGCCATCCCAATACGTCTTCGGATCTCAACGTCGCACTTACCGTCCTCCGTCAAGACACTTCCCAGATATTTAACCTTCCTCACCGGCTTGAATTTAGTGCCCCCGACCTGCATCCCACACATTCATCAAAATTATGATTTTTGATAATTTATTTTCGCACTGAAGATTCTTTTTCTTCAGGTTAACACCTACAAGTAAAGACATCGAAACATTTTAATTGAAACAAGTTTCCTATTTTCGCATCAAACTTGACGTCCCCAATTAGATGCTATCTACTAATTTGTCTTCAAAAAAAACAAACGAGAATATATCTTTCCCCAAAGTAACTGCGAATTGAATAAAACGAACCCAACCGGAATTCGAACTCGGCTCTCCGATTAACAATTCCGTAATTGACTTTGCTGCTCTTCCAATCAGCGAACAATTGGGTGTTTTTTTGCGAAAGTATTTATTTATATGTTTTTATATATTTGATATTTCAGACCGCCTCGGTCTTTCCTCAAATATATATATATATATATATATATATATATATATATATATATATATATATATATATATATAGTTTACGAAAAACTAGGTAATCCGTATGGGTCGACCCAAGGAGGATAAAATCCAGAGTGCTCAATGTAAATCAGAGCTAATAATTTAAATAAAAATAAAAACAGACCACTTTAAGGTTCCATGTAATAAATTATTTCACCACAGCCCTTTTAAAGGACCGCGGATCATCAGACTTTACTTCGAAAGGTTGAAACGAAAAATGAAAAGAAATTTACACATTTTTGACGGGCAGTACTAAGCATATGTAAATTAACGAAGTGAGGAAGTGAGGGAGGAGAGAGACATGATTGAGTTAGCTGTAAAATTTCCATTCTCTCAAATTTAAAATTTATATATAGATATATATATATATGACAGTGATGCATCTGCACAGGATAAGAATGTTTTTTCTCATACATTTTAAACTTAGACACAATAAGTAATTATTATTGTCTAAGATTGCAAAGAAGCATTATTAATATATTATCAGCAATACAAAGAGGGTTAAGGTTGTAATTCGGTAATATTAATAGACAGGGTCCGATGGATAAATTGTCGTCGAAATTACGCAGAAATGAAAAGATAACACTGACATTTTAGCACTCATTTTAACAGATATATTTACCAAAATTTACACAAATATATCTTGAAAATACTCAAGAGTAAATATATTCAATAAAATCGTCATTGACTTCAACCACTGCCTTCCGCTGATTTCGGAATAACCTGCAACAATTCTGGGGTGTCTCGTTGTTTACTCTGGCGAATGCTACCATAATCCTTACTTTCAGTTCATCTTGGGTGTTACAAGGAGTTTTGTTGGTCTTTCGTTTGACTGCCCCCGACACATAAAAAGGGTTACAGTCTGGGTAGTCAGTTGGCCAGATGTAAGGGGTGATGTGATCGCAGAACATTTCTGACAGCCATGACTGGGTTCTCCTACTTGAGTGGCATTGTGAAGAATCCTGGTGCCAGATTTGTTTTATTACCAAGTACTTTCGACATGACCATGTCATCATCACAGTATTGATTATAATAAAATAAATATTATAGTATCCATTATTGTCAGAGACAATTTATTATGTTATCTGAAAATTATTTTTTTACAAATGGAGTGAGGAAAGCTACGTAAGTGCATGACCGCTAAAATCGTTCTGAAAGTTAACTTTCATTTTATTCTCTCGTCTTTCAGTAATGACATAAAAAAACTTACCCGGAGTATGAAAGGATCTTAACGAAAATGAGTAGACAGAATATGTCTAAACTGTACAACAAAAAATGTCTTCATGAAAACATGTTGACGAAATATATATATATATATATATATATATATATATATATATATATATATATATATATATAGTTACGTAAGGTAAATTTTGGTAATCCGTATGGATAATCCCAAGGAGTTAATTCAGGGCATGTTGGGATAGTCCATACACTATTGATACCCCAAAATTTTAAATGAACCATTCCGTATCATATGTTGGCGAATCGGGTCCGTCGAGGCTAAGTCTACCAATCAGGTCGGTCGGTGCATATTCCCGGCAAGGCGCGAACTTTGCAACAGGAAGGAACGCGGTTCTCTTTAGAAATTCAGTAGGTTGCGCGAATCTTTGAATCGACACAAACGCACGTTTCGTCGATCAGCCAAAATATGTCTTCAAGTCAACTCGCCACAGCTACCTTTTTGAAACTCAGCGAACCTGAATTCTAGAACAAGAAAAACTCCTTTTTCTATAGAAGCAAACTCATCGAAATGAACGTCTGAGATTAATATAATACAAGAGTTGATTTTCCCATTCAACTACGAGAAAAAATATTATCTCACTCAACATAAAGGCACGCTACTTTGTACGACTTATTTTTTCCTTTCCTGCATACACACATTACACCTTGAAGCAATCGTTAAATTGTCGTTTGGCAACAATTTAATTTTCTGTACAAACAATTAATCTCGACCGAAGAACAGTTTCAATCGACCTGATGCGAACACATGAACTATAAACTTCCCCTTCATACATTCAACATATTTACAAATCATAATTTGTATATAGATGTGTATAATAATAATTTGAACTTGTTTCTCGTTCAAATATTGTGTTCGTCATTATTTGTACTTTGTTTTGCATTGCATGATAAATGTTTGAATAATTTCTCCTAAATTTGTTTGTGGAAAAATAACACGCAATTTACCATGGCCTTCTGAATAAACCCCATTTATTCATTAATTATCTAAAAATTCATCGACCTTTCCACTACAAGTGAATAATTTAATTTTAAGAAAAACAGACCACTTTAGGCTCCATTGTAATAATTTATTTCACCAGAGACTTATTTTTGTCTGGATCTTCAGACATCACTTTCAAAAGGTGAAACGAAAAATGAAATTAAAATTTACACGTTTGAGGGGCAGTATTAAGCTTATATAAGTTGACATAGAGGGTGGTGAGGGATGGTATGAGACACATGGTTGAGTTTAGAGAGGGAAGGGAGAGTTTTAAAATCTATTTTTATATTTCTATTTATTATAGTTAATATTGAGGAAGGAGGAGGTAAGGATCAGACATTGGCCTATTTAATCTGTCACCTCAAAGGAAATGATATGGGAAAAGGAAAAGGAGAAAAAAGGGAAAAAGAAAAAAAGGGACAAGTAAAGAGATAAGATATGTACGTATATATATATATATTGTCAGATCCTCTCTTATCAAAATGTGAGATATTTAATAACCAAAACGATGGCAAAAAAGATCGGCTAGTATTTGTCGTCGCATCAACATAAACATAAGTATGTCCGCAAATACTTCGTTTTTCATCTATTAATGTTTAGAGTAGATGCTGTTAAATATACAATTCAATATACAATCAAGCAATATTTTTACCAACAGCGGCGGGTTCCTGACACTAAAGCCACACAGCAACTCATGACATATGTTTCAAACGTCCTCCGCTTTCTTCTACACACACATACAGCCGTCGGATCATTGACTGGCGGACACTATCAACTACTCTTACACGGTGTGGATATTTCACCGTCTTTTCCTTTCAAGAAGCCGATCCCAAAATCTGTAAAAGAATTTTTGATACACAAAGTACTTGAGAATTGGAAATAAAAGCGATTTTCATAGTTATAGGACATTTCTCACATCATTTAATTGCAATACACGGAAGGTTATTCGTGAGCATGAATGGATTTTATTAAAAATAAGAACACATAATATATGTAATTTATTTAATCATATCATACATACATACATACATATATATATATATATATATATATATATATATATATATATATATATATATATATATATATATATATTAATTTACGCAGCAGAAAAATCCAAAATTAACTCATGCGTATATGCCGAGCATGTCAGTCTTTTGACTAAAACTGGTGGACTGTATTCAGTGTATTAAGACAGACAAGTTCCGCTTTCCCCTTATCACTACTTGGGTAGTATGTCCTGGCGAGGCTTCGATATGGGTAGACTCTGTATCAATTTTTCAACTGCTCTCTTTGTAAAATATTAAATTTTAAATGTCTAGTTCCGACAGTGAATACAGTCCATCAGTCTGGCTTGAATAAGACTGACGCACTCAGCGTTAGCTGAAATAGACTATAAACATGAGGTAATTTTTTATTTCTCTGTTGTGTAATTTATATACTCTGTTATAATAAATACATTGAGCTCTTTTTGTGGATCAGTTTTAATATATTATTAGGATCCACTTGGATTAAGCATTTTCCTAGTAATAGTAAACTAAGTACTATTTTCAATAAAAATACACTTAAATTAAGTTGAAGCTGTACTGACAACTTAGAAAAAATTATTAAGAAACATAATGCTAATATCTTAAATAAACACTTATACCAAAAAATTTTAGACAATGGAAAAATAAAAATAAAAACAGATGAAGATAAAGAAAAATTATTTAACTGTAGAAACCCTCCTAACTCTCCTCTACAAAATAATTGTCGCACGGAATCATTAGTATACCAATGCAGTATCTCTTCTATTGAAAATCCTGACAACATAAAAATCTATATAGGTTGCACAAGCTATGGGTTCAAAAAAGGTTTCAACCAACATCAAAGTTCATTTAGGATAAATAAATATAGAAATCAAACATCTCTCTCAAAGTACTTCTGGCACCTAAAAGAATGCCATAAAATGCCTACAGTAAAAGGGAAGTTAATAAGAAAAGCTAGAATATGTAGGCCATTAAATGATCTATGTCCTTTGTGCATACATGAGAAACTATATATTACTAAGTTCATAAAAAATAAAAATTTAGTGAATCAGAGAAATGAAATAGGTATTTTTTGCCGTCATTATCAAAAATTTTTCTTAAATGATATTTAAAAATAAAAATAAAATTAAAAAGTGCGACCTGGTAATATACATACTTATATTTGATATGAAAACATAATTTTATATAGTGTAAGTAATTATATTACATTTACTTAAAAAGAAATATAGTCTATTAAAATTAAGAGTAAAAATATTTTAAAACTGTAGTAAATAAAAGGAATTCTAACCTAAATATCTTTTAAAATTGTAGTTAAATAAAACGTATTCTAACCTAAACATCTCTCACAAAGTAATTCTAACTCTTTAAAAAAATCCAATAAAATACCTACAGTAAAATGAAATTAATAGAAAAAGCTAGAATATGTAGGACATTAAATGACCCATATCCTTTGTACATACATTAGAAACTATATATTACTAAGTTTATAAAAAGTAAAAGTTTACTGAAAGAGAGAAATGAATTATCTATTTTTTGCCGTCATTGTCAAAGGTTTTCCTTAAATAATATTTAAAAATAAAATTTTTAAAACAAATGTGACCTGGTAATATACATACTTAAACTTGATATGAAAAAAATAATTTTATATACTGTAAGTAATTCTCGTTGTTTTAAAAAAGAAATATAGTCTATTAAAAATTAAAAGTGGTAATATTTTAAAATTGTAGTTAAATAAAACGTATTCTAACCTAAACATCCCCCCAAATCTTTAAGTATACAAATAGAAAAAATACCGTAAGAATTTTTTTCCGTTAACAATAAATTAAAAAAAAACAACAACTCAGACGACATGCATTTAACGGATGTCAGAATTCGTTGAAAATTACATCCCTAACCTTACTAAACTTAAACCCATTTTCGAACGCAACTAATAACTGATACAACAAAAGTTAATGAAAATGAACACGCTACCACCCCTTGTCTGGATGAATGGATTTCTCTGTATCCTTGGAAACAGTGAATTATGATTTTTTTTCTGTGCCTTTAAAACTAAGTAAATTTAAAAAATAAGATACTCCAAAATTCGTTTGAGGATGAAATGGAACTAATGTTTTAATTTAATTGCAAAATTAAATTCGAAGCTTTTAGCTACCATTTTTCAAAACATGGTTATTACTATGTAGCGAAAAAACATATTTTAAATCAGTTAATTTATAATATTAATGCTCTGTAAATTTACATTGAGCACTATTTTGTAAAAATAAAAAATATCAATAAGAACACCGGATTGCATATCTTACTGTTCTTTCTATAACAGAGCACGTTCATACGTGTTGATAATTAAAACAGTGAGCGATTCATGCGCATTTACAAAAAAATCCCAACTAAAAATTACATTATTTTTTGTTCTTGTCAATTCACCCCGAAAGACGATCTTAGAAGACATTGAATATGCTTGGGAAAATAAAAAATAAAAATAAAAAAAGCTACCGCATCTTCCTTAAATAGTTTTACATGAACATTAAGTAATTGATCCGTGAACTTGAGAGGGGTGAAATCAAGATAAATAGACATATGTCCAGATTATTCAACAAAATATGCTTGAATGAAAATATGCGGGCTAAATCTATCTATCTATCTATCTATATATATATATATATATATATATATATATATATATATATATATATATATATATATATATATATATATATATATATATATATATATGATATGTCTAACGTTCTTTTTATAGATACAAGTATTTAAGTAAATGCTCTGTTTTACAATAAACAGTATTAAATAACATTTACCGGCCTGAATGTCCGAGAAATTTTCATAGAAAATGTTCGGTCTCCGACAGGAATGTAAATGTTATTTAATACTGTTTATTATTTAATACTTTTTATTATTTAATACTGTTTATTATTTTACTTAAATACTTGTATCTATAAAAAGAACGTTAAACATATTAAAAATGTCTTTAAATAAATTGTCGGACTCTGTCCAATTCAAATATATATATATATATATATATATATATATATATATATATATATATATATTCTGTTTACACGCTATTTTTTATAGATATAATTTATTTAATGTTCAGTTTTTAATTAAATATAATTAGTTACATTTACGGACCTGAATGTTCCAGAAATTCCGTACAAAATATGCGTTCTCCGACAGGAATCGAACCTGTAACTTTTTTATGGCAACCGAAATATAGCCTGTTGTGCGGTTACCATACTGCCATATAGAAAGATCTGGTTATCAAATCCGAATTTTCTATATATAAAGATAACGTATGAAGTGAAAATATATTAAATAATTGTCGGACTTAATCCATTTCATAATATGTTATCATTGTTTACGTTAAGATACGTTTAGTGAGCAGATATGATCTTCGATAAAAATTGTCGAAGGTGTGTGTTTATAAACTTGACGCTTCTCTGTAACACGGCTGGATGTCAGTTCTCCTAAGAAGCGTTGCAGGTTCGATTCCTGTCGGAGAACGCATATTTTCTACAAAATTTCTCGAATGTTCTGGCTGATAAATGTTATTAATACTTTTTAAAAAAAAACAATTCATTGACATTTTGAAAGAAGTATTTATAAATAAAAGTAAAAATGTCGATAGTTTAAAAAAGAAAAGAAAAAAGAAACGCTCAAAAATATTCGTCAGGATAACTGAGAAGTCTAGGTTGACTATGGAAGTGACATAATTTAATGTCTAATAAACGAAAAATAATGTAATCCGTAAGCATATTATTTTAGTTTGTGAAAAGTAGCGGCTAAAATAAGTTTTATTTTTCTCTTTACTCTAAATATTCCAGGAGATTGTTAGACGGAAATTTATAGTTTTGGAAAGTATTATGACTCGTAAAATTGTTGTATATACACCAAAGAATATTGTCTGAGGGTATTCTGCGAAATTTATGACCATAGAAACAGCTTATCGTACACAGAATTCTGTAGTGAAGGATCTTATCGTTTTGCAGAAATAATATCTTACCTTTCATCCAATGTTACGCTGAAATCTTACTGTTGCCAATAAGGCAGCAACTAATTAATTCCAAAAGAATCGTCACAATTACGAGAACGTGCTAACGTAAATTAAAATGACCCCAATACAATGTACATCACCCAAAGTAAACATGAGGAGTTGTTTTTTTAAACAAAATGTTCAATTAATATGATCAAATACAAGGCAGATGATCCACTGAAGGTAAAAGGTTACTGAATATATGGAATGAGGTTCTTGTATGCTGTAAGAGGATGAAATAATGGTAAATCATGATGATAATTTGCAAGTAATATATATATATATATATATATATATATATATATATATATATATATATATATATATATATATATATATATAAGTATAGGAATAATTTCCAATAACCAACAAATACTATTCTTAAAAGAGTGCTCAATACAGAGTAGAGCAAATATAATTATTTATTCGAAAATTCTAACATAAATATGTTATAAAATCACTACAAAAATAACCATTTTGTTTCAACACTTCTGGTGTCTTATCAAGTGATCCATCCGGGTATCAAGGACACATGGCACAGTGGATAAAGGCGTTAGTTAGATCCAGTGACAGGACCCAAAGAGTGTGAGTTCAATACCCGGCAGTGGAGAACATTCAAAGGGAAATTAACAAGTGATAACTAATAACTAACATCCATTAAAAACCTGGCAGGTGGAACTAGAACAGTTTACCGCAGTGAGCGAAAAAAAGGGTTCATTTCGACATTCCAACCACCTGAAGAAGGCGGGAGCGTACAACGGCCGAATATTATAAATATGGCGACAAAGATGAGGACAATAATCCGAATAATGTAAATAGTGTACATAATACCTCATCTCAGAAATATAGACAGATACATAAAGGCCGAAACGTTGTAATAATTAGATCTATAAACCCCTAAAGTTACCTCCCTGAAAGACACATGCCCTAGTGGGTAAAAGCGTTACTTGCATGATCCGAAAATGACTTGACCCAAATAGCTGTGTGTTCAATACGCAGGAGAGGGTGCCAAAATTTAGAAAGTTGTGTTACCAAGGGGAATTAATAGAAACTGTATTATCCAAAGGAGTGTGACTTGGAATTAGAACACTCTACCCCCGTGGAAAGTTTTCGTCTTGAAATTCCAAGATATATCACCTGAAGAAGGTAGGAGCGTTAAACCTCAGAAACGTTGTGAATATTACAATATTAGTCTTTTCTGTCCAAACGTTATCGGATTCTTCAGAAAACTTTTGACCGTTTTATCCATCATTTGATCATGTACTTTTGTTCTTGGTGGTTCAGTTTTGGGTTTGACCTGGTTAAATTCTCAGAAAATTCTTTGACCATTCTCTTGCTGAGGAACGCGTTCGTAGCTTGTCCGGGTGAGTATGGAATATTTTAGTTGTTCGTTTTGCATTTGCTGTTAAAGTGACTTTTACTCTTATAATTATTCTACTGTTTTTTTCAGTTACTGGATATGAAAAGTTATTTTTCTTAAATTCCAAGCGAAAGAAGTCATTGTCAGGCATTTCGTTTGAAACTCTAAAATAAATCTATTAAAAGATTTGAAGAACTGAAGAATTACCTGGGCCGTCATCTGGATGATCTCATCGCAAATTAAAGCGAGATGGTCAGTGTCTCATACCTCTTTGTTGTCTGCTGCATAAATTTGCATATTTCAGATATCCAGAAAATTTCGATCGCTGGCTTGCTTCACATGTCGGTAACATGTCTAGTTCTAAATGGCATTAAGAGACAAATTTCTCTTGCATCACGCACTTCTCAGGAATTGGCGTCGTTTCTTCTTTTTACCTTCAGCGTCCATGTTTCTCAAAAATTATTCAAGACACTCGCACCTGCAGTGGAAAAATAACCTTGCGTAAAAAGAGCTGATTTAGTTGCAAATTTCGAAAACACGAAAACTGTTATTATTGAATTCAGCATCTAAATGAATTATTGATTCTCGTGGGAAATTATTTTTGACCTTAATGAGGTTGTTAGCAAAAGGGACAACCCATAATAAAAATTACAGAACGGGGACACCGAAATTAAAAAAAGGTGCAACAATTTATATATCTGGGAAACTTATTAACAGAAGACTGAAAGTGCGACACGGAAATCAGAATATGTATTTGAATAGCGAAATATGCCTTCCAAAATCTAAGCAAACTATTAAGAAATAGAAAAATAACGTTAGGAACAAAGAAAATATTTCTGAATTGTTATGTAGTATAAGCCATCCTATATAGCAGTGAATTCTCGGCACTTATGTGGCATGCGTGATACACGCTTAAGCGATCATGTATCTTTCGATACATGACTGACGAGGCAGATTTTTCCCCGCAGTAGGTTTCCATTTCTTTCTGCGGTAGACCAGTTGTCATCCAAGGCTATAAAACCCGGTCTGTCCTACTAATTACCCATACCTGGGGGTGGGGGTGAGAAGAAGAGGATTCATACCTTTTCCAAGGTTATTAGCACGTAAGTGAATGTAATGGATTCGACTGGTATTCGAACTAGGCTCTCCGATCCAATCATGCGCCATGCATGATACACGCTTAGGCGATCATGTATCTTTCGATACATGACTGACAAGGCAGATTTTCTGACCGCAGTAGGTTTCCATTTCTTTCTGCGGTAGACCAAGGCTATAAAACCTGGTCTGTCCTGGTAATTACCCATAGCTGGGGGTGGGGCGGAGAAAAAGAGGATTCCTCTCTTTCCCAAGGGTATTAGCACATAAAAGAGATTTGAAGCATTATGAAAGTGGTTCTACAGATGGATGCTGAGAATACAATGGGCGAACCTTAAATGTGAACAGGTGAGTAAACGACGAAATTGTAGATACAAAAATTACACTTATGGTTAACATCGGGAGACATTTGAAAGTTCCGTGGCACATTATTCGGAAAGGAAGGCATAAAATGTTTGATGCTCACGGTAGAAATTGAAGAGGACGAGAAGAAAGCAATCCACACCCTACCAATCGAGCTTCATCGAGTATAGATGGCAGTACAAGTTCTGGAGAGATGACAAAAAGACAAAAGTTATTAAGAGCTACAAAGGACAGGTTGATAAATTTAACGAGATGATAATCAGTGCTGGGTTATTTAATATCGAACAGAAGTCTCATAATAAAAAGCTTTTATATCTGACTCTGTAGGTATCCAAGCCATATGTCGCACTTTTTGTGGGTGTATTACTCCTATGACGAGAATAGACTTGACGTATTCTAAGTTCCCTCGGTTAGATAGTTTTAATATTAGGTGATGAATGTAGGCCATTATATAACACATAAAATACAATTTAATTTAGTTATAGCTGATTTGTCAGTCAGTTTATAACGGATGTCTACTCTTGCATTTAGTGCATTCGTTTGTTTGTAAAATCGGTGATATGCTAATGAAAATACTTTTAAAAATGAAACTGACTACAACTTTTACATAAGCCTATTATTAGTTTGGTCCCTTTAAATGAGATCAGAAATTGTAACATTTAATCCACAAATAATCTTACATAATCTTATAGGTACGTTGTTATGGAATTGTCATCAATGGTCGACTGAGCTTACTTTGTTTTAATGACTTTTGTTTTGTTATTATTAGTTACTTTGTTCAATAAATGATTTCTTATTTAAAAAAAAAAATCAAGGGAGATAATCACAAATGGTGGAAAAAATTTTGATGCGCTATGATTGCAAATATAAAGTCTTTTTTGTAAAGTTTTTCAATACTTTATTATTTTTATAATTTAGCAACTAATTTTGAACTGAACTCAAATCTTGCAAAGTATAATCTTACCCATTTTTGTCATCCAATAATTTTAGAAACAAGGATAAAAACAAACTCTTATTAACTCTGTAAATTAATTACTTACGTTTGGCTTACGTTATTAACTCTGTAAATTAATTTCTTACGTTCATTTTTGCGTATTCTTTACAGGCACGCGTGGTCGAGTGGTTAGAACGTTCGCATTCTGACCATGAGACTCGGGTTCGAATCGCGCCATGATCGATTTGTCAGGAAGGAGACTTACTGATGTTATTTGATTTGGGGGGGGGAGTGTCTGAAAACGGTTGGTCCAAATCTTGTGAGGAAATTGGGGAGACGGAATCCTTGCTAGCACGAAGTCACAAGTCATCGTGGTCGAGTTCAAATTGTTTATCACGCTAGATAACAGATATTTTCACATGTGGTCCGCTCAGTATTCTCCGAGGGTGCTGAATAAACACAAATACGCCTGAGCAAGGGCCTAGATAGCCGCCCTAGTAGACGGGTATCTTTTAATACAAGTGGCCAGCTACACAAAGAGTAAGGAAATTGGAGGGGTTATTTTCTTTCTTTCTAATTCTTATGATATAGGTATTTAAATTTGGGATATGAATGATCTTGAACAGAAAATCAACGTTCTCTACCAAGTGTTCCAAGAAATCGAACTCAAGATAAACCTGATCCAAAGCAGAAACTATAATCTGGAATTGGGTTGAAAACAGTGATGGCACCTATCCTGAAGCCATCGTAAACATACAGGTAGTGGGATTAATAAGTACCAAATACTTAAGGTACGTTAGTGTATGAATCAGCTATAAAATTAAATATAGCAGAAAAAGAGATTGATTATAGAACTCGCTGCGTTTGGGGTTGTTTTGCTCAACATCATAAATTACTACAAAACTAAAACATTAACCTGGAAACTTTAGTGAAGTCCTTAAATAGCCTCGCCAGACAGAGTCTGACATCTTGATGTCTTAAATCGCAAAAAAAAAAAACGTTCAGAAATATTAATATTGCAGCTTTCTCGGATAAATAGTTAAAATGATTGAAAAATTTATTTTTCTGAAAAATTTGATTTCAAAGAAAGATTTTATAAATTTCAAACGACAGTCGTATTGGTTCGTCGGTCAATGAATGTCAAATGATTCCTCATAAGCAAATGGCTATTATTTTCGTTTTTCTATCTATTTTTCTAACTTTCTATCTTTTTTGTGTCAACGTCTCTCTTTCTTTCTTTCTTATCTTTTTCATTTCTTGTTTTCCTTCCTTTTTTATGATTGTTGCCACCTTTCTTTCTTTCTGTTTTATTTTTACCGTTTTTCTTTCTGTCTTTCATTCTTTCTTGCATTGTTTCTTATGTTTTTATATCCTCTTCCTCTCTTTTTTCAAATGTTGTTACTTTCTTTTTATTTCTTTGTTCTTTCTTTCTTTCTTTCATTCTGTCATTGTTACATTCTTATTTTTGTTAACTTCTATTGTTAAATTTGGGTTGACGTGTTTCTTTCTTTCTTCTTATTGTTAATTTCTTTCTTTTTCTTTTTTCTTTCTTTTTTAACTATGTTCCTTGTTTATTAATTTTCTCATTGTCTTTCTTCTTTATTCTGTCTTTCCATCTTTTCTTGCTTTTTTCTACAATATTTCTTTCTTACTTTTGTTACCTACAGATATTCGATTGTTTTTTTTATTTTCTTACCTTCTTTTATTCTTTCTTTTTTTCATTATTGTGGGGCAAGAGTTCGGATAGAAAATGGTAGAAGATATACAACCCACGCTACACAGGCGATTGACTTCACACCTACACATGTAAGAAAAAAAAATTCTAATTCATATATGTCTGGGATTTAATGCGTCTTTCTTAATGTAAATTATCAAGATAGAAAACTAACAGGTTTTCACCCGCTCGCTATCGCTTGGCTAATTAAGATATATTCAAGATATATATATTTGAAATAAATATTTCATTCATAAATTGGCTTGTTATAGTTAGGGAACATTTCACAAAGAGATGCTAACTTGTTGAAGGGCAAGTAAGATTTTTCTGCACTATATAAAACAATATTCATAAGTAGAAATGTTTTGATATGAAAATTAAAACCATCCTCGAATAAAGGACAGTAATGAGGGGAGTTAGTTAATGAAATATAAGTTTTTAAAATCAATTAGTTAAACCTGAAAAGTGGTATCGCTAGAAGTAGATAATATATAATACAGATATTGAGCTTTGCGTGCGTGCGTGAATTACTATTTGCGCATTATTTATCCTCTCTCAGTTGCGTCACTGTCCTTGGACAGAGTGCGTTCAGGGTCTTCTCTGTCAAAGGGCAGAGGGGCAACTGAGAAAATAATACTGAGAGGTGCCCAGCCCTGGGGGACAGCTGCTCGAGGCCGCGCCATCCCATTGCACAAGAGGGAGGGATCGGTGCTTGCACCGAGGCTAGCACAAACGACGGTTGCGGGGGCTGTGGGCAATTTTTGTCCCTGCCCGGGTGCACGCGCTCGGGTCCCCACTTTAAAAAGACCTTGTATCACATCTCATTCTCGTGGGGGAAATGAATAAACACCGCGTGAATTATTATAAAGCAGTTTGGAACACATCTATTTATCATCTCTCAGTTGCGTCTCTATCTTTGGGCAAAGTGCACTCAGGGTGACTCCGTCAAAGGACAGAGTCGAAACAGAGAAAATAATACTGAGAGGTGCCCAGGCCTGGGGAACAGTTGCCCGAGGCCGCTCCCTCCCATTACACAAGAGAGAGAGTCCGGTGCTCGCACCGAGGCCAGTACAACTGGCGGGGGCTGAGGGGAATTTTTCTTCCTGTCCCGGCTGTATGCGCTCGGGTTCCCACTTAAAATACACCTTGAGTCACATCTCGTCCAAGTGGGGAGACAGAGTAAATACCGTGTGGGAATTATTATACAGTACTTTGTAACACATCTATTTATCATCTCTCAGTTACATCACTGTATTTGGACAGAGTACACTCAGGGGCAACTCCGTCAGAGTCGCAATTCAGGAAAATATTACTGAGAGGTGCCGGCCCTTGGGGAATAGTAGGCCGAGGGCGCGCCTGCTCATTGTACTAGAGAGAAAGATCGGTCCACGCACCGAGGCCCGGGCAACCGACGGTTGCAGGGGCTGAGAGAATTTTGGTTCATTGCCCGGGTGTACGCGCTCGGGCTACCCTCATTAAACCGAAATTGTCTCACAACGCGACATCATAGTTGGTGGCGAGTAAATACCGAAATACTATAAAGTGGATTCATGGCTTTTTAATCCCAGAGTGTGTGGGAGAATTGTGTACATATTTCGCATTTATTCATATAGATAAATAAAAAGAGTAGGTGTTAAATGTAGTTTCAATGTAGAAATCCGATGTAGGAAGTAATTTGTCCAATGTAACAGCACCAATGTCTAGTAGCAGCTATTCAGGAATTCTTAAGGTCTTCCATATCAGAGGTTGGCAGTGGATATTCGGAGAGAGTAGGAAAACGTAGTTCTGCAGGTCTTTAATATCAGAGGTTGGCAGTGGATATTGCGTCAAGAAATATACAAAATAGCCGCCTTTATACAAATGGGATCGAATATTCCACGTCTCCTGATTGGTTAACCTTCTCTTGTTAAACTATAAAATGAGTCAGCTCATTTTGGTTGTCTTACTAGTTACATCATGTACACAAAATAACTTAACGGTAGAAACTGAAACAAATGGCTTACAACGAAGCCTCAATCGCATACGTCAGTCAGGATTACAGGGATGCGTGGGTTTCATTGTTCAGCAGGAAGGGAATTGGTGAAAATCACTAGCATAATTCCCATATTTAGCAAAGAATAAGTTCGATTGTCTGCACAACACTTCCAATCGCTCAGTATTTGATCTTTTTTAAAAGTAACTTTTTATTCAGAAATCCTTCATTGAGTATCAGCTCACACCACACGGTGCAGAAGATTACATACTTCACTGAGAAAGAAATGCATTTTCTGATGCTTCCAGTAATTCTTCTTCTGATTCGCGTTATTTCTATATTCTCTGACAAAGCAAACATGATGCGATAGGAAAGAAAATGTTGAAAATTATTGCATTAACCGATTTTTAAAAAAGACTATACACAGTAATCTCTTTTGTACCTCATTTCGTAAATCTTGTTAACCGTTCAGGATTAATGGAAACTGTATAAAACATGTGGATTATCGTTCGAAGTTCTTTAATAATAAACGTCCTTTACATATGTCTTTCTAAGAGTGTCGTTTTTGTACAAGCGCTTAACTCCACCATTAAAACTAACAGACATATGTAAGCAAATTTGAAATTCTACTGATTATACTTTCTGCGTGAGTTACCCAGGATTGCATAAACACACACACACGCACACACACACACACATATATATATATATATATATATATATATATATATATATAGAGAGAGAGAGAGAGAGAGAGAGAGAGAGAGAGTGAGAGAGAGAGAGGGGTAACTACACTCGTTTCGGAAAACCTTCGGTTTCTTGATTTGCCAATGATCAAATCAATATCGAAGGAAAAAATGTTTTAAAAAAAGAAAGGGTTATGAACATGAACGTCTGTCGAAAATAATCGTACAACATACAGGGCCAAAGCCCAAAGGAAAAAAAACCCATACGAGTAATCAACTAACTAAAAAAGTGCTCAATACAAAAGTAGAGCAGACCTCTACAATATATATATATATATATATATATATATATATTAACAGTATTGACAATATATATATATATATATATATATATATATATATATATTATTAAATGGACAAAGTCCGACAATTATTTTCAGCCATTTTTATTTCAATCCATTCTTTTTTATGGATACAAATACTTAAGTAAATGCTCTGTTTATAATAAATATTATTAACCTCATTCACCGGCTTGAATGTTCCGAGAAATTGTCCTAGAAAATATGCGTCCTCCGACAGGAAGCGAACTTGTATCCTATACGGAACCGTCTTATAGCATGACGGGGCTTTTACCGATTTTGCCACAGAGTAACTTTTCGGTTAGTAAGGTCGATTGTACTGTTTTAACCTACATTTTTCCATAGTTTTCTCATAACTGCTTGATGCGTATCCAAATGTAAGCAAATGACGTCACACATTATGAAATGGAGAAAGTCCAACAATTATTTTAAGACATTATTATGTTTATCTATAAAAAAAGAATGTATAAACATAAAAATTTCTTTATACAAACAATAGCACTAATAGTAAGAAGAATAGGAAAAGAAAGATCATATGGTATACACCTCCGTTCAACCAAATGGTCAGCACTAAACTTAGGCATAAGTTCCTAGCTTTAATTGGTAAACACTCCCCCACAAATAGCAAACTGAGCGAAATATTTAATAAAAACACCCTAAAGTTAAGTTACAGCTGCACTGAAACCCTAGAAAGAATCATAAAAAAGCATAATAGTAAAATCCTAGAAAAACACGCATGCCAAAACAGTGCCAATAAAACTCCTAAACTGCAATTAGACAGAAAAAAATGAAAAATCATGAGATTGTAGAAACCCTAATGACTGCCCGTTAGAAAACAGATGCCTCACTAAATCCGTGGTATACCAATGTACCATCTCATCTATGGAGAGGCCTAACACTGACAGGATATACATTGGGTCAACTAAGAATAATTTTTAAATTATATGGAGACAACACAAAAGCTCCTTCAACAACATCCAAAATAGAAATCAGACATCTCTATCCCAATACTACTGGCATTTAAAGGAAATGAACAAAACACCGAAAGTAAAATGGAAAATAATAAATAGAACTAGAACTTGTAAAACCTGGGACGACCCATATCCTCTGTACCTACATGAAAAACTGCACATCATTAGATTTCTAAATAGTGAAAAGTTACTAAACCATAGACATGAGTTAACGGTTTTCTGTCGTCATCAAATGATTTTCGCATTAAATAATTAATAAATAGATTTAAACAAATAAAGTCCATAGTTTAAAAGCCTTAAAAGCTCAGCCCAATAATTATTGAGAAAAACCCTTTGATAAAAAAAAGCTATGTAAATAAACAAATAAATAAACAGATCAAATAGATAATAATGAAACACAAGCTTCTCGTCACTCAATGACTCGCGGCAATGCCATAAAAAAATCGCCGTCTGACCGGCCTAACCTACGACCACTCTTGACATAGAATCCCCATTGTAACTTGACACACATTTTTGGAAGGGGACTGGTCTGTAGATAAAAATTAATTCTTAGCTCATTAAACCACCTAAACCATAATGGCCGACACTAGCCGTTTCCATAGCAACTAATGTTCCAATGATACTGCACTTATAAACACTTGCTAACCAAAAGATAGCTTATTCCCATATTCTCGCTTGACAAGGAAGCGGGTCCAGGCACCTTAACTCTACATAACTTCAAAAATTATGTTAGGGGTCTCCGCTCTCGCGTTTGAAACATGAGAACTCTTATGTAGCGAAGGAATCATATTTTTAAAAACTAAAAATATAATATATATATATATATATATATATATATATATATATATATATATATATATATATAGCATAAGACTTGGGTATTCTAAATCAGTATAAATATTTCAATAGTTAAAATATTTCTTCAAAAAATTTCTTTAGATATGGTAAAAAATCCTTTTTAAACAATAACCAAAACACCAGATGTCCGTTAAAGAATCAAACACAATCGCGTTCCACACCACGTGTCGTCCGAGTCTAAAAACAAACACACAAACACAGTAATTTAAGTACAACACACATACGAAGAAGAAAAAAAGAAAAATACTGAATTCTAAAATTAGATACATATAAACTAGGGGTAAACAAACACGTGGATATTTTAAATCTACATAAATATTTCAACAGTTAAAAATATTTTAAGAAATATTTCTTGAGTTATGGTCAAAAAACCTTTTAAACAACATTTAAGACACTATCATCAGTCTTCCGCCAAAAATTCAAACAAAGTCGCATTGCACATCACGTGACATACACGCTTCACGACAAACGCTGTAAACAAACGCTGTAAACAAACACACAAACACAGTATCTCATTTGATTTCTGAGGAAAGACCTAGGTGGTCTGAAATATTAAATAAATAAATATATACAAAAACACAGAAATAAATACTTTCATAAAAAAAACACCCAATTTTGTTTCATTTATTTTATCCAGATATTATATATATATATATATATATATATATATATATATATATATATAGCATAATGAGAAGCCACGCATTTTCAACCTCAGATTGGTTCGTCCTATGTACACCGCATCACATCGGCATTTTAGCTTGTAATCAACTAACCCAACATTCCCTCCTCATTCGTTATATTGGTTGTGTCTTTGATTGTCTTCCAATTTGCCAACGTATACCTTTGAATAAGTGTTGGCCGAAAGGTACCTAAGGTATAATATAACGTCCGTTTTGTTTAAATCTATCTATCTATCTATCTATCTATCTATCTATCTATCTATCTATCTATATATATATATATATATATATATATATATATATATATATATATATATATATATATATATATAACATTGCATGTAAGTATCTTATATAGTTTTATAGATTGAATACAGTTAACATCGTTGTAAAATATGCTTACGTTTATGGGTAAAAGTGATACCAGAGATACATCGTATGTAAATATAAAGGTGGATATTGAGGTTAGTACCAAGCATTGTCAGTCTCTTTCATGACTGAACCCAATCTTCAGGCCTGAAGATAGTGTATATATATATATATATATATATATATATATATATATATATATGTGCAAAAAGCGAAGAAAAGAAATAATCTTCAAACGCGTAATTACAAATTTAAATACTTTTTATTATTATTGAGTATTAAAGATACCTGCGTTTACTTTCAAGTTGAAAGAAACGAAGAAAGAAAATATATATTCCTCGAAAAATATTTGGATTTTCTTTTTTTACAACACAACAGACATGGATCGTGTTATTATGAGAGAAAACTGGTATCCGACTATATGAGGCAATAGTTATGTATCTACATTATTTCATGTATGCGTGTAATTCTTTACGTCATTATAGCAGTAGGCAATGCTAATGGTTGTACTTATTTATACTACTACTATGATCGCTTTGTTTACATATCTCCTTTCGTATGTTTTTTTCCTTTGCATAATTTACTTTAAAAGATGGGAAATATTTCGTAAGATATACTTTAAATAATTATATGAAAGGTGTAATTAAATTATAGGAAAGGTGAGATTAATCAGCATTACACACAAACCACTGTTCAATGGTTTACCGGAAAACTGAAACGGATTCTGATTTATAAGAAAATATAGGATCAAGATCGCAAAATGTTAGATTTACTGAACTCAGAAATTTATTGGTTAATAAATATATTCCCCAATTGTTGAATATCAGTTTTTGGTGAGGAAAAATTTTAATACATTTTTATGTTTATAGATTCGTTTTTTTATAGATGGAAATATTTACGTAAATGCTCTGTTTTGTAATAAACTGTATTGACATCATTTACCGGCCTGAATGTCGGAGAAATTGTCATAGAAAATATGCGACAGGAATCGAACCTGTATTCTATACGGAACCTTCATACGGCCTGGCGTGCAGTTACCGATTGATCCACAGAGGAGCGTTTCGGTTAGCAAGGTCTACTTTACTGTTTTTAAACTACAATCGACCTTGCTAACCGAAACATTAAAATCTAAAATTCTACTTTTTAACGATACATAACTGGTAAGAACTGCCGTGGGGGGATAGTGCTTGAAGGGTACTTGTAAAACAATAAAGAATAACACAATGATAAACATTTCGGCATGAAAGCCTAGCTGCCGTTACGATCTACGTGTTTCAGATGTCAAAATCAAATAAGTAGTTTCTCCTAGGTACGTGTCTCTTCAAGACGTGAACGATCAAATCTCTCTAGAATTTCGCGTCAATTGTAGCACTTTTTTTTCTTATTGCTGTCTCTCCCAACAGAAATGAGGACAATAGTCCGAACAATGTAAATAATGTAAATAACTTTCACGTTACTGATATATTCTATCCGTGGTATCCCCAAAATCTATCTGTAGAACTACATCTCTGTCGTTTTAAATTTCTTCATCTGTAAGGAAATTGTCCATCATACACAGGGTGGATTTTCAATAGCATTTCAGCAATCGTGACTTTTGTTGAATGTCGTTCGAAATTATTAAAATCTTTCTCTGAAAAGAATTTTTCAGAAAAATACGTTTTTCTCTGTCAAAACTTGTTCAGTATAGCAAGATGGAAATGTTTTCACAG
Source organism: Acanthosepion esculentum (assembly GCA_964036315.1). NCBI lineage: Eukaryota > Metazoa > Mollusca > Cephalopoda > Sepiida > Sepiidae > Acanthosepion > Acanthosepion esculentum. The sequence goes on along the minus strand of OZ038485.1, from coordinate 11,955,813 downwards.
GGTACGTGTTGTGTTTGTAATTTTCAAGTGAACAACATTTTCTTAACTTCTCTACCAATTCATCTCCTATATGATTCGTCTTGGGTACGACGTTAAACTGCATCCAACAGCAAGGCCTCTGCTCAGGAGGTTTTGAGGAAGCGTGGAACCACCTCTTAATTGCTGGTGTTCCCATGTCCACCCTGACTCGGAGTGGTAGCACCTGTTGGGGTCCCAGCTATGGGAAAATAGTGAACTTCCAAGTCTTTTCCAGCACATTGAAACAATGATGTTGCCAACTATACTTTTTTGAAACAATGATGTTTCCAGCTATAGGTTTTTGAAACAAGGATGTTGCCAGTTTTTGAAACAATGATGTTGCCAGCTATATGTTTTTGAAACAATTATGTTGCCAGCTATACGTTTTTGAAACAATGATGTTGCCAGCTATGCGTTTTTGAGACAATGACGTTGCCAGCTATGCGTTTTTGAAACAATGATGTTGCCAGCTATACGTTTTTGAAACAATTATGTTGCCAGCTCTACGTTTTTGAAACACTGATGTTGCCAGCTATACGTTTTTGATATATTTAGTAAATACTGGATCTGGCATTAAATAACCCATCGTGGTTGATATGCCATAAAACCCCAAACAACAAACCAACCGATATGATTTTATAATATTGCTAAAAAAAACAAAACAACATCAAACTTTGTTTCACTCAATACAAGGCCCCCAAACCACCCAAGGTAACCGGTTACTGAATGAGGTTTTCGTAAGGGCATACATCAGGCATATTATGAAGATGTGTAGGATAGATAACGGTTGAAGCTAGACGTGAACAAATTAAGATCCTAGTGATCGGGGAATTATCCTTTCGGTCGCCTGTTCCCCAATGTAACAATGTAACAGTTATCAGGAAGAATCTCATCAATGAAATACGAAAGGGAATATTGATGAATCGTTCCACTACACATTACATGAACGATTCTTGCTGTGAAGTTCTGAACTGTTGGAATCAATATATGTAGCTCGTCTGAACATCTGAAAATAGCGGCAAAACAGCAAGCGTCTAACAATTCGTCTGCCGGAAAGGGATTTTCGTCTGGAAAAAAATCGTCATCCACAATCCCGCGTAAACGCTTTTGAATTGTCAAGGCCGGAAAGTGAGGCTTTGAGTGCTTCCATTTTAGTTCTATTTTAATTGCGAAAATTTCAATAACAAACAAATAATCTACCTGCTTCAAATTTTGCCTGAAGCTCAACAATTCGCCAAATGAGATGCTAGAAATACCTTGGTGATCATGGTTTAGATTGGACATATGTTTTCATATTGGTGCGCACGTTTCAAGGGCAATCGAGTGTCAGTTAAATATAATGAGAGCTTTTCGCAAACAATTACCAGTCAAACGATTAAAAGAAAAATTATTTTTTTAAATTCATCTCTATGAGGAGGATTACCCAACAACCCAGCGTATATGACATAATTGCAATCAGTAATGAATTCGACCAGAACATACTCATCTGGTAACTTTCTGGTACCACTTTGTATGGATCATCCTATTAGGGTCGAACTTTTTCTTCGCTCCAAGCAAGACGGTAAAGGCACTAAGATGCAGGGGCTGACTGAGAATGGAATACAAGAGAAAGTGACAAAATGTTAGCAAAGACAAAGGACAATAAAAACGAAAAAGAATACAAAGGAAACAGAATATGACGATTGACAATGTAATTTTGAAAATCGTAGTTGACAGGAAAGCAAGAAGTTGAACGTGTATTCCACAAGTACAATAGAATACACTGTTAGAATAGAAATTACAGTTATATTTATTAGTTTCTACAGAAAAATGACGAGACCTAATGGCCAATCTAGTAGAGCGCTTAAATACGTAAAGTCGACCGACCAAAGAGGGAAGCTCATCAGAATAATTGTAATGAACATATTTATAGAAAAGTAAATGGGTAGCTACCTTATGAAGGTGTGAAAGTCATTGAAGCCGAGATGCCAGATCGAGTCCGATAATTGTACAGGTCCTTGCTTAAAGTTTTCCAGTTTTATCAAGATGCATAGTAGAAACACCAGGCCTCATGTGGACACTACATACAGTTTCAATGTGCACGGTCGACTAATAGACTTATAAAAGTGCAAGACCGATTCGGGTGCGAAAAAGTCTCTAAAACGACACAGTGAAGCAAATATTTCTATCTTAGAAGACCTAGAAATGGACCCGATTTTTTCACTTTTTGGGCTCAGTTCATCAATTCAAAATTTATACGGTGGAGTAATGGAGAGCGGTTCGGATTGAGGAATCGGAGAGCCGAGTTCGAATTCAAGTCAAATCCATTGCATTGACTTACGTGCTAATATCCCTAGGAAAGGTATAAATCCTCTTCTTCTCACCCCAAGTATGGGTAAATAGCAGTACAGACCGGGTTCTGTAGCCTTGGATGGAAACTGGTCTATCGTATAAAGAAATGGCAACATACTTCGGGAAAAAAATCTGCCTCGTCAGTCATGAATCGAAAGAAACAAGATCGGCTAAGCGTGTATCAAGCATAGCACATTTTGCAGACCAATTCTGAACGACAATGGATTCAGCTGTTCATTTTAAACTACGCGTAATATATTACTGACTTTTTTTAAATTTTAAAATTTTAGATTTTAAAATTTTAAAATTTTAGATGAAAGATGTCTATTGGAAAATAGTCAACCATTAAATGTTATGGTCAATGAGTCGAGATGCACTTCGGCGGGAATAAAATCAGAATCTTGGGCTCGCTCTTTTTAAAACCAGTCGATTTTAATTAGTTTACTCATTCAACTAATCTAAAAGTTAATTGGCTCTCAGGAATTCAGCTGAATTGATTTCTTTCAGAGAGAAACGAATCAGTCGGAGTTGACTGAGAATTCTTGAAGAGGAATTCCAAATGCGGAACGACAGGATAATCAAAATCAAAGACAACGGAAATTCCGACATTTTTGCGAATGCGTATCATGCCACACACACACACACAGACACACACACACATACACACACACACACACACATATATATATATATATATATGTATATATATATAGAGAGAGAGAGACCTGCACATGCACAAATACCCACACATATGCACATCAACACAAATGCACATATGTACATAACCATACACACATATATAAGCACATACGCGCACGCATATGCACATAAACACACATACACATCTGTCTATATTTCTGAGATGAGGTATTATGTACACTATTTACATGATTCCGACTACAGTCCTCATCTTTGTCGCCATATTTATTACAACGTTTCGGCCCTTCAGTATTTGTCTATATTTCTGAGATGAGGTATTATGTACACTATTTACATTATTTGGACTATTGTGTTCATCTTTGTCACCATATTTATTACAACGTTTCGGCCCTTCAGTATCTGTCTATATTTCTGAGATGAGGTATTATGTACATTGTTTCACTATTTGGACTATTGTCCTCAACTTTGTTGCCATATTCATTACAACGTTTCGGCTGTTGTACATTCCGGCCTTCTTCAGGTGGTTGGAATGTCGAACTGAACCCTTTATTTCGTTCACTGGGGTAGACTGTTCTATTTCCACCTGCCATGTTTAGTGGATGTCAGTTATCACTTATCTCCTGTGAAATTCCCCCTAAATGTTCTCCACTGCATTAGCCGGGTATTGATCTCAAACTCTTTGGATCATGTCACTGGATCTAACGCCTTTATCCACTGTGCCATGTTCATACACAGTAGTCCTCAAGGACACACTTGGCACAGTAGATAAAGGCTTTAGTTAGATCCAGTGACAGGGCCCAAAGTGTGTGAGTTCAATACCCGGCTAAGGCAGTGGAGAACTTTCAGAGGGAAATTAACAAGAGATAACTGATAACTGACATCCATTAAACATGGCACGTGGAACTAGAACAGTCTACCCCAGTGAGCGGAAAAAAGGTTTCAGTTCGACATTCCAACCACCTGAAGAAGGCCGGAGCATACAACGGCCGAAACGTTGTAATAAATATGGCGAAAAAGATGAGGACAATAGTCCGCATAATGTAAATAATTCACACATACACATATAACCACACACACACACATAAGAACACAGTCATACATAAATAATCACCCAAACACGCAAATACAAGCACATATATACATTTACACGCTTACACATAATCACATACATGTAAAGACAGACGCACGCACACACAAATACATATATAAATACGCATATACATACACACATAAGCACACAAACATACACACATAAAAACACAACACCATACACACTTAATCACACACATATAAGAACATATAAACACACACATACAACACAGAGATACAATGCACGCACACACACACCAACACGTAGATGAGATGTTTTGGGAATTAATAGAATGTTTTTGGAAACCGAATTGATGTAAATGAATCAAATTTGAAATATTTTATGGTAACAACTTTTTCTCACCACTCCTCACCTTTAACGGTCCTGTGTATAAAAATAAACTACACCCGCGACATGGGTAATTATTTATTTTGTAAAAAAATACAAAATGTGGCAATCCTTGACATCGATAAGACGATAAACTACGTTCAACAGCAAAGCCTCTGATCGGGAGGTTTTGAGGAAGCGTAGAACCACCTCTTAATTGCTGGTGTTACCAGGTGCACCCTGACCCTGGCTAGTAACACCTGTCAGGGTCCCATCTTTGGGCAAATAGGTAACCCCCAAGCCCGTCCGCATCCTGGGTAAGACGGTAATTAAATTCGGCATCCTGGGTTTGACGATAAACTAAATACAGCAGCAAGGTCTTTGATCTGGAGGTTTTGAGGAGCGTGCAACCACTTCTTAATTGTTGGTCTTCCCAGGTCCATCCTGACCTGGGGTGGTAGCACTTGGTAGGGTCCCAGCTATGGACAAATAGTTAACCTCACAAAAGGAGTCAAACCATTAGGAGAGTGTAAAAATAGGTTTTAATACCAGAAATACTTTGTAAAAAAAAATATTACCAGCAATACATTATTACCAGCAATACATTTTAGGCTAAACAATTTTATTTACCAGTAATACTTTTTGTGAAAAGTATTATCAGAAATAGATTTTTTGGAGGAAAAATATTGCTAGCAATAGATGTTTTAAAAAAGAAATATTGCCAGCAATAAAAATTTTGTCGGCATTAAATAACCCATTGAGGTGTTGATATGCCGCAAAACAAACCATAACAAACCATATCTTTACAATTGAGATTCGAGATAACACGTACACAAGTTTGAATCATCTCTAGTTCGTTCGTATTGCATTAGTGAGAAGTAACTTGCTGTTTACTGGGACAAACTCCCTGTAGGATGTCTTCCCAATCACTAAACTCTTAACAACTTAAATGTTAGCGTTCCTTTCCTGCATCACACCATGAACATCACTCCTTGACTTTTCTAACGTTCATACACCACCCAGTTACGCATGGCCTTTAGTGGCTTTTAGATTGGTTTGTTTTGTTTTACGGCATATCAAACACAATGGAGTATTTAATGCCGGCAAAATTTTTATTACTGCTAGTATTTTTTTCCAAAAGTGTTTTACTGGTAATAATATATTACTGGTAATCCTTTTTTCTTCAAAATTCATTACTGGTAATACTTTATTTAGAAAAATGTAACGTTAAGGATGTTGCGGAGAGCCATGATCGCCTACATGCTGAAGGGTCACAACGCATAAAGAATAGAAGATCTAACGTAAAATGGATGCAGTCAAGTAGTTATGGCATTCTAAATTAAAGGCAGAAAAGATCTATCACTTATAAATATAGTAAAACAATTTTAATTATATATATATATATATATATATATATATATATATATATATATATATATATATATATATATATATATATATGAAAACTCCACAAATATACTCAAATGCCTATAATTGATAAGGGAAGCCATTGGTTTATACCAACGGTATACCATTCTTAACACTTCCCGTTTTCACTCTCGCGTGATCATGTGTGACGTCATGAGTCGCGGTGCGATTTTAATTATGTTTTAATAACTATGTCCTGAAGAAGGTCTACTAGACCGAAACGTCGGACGTTGACATTGAAACATTAAAACAGTAAACTTGCATATTCGGATTTTTTTTTCCATATTTTTCCTCATATATATATATATATATATATATTAAGTGTCAGTATGTGTAGATATATATATATATGTATGTATGCATTAATTACACCCAAAAATGCAACATTACCTCATATGGCGGGCGTATACATTTATTTCAACCAACGAGAAGTTTGACTTATTCAACCCCGGTGTACGGACGGTTTTCGTGTCGGAATTAAAACTTTGAAATTTGACAATTGATAGAGAATTTATCCATTTCGATGTTTCATTGTCAAAATACCAGAGTAGGTGATAAGGAAAGGGTTGAAGGGAAGACGTTTTATAAAATTAACCCGGATATTGACCTTAGGGAATTAAATTGGGGTTATATGAAGAATGACGTGTTAAATTGAAATGTTGATCAGTTTTAATAATTGATATTACTAGGATCCACAGGGATTATATAACAACGGATTTATTATCTGTACTATATATATATATATATATATATATATATATATATATATATATATATATATGTGTGTGTGTGTGTGTGTGTGTGTGTGTGTGTGTGTGTATGTCTGTGTGCAGTTTATTTTGTTTTACGACATATCACTCTCAATGGGTTATTTAATGCCGATAAGATAACGTAATCTTTTTTTTAAACATGTATTGGTGGTAATATTTTTCCTTCAAAAATGTATTGCTGGTAATATTGTATTACTGGTAATAATTTTTTCTTCAAAGATTTTTTGGTGCTATTAAAACCCATTTTCACACTTTCATAGTGTTTTGACTCCAGTTCGGGGATTAACTATTTGCCCATACTTGGGACCCTAACAGGTGCTACAACCCTGGGTCAGGGTGGACCTGGGAACACCAGCAATTAAGATGTGGTTCCATGCTACTCAAAACCGCCTGATCAGAGGCCTTGCTGTTGGACGTAGTTTATCTTCTTACCCAGGACGCATGACTTTTAGAAGAACCTTTTCTCCTATAAGCAGCGAAACCCCTTTCATGTACGACCCTAAAATTGGACGCACCTATTTATTGAACTCATGAGAACATTTACACTAATTTATCTCCTAAGAAATGGGAAATGTGGGGAAATATTCCTTTTCTTTAATAATACCAATTATTGTTTTTAATTTTTTAGGATAAGAGTATACATTTTGTTTCATTTTTCGTGTCCAGGAAAGAAAAATATTTATACTTTGATAAAAAAAAAACAAAAGAAAAAACGTATTAATCTTTTCCCCCAAATATAATTTCTACTTTTTGTATTTATTCATTGAAAATTTACTATTAACAAATGTAATGTCTCTCCCTACCTACCTACCCCCCTCTCTCTTTCTCTCTCTTTTACCTACTAATCGCCGTCTATACCTTTGCAAAGATTGTCAAATTTTTATTTATAAATTTAAATTATTTGACTTTGGTATAAGAGGCTATGTGACTCATCATCCGGGACTTAAGAGACCTTTTATTATAACGAGCCGCCACGTAGACAAGTACTTCAGCTACTTGTTATAAATTTCTCTTGAAAAGTCTTTGAATTAGGGCACATCGAAGTGGTGAAATGCTTAGCAAGCTTGTCTCGCTAGAACTGTTACGACTAAGTATTGAGTTCGATCCTCACTAGGTGGCCCATACTTTCGGCCTTGTGCCACATCTGAGCTACGCTTGGAAAATCAATACAAGTCTTAGAATTTCTGGCAA
>OZ038485.1:11932998-11940498 GCA_964036315.1 Acanthosepion esculentum | reverse complement strand
ATATATATATATATATATATATATGTGTGTGTGTGTGTGTGTGTGTGTGTCTGTGTGTGTGTGTGCAGGTATGTAGAACAATAGGAAAGAACACGTTAGGTAAATAATCCGGAGTTCTTTAGTATTTTTGTTTTCATTTTTTAAATATATTATTATATATTATTAGATATATATATTAGATTATATTAATATTATATATTAGATATATATATTAGATTATATTGAAGGACTCAGCTCTCGTTTTTGAAACGTAAGAACTCTTATGTAGCGAAGGAATCATAATTTAAAAAAAAATAATTATAATATATATATATATATATATATATATATACAGGGTGTCCATAAATTCGTGTGCACGTAAAAAAAAATTGTTACTTTTTTTGTATTTGCGATAGAAATAATCTGTAAAAAATGTTATAAAGTTTAATGTACCTAGTTTTAAGTATAGCTAAAATAACTAATGTGTTTTCAGGCAATACAGTAAATCAGTTGGCAAATGTTTTGCGTGAACTGAAAAATCGTATTACCCTTTGTATTGCTAATGATGGAGGACATGTGGAAACTTAAATAAAATTTCAATAAAACCTTAAAAAATATAGATTTTCTTCTTGCTAATTCTTTTTACAAATTATTTCTTTCGCAAATACAAATAAAGTTATAAATTTTTAGACACCAGCACATATGATTTGATTATAGTAGAGAAGATTTTGTGCAAAACCAACTACACTTTTTGAAGGGAAGATTACAGATACCTGGTGCACTTCGTGCCACAATGTCCCCAGACAACCATCCGCACGTTCTGAATTCAGAGTTTATGTGTGTCTGTAGGCTCCTGAAAAATTTATTTCGGTTGAGCTCTCTGGGGAGGAAAACAGTAAAGAGTGACTATTACGGCTAATAATGCATGACTCTTCGGTAAATCGAATCGAGTTCTCTCAGTCACTTTGTGTTTATCTAAAAAATAAATACGCTTAAATTCACCTTCAAACCTGCCTTGCGCTAACGGCTTAGTGGTAGAATCCCCCCCGACTGCCGCGAATTCATTCGGGTTTCGATACTAACTAGAGGCAACCTGAAGTCAAACCACACTGATGAGCCGTGATGTGGATGATAATCCATATATATACACATGCGCTCGAACGTGGGATGTTGAGAATTTTAATTTAATTTTTTTGTCCAGATCTAATTGAAATGTGCTAGATATATGTTTTATCTAAATCTTAATGAAATCAGCTAGATTAAAATAATAGTTTGAATAAATAATTTAAAATTCACAATATCGCATATCCCCTCGCACCCACATCACAAATTTAGTCTGATGAAGTCGTAAATGTCGAAATGTCGCAAGAAAACTTTATTCATTTTGTCATACATTTTTCCCCATTATTGTTCTCGATATATAAAAATATATATCGTTTTGTATTGAGCTCTTTTTAGTTAGTCGATTACTCGTATGCATTTTTTTTTCCTTTGGGCTTTGGACCTGTATTTTGTATCATTATTCTTTACAGATGTTCATGTTCATAGCTCTTTCTTTTTTTAAAACCTTTTTTCCTTCGATATTGATTTGATCATTGGCAAATTAAGAAACCGAAGGTTTTCCGAGACTAGTGTAGTTACCTATATATGTATATATATATACATATACATATATATATATATATATATATATATATATATATGTGTGTGTGTGTGTGTGTGTGTAAGAGACACTTTTTAACCTCGCGACACATTTTAACAGAGTCAAACAAAGGTAAATCATTTTATAGCGAAATAGAATAAAATAAAAGTCAACAAATAGAATTTCTGTTTCTCTGTATTTCCTTTGCTTACCTTGTTTTGAAGCCTTACATCTATGTTTTATTTCCTTTTATAAATATTACCGCTTGAACGAAACAACACGGCATCATCTTCTTACAGGATGCGTTTTCAGTGCTTGCTTGTAGATCCAGATGTTCGGAAGTGCTTAATCTTAAAAGAATTTATAATCTCATATGATTTTATCCTTGCTACTGCCTTCTTCTCTGAGATTAATGCGACTTAATGAAAACGCCAACAAATATATATATTTGTTTCGCACAAAAGGTATTTCACTTCCTTCGGATGACGTAAAATGTTTTGCTTCTATAATATTTGCACATTTCTGCTTTAGTGTTTCCTCTCACCAAACATAGTTTTAGATATTGCTGATACATTCTCTGTATTTAGCCGCTTAGTTTTAACAATTTACATTGCTAAGGTTTAACAAGTAGGTCTATACAGTTGAAAACTATTTTGTAATTGTAAACCTATCTTATATCTTTCGCTTTATCAACGTTCTTGACTTGAAGTGTCGTGAGTGAGGAAGCATTTCTACGAACAAGATACAGACAAGCGATGATTTTAACTATGCATTATGTCTCTTTGTGTATTGTAGAAGAATGATGAAATGGTAATCTGAGAATAAATTTCGACCAACGGCGTTACATTCAGTTTTCTTGAAATACGCTTGACTATGGGTTAAATTGCAAGAAAGACAGATGGATGTTGCGTTTATATGTCCTTTGAGTGACGTATTTTCCAAGCCTGCTTTTCTCATTATGTTTCCTAGAAAATTCAACTCTTTCTGATCTTAAGTATGCTGGCTTTTTGTTTCCATTTTCTCTAAAACCTCGCCATTGCTCGTGTTCATTCTATGATATTCGCAATACCCTTCTGCAGAAGGACATTTCTGTTGCTGGAAGTCTCTTCTTCAACCATGAGAAGATTGTCCAGCATTCACTGCCATATTGGAGGACTGATATTACCTAATATTTCAGAACTCATTTCTTTGCTTCTGATGATAATGCTTCTTGTTTCTTATTACTTTGCTTAGCTTTTGGACGGCGTGATTTCCTGTTCAAATGATCTTTCGGATTTCAGTGTCGTATTTTTCGCAAACTGTTAAAACACTTAACAGATATCTCTTTATATATCTAAGATGAATTGCATTATTTACATTATTCGGACTGTTATCCTCAGCTTCATTGCAATATTCACAATGTTTCGGTCGTTATACACTCCGGCATTCTTCAGTTGATTGGAATTTTTCTTCAATATCTGTCTATATCTCTGGTATGAGGTATTATGATTACTAACATTATTTACATTATTCGGACTGTTATCCTCATCTTCATTGCCATATTCACAATGTGTCGGCTGTTGTACGCTCCGGCCTTCGTCAGGTGATTGAAATGTTTCTTCAATATCTGTCTATATCTCTGGTATGAGGTATTATGATTATTAGCATTATTTACATTATTCGGACTGTTATCCTCATCTTCATTGCCATATTCACAATGTGTCGGCTGTTATACGCTCCGGCCTTCGTCAGGTGATTGGAATTTTTCTTCAATATCTGTCTATATCTCTGGTATGAGGTATTATGATTATTAGCATTATTTACATTATTCGGACTGTTATCCTCATCTTCATTGCCATATTCACAATGTGTCGGCTGTTGTACGCTCCGGCCTTCGTCAGGTGATTGAAATGTTTCTTCAATATCTGTCTATATCTCTGGTATGAGGTATTATGATTATTAGCATTATTTACATTATTCGGACTGTTATCCTCATCTTCATTGCCATATTCACAATGTGTCGGCTGTTATACGCTCCGGCCTTCGTCAGGTGATTGGAATTTTTCTTCAATATCTGTCTATATCTCTGGTATGAGGTATTATGATTATTAGCATTATTTACATTATTCGGACTGTTATCCTCATCTTCATTGCCATATTCACAATGTGTCGGCTGTTGTACGCTCCGGCCTTCGTCAGGTGATTGAAATGTTTCTTCAATATCTGTCTATATCTCTGGTATGAGGTATTATGATTATTAGCATTATTTACATTATTCGGACTGTTATCCTCATCTTCATTGCCATATTCACAATGTGTCGGCTGTTATACGCTCCGGCCTTCGTCAGGTGATTGGAATTTTTCTTCAATATCTGTCTATATCTCTGGTATGAGGTATTATGATTATTAGCATTATTTACATTATTCGGACTGTTATCCTCATCTTCATTGCCATATTCACAATGTGTCGGCTGTTGTACGCTCCGGCCTTCGTCAGGTGATTGAAATTTTTCTTCAATATCTGTCTATATCTCTGGTATGCGGTATTATGATTATTAGCATTATTTACATTATTCGGACTGTTATCCTCATCTTCATTGCCATATTTACAATGTTTCCGTCGTTGTACGCTCCAGCCTTCTTCAGGTGATTGGATTTTTTCTTCAATAGCTGTCTAATTGGGATGCAGCTTTTAGGTAACAGACCGTCTAGAAGAAAGGCTGCGCTGAATACAAAACTGGTTTGCTTGGGGCTAGTATGTGCACCTTGTAAAATCTAATTACAGCAGCACCACAACTGTTGAGTCTGTGGCTCTATGCTCCTCAGGGAGTTTCCAGTTCCAAGAAGGAAGAGTATGGTTCATTTGAACTAATTTTAGTCCTTGGTCTTCTTTGGTGTGTATATCTTGTTCTCAAACTGCACGATCTCATCACATATGAAGACGTGCATTGCAATTTCGGATACAAAAGGAAAATAAAAGTTACGACCCTTTACACGTGAAAGGAAAGGTAAAGTCTAGTATAATATATTAATATATATTTTTAACCTCTCATAATCTGGCAACCCTGAATCTGAGCTCAAAGAAAATCGTTCCCTCTGCATAAGTTTTCTAGGGGTTTTAAATGTGCTATGAATCATTGCAATCAGTTTAGTGTGAAGGGAGGGGATGCTTGGACACACATACACACGAACGCACACATATACACATGTATTTTATATATAATATGACATGCTATAGTTCATTAATCACCGTAAAATATATTTACAGATGAAGAAGAGACAAGAAACGTTTGAATTCATTGATTCATCAATACTTTTTTCATTTTACGACTTCGTCAACAGAAATTCTCATTTACAAACAACTATTTTTTTCGCATTTTAATTGGTTTTAAATGTAAAAAAAGCAATCTATATTGAATCTAATATCGCCCAGTTTTTCCCAAGTTACCAATTTATTAGCAACTGTCAATAAGCATGCCACTCATAACATTTACAGAGACAGTGTGTGACATATAGATATTAAACGCATATGGACAGATGAAATATATAAAATAAATCGATACGAAGAACATTAAAAGAACAAAAGTTGAATATCGCATGTCAGCAAACTAGAATATTCCGAAGTTTTATTTTACTAAATGGGACCAACGAAGTGAGGATGTGAAAATCAGGAGAGGATAGTAATTTCAATACTTGGGAAATGTTACAACAGAGGACTGAATACGTGGAATCGAAATGAAAAGGCGCCTTCCAAAAGCTAATCAAACTAAGAAAGAGGAAGACGAATAAAAGAGCACTAAACTCTTACTTAATATCAATCTTCTTATATAGCAGTGAATGCCGGACAATCTCATCACTCTTAGAAGAAGAGAAGAATGGATGCAACACAGATATGGTTCTACAGAAAGATGATGAGAATGCAATGCAATAAACAATGAGGAAGTCTGAATGAATATGGAAAAAAGAAATGACTCAGAATCAGAAAGAAACCGCTGGAATTTTTTGTATCCATAATGAGGGCTTGGAAAAACTGACACCTATAGGACAAATGCAAAAGAGAAGAGGGGGACTCAACAGGACCCCTACCTGACAGGTTTGGGTGAATGGATGTCGGGGCGGTTATCGGAGAAAAAGATAAATGTTGCTAAGTGCTATAATGGATAGGAGGTTGCGTAGAGTTATGGTCGTAAAGGCACACGATACGGAGAAAAGAATTTCAGCTTATGCTTACACGGATGATACAATCCATTGATTGTTTTCGGTTGTTTTGTTTTATGGTATATCAACCTCAGTGGGTCATTTAATGTCAACAACATTTTTGGAATGGATTCGTAGCAATAGTTTGGTAAAAAAGGTGTATATGTATACATATATATTTGAACCATTTTTCAATTACTCATATTTTTGAATACAGTCACACGTATATTTTTTTAAATGTGTCGCTGGTTATAGTTTTTCAAAAATACATTGCAGGTAATAGTTTTTTCGTCAAAAACTTATTTATGGTAATAACTTTTTCAAAGTATTTCCTGTATTAAAATCTTTTTTCACATTTTTATAATGCTTTTTACTCCAGTTTTGGGGTTAACTATTTGCCCATAGCTGATTCCCTAACAGGTGCTACCACCCCGCGTTAGAGTGGACCTGGGAACACCAGCAATTAGGAGTTGGTTTCACGCTCCTCAAAACCTCCTTATCAGAGGGCTTGCTTTTGGATGTACTTCATCTTCATACCCAGGACGCCCCATTGGGGGTGGGGTTACAGAGGTGCAGAGGTGCAGTCGGCGTATTCTACAGCCCCAGCCGATAGGGCATAACAATCCATTGATGAGAGATTCAAAAGAATCAGAATGGTAAGGCAAAGAAGATAGAAAGTATAGTGGTGAGTAAAAGGGGCACCCAAAGCTATGAATTGCATAATGGGGATGTCGGAATGAAAAATAAAGCTCTTGTTGCAGGACAGGCATAATGAAAATGAATGTAAAAAGAGGGGCACAAATTTCAGAAGTTTTTATACAAACGTTAGAGACAAAAGGATAACAGTGTTAGTTAAGAAATTATCGTTCTTACTTGTCAGAACTCTTGTTCTGTTTTTTGGCTTTCTTCATTCTTATTAAATTAATGTAAGTGTTCTAGCTCTCTTTTTTTTACCATTATTTTAATTATAATCGCCATGTTTTCTCTATCAGGACATTGTTAAACAGCAGGAATTATAACAAAATCTTTATAGTCGTATCCGAATAACGGAAGATAATTTTCAGACAATGGATAACATGCTAAGGTCTTGATTCTCTCCGTTAGCGGTTAAACCTCTCAAATCTGTAGTAACAATTATAGCGGCGCTATAATGTTAATAATGCAGTAATATCTAATTCTTTGCGATTTAGTGGCTTTATCACCTATGATTTAATAAAGATATATATATATATATATATATAATATATATATATATATATATATATATATACGATGCGATGAGAATGAAAGTAATATACCAATTACAGCGTTCATAGCATTAATCCAAAAGACGGCTCGATACAGGTAGTAGAGCAATAATTACTTATTTATTATAATTTCATCATATAGACAAAACCATTTTACCGATTACAAAGATGCAATTTCGTTTCAGTGCATTACAACTGCACTTCGACCATTTTCGATTCTCACCGGTCGAAGTGCAGTTGTAATGTACTGAAACAAAGTTGCATCTTTGTAGTCGGTAAAATGGTTTTGTCTATATGATAAAATTGTAATAAATAAGTATATATATATATATATATATATATATATATATATATATATATATATATATATATATATATATATATATTATTTTTTTAACTTATTCAAGACGATTTTCGATCCTCTCTACCCTTCCAACATTCTATTCTGGATTAAGA
>OZ038485.1:11900498-11927998 GCA_964036315.1 Acanthosepion esculentum | reverse complement strand
AAAAAAGCAGCATACCTACAAAGCGATTTTGGGGTACAAATATCCCAAGCCAGATATATCTATCATGTTTTCTAGGACATTTGCGTCCCAAACAGTTGCGTTCTAGAAATTGCGTCCCTGGATAATTGCATACCTTTTGTAATTTTTGAAGTTTTTAAAGGCAATTAAAATAATTTTTAAAAAAGCATACGTAGTCACCATAAATATTTAAGAAATAAATAAAAGGAATATAATAAAATTTTGTTTTGTTTAAAATGCAGTGACAGATTAACAGTGTTGCAAGATCGTTCTGCACATCGACAGTATGTTTTCGTTTCATCGGCGATTTTTATGATAGTGGTAACTGTAACTTACCTCATCCATAAAATTTTTTCACCAGTGTTTGATTTTCGGAATTTAGCCATGGTTTCCAAATAAAAATATAATCTATAAAATCCAGAATCTATTTGATGTTTGTGGTATGAACTGCTGGAGAGAACTGAAACTGTTAGCTTAATTTTCTATTATTTTTTAGTAATGGCAACTAACTTACGGATTGTTTAGAATAATTAAAGATATTGGTGTGCACATTTCTATATTAAACAAATCTTTAAAAAAAATATTAAGTTAAAAAATTATCAGAGGTAAACAGTTATAGAGGGACGCATTTTTCACGGGACGTAAATGTCTAAGGACGTCATTTTCTGGTACGCAGTTGTCCATTATGCAATTGTCCGTCCACCATCCAAAAGTTGGACAAATCCTATATACGAATCCTAACTAGGAATTCTAAGGGTGAGTGCAGGAAATAAAAGACTTAATAGTTCAATTTTCACGTGTTATGAATATTTTAGGGGTACGAACTAAAATCTGTCTTATATTTCTTAATTATTATTTTTATAAGGAGTCACCAACCTTTTAGAGAGTGCGGGCCAGAAAGTTATGAATTGTCTTGAAGGAGAGCCATGATATCAAATATATTATAGTAAATTGTCTTGATCTCATACTGCTTTGTCCAGAAGATTGCTTTGGTCTGGAGGTTTAAAGAAAAACGACGAATTTAATACTATATTTTTTAAATAAGGTTCCTTATTTTACCACAAGATAAAAATTGACACAATGAAGAAAAGATGCAAATTACATACTACAATCGAAATACAGTTAGAAATTATTTAATGAGACATTTGTTTCTGCTTATTGTTTGATAACTTCTCCACATCAGATGAAATATTTGTCGATGACAGGAGTAAAACATCATCCGGGTGATCATCACCCAAACTTGTTCTTAAGCGATGTTTAGTATATCTCATTTTCGAAAGAACTTATCCACAAGCATATGTAATTCCAAATAATTATATTCTCATTTTCACATTATTTAATAGGCTTTTCTATTTTTTCCGCATGGCAAAACTTATTTCTTGAAGAAGTCAACAGTGAATTCGGAATGAAATTCTGATTTACAGAAAATTCGGCGCATTGTAAGTCAGTTAATACCAACTAATATTTTTTTTTATTTAAATTTGTTTTGCTCCACTAATTAATTTAAAAATTAGTGTCCAGGTATGGCGAAGCGGACAAAAATCCTTCGCATTAGCCTCTTCTTCATTTAAACCTGTAAAAATTTGAAAACGTGACATTACTGGAGGAGAAAGACTGGCTTTTAGGGAGAAATGCTGAAATGATTTATACAATCATGCTGTTAAGATATGGATGACGAGAAAAATAAAATAACATTTTCCCTTTTAGTCATCCATATTTTAAAATTATGCAAGGTTTTTGAAGATACTAAATTAGGAAGTAAAAGATTATAAATGATGATAAATATCTTGCTAGAGAATATCTCTTCTTGCTTCAAAAATATGATTGGTCATGACCTGACATATCAACTGCAATCACTCTCTCACCGACGTGAGGTGGCTTCCATCTGTATTTTCAAGTATTTTCTTGGTAAATTTTCCCACGAATTACTTTCACTGGTTCCCAAACTGTATGACTTAAGCGTGCTACTAGGTTGGCATATCGGTCCCACACTTTCACTGTCGAAACGGTTAAATGTAGCTGTCTCTTCTACTTGAGCAGCTTCTTATATCGCACTTACCGTCAGTGGAAATCCCTTCCACTTATTTGCTTCCTAATAGATATAATCCTCAAATATTGTAATGTAATATCAATCGATATCTTCTGATGTCTCTACATAATTCGGAATATTGTCTACATCATTGTCGCCATATTTATTACACTGTTTTGGTCGTTGTACGCTCCGGCCTCTTCAGGTGGTTGGAATGTATAACTGAACCCTTTACACCTCAAGGACAAAGGGCAGAGAGGATAAAAGCTATAGTTAGATCAAGTGACAGGAACGAAAGTGTGTGATTTCAATACGCGGTTAAGGCAGTGGAGAATTTGGAGATTGAAATTAACAGGAGATAAAAGATAAGTAACATTCATTAAACACGGTACGTGGAACTAGAACAGTCTACACCAATGAGCGAAATAAAGGGTTGAGTTCGACATTCCAACCACCTGAAAAATGCCGGAGCGTACAACGGCCGAAACGTTGTAATAAATATAGAGAGAAAGATGAGGACAATAGTCCGAATAATGTATATAGTGTAAATAATACCTCATATCTGAAATATAGACAGATACTAAAAGGCCGAAACGTTGTAGTAAATATGGCGACAAAAATGAGGATAATAGTCCGAATAATGTAAATAATGTACATAATACCTCATCACAGAAATAGAGAGAGATACTCAAAAGCCGAAACGTTGTGATAAATATAGCAACAAAGATGAAGAGAAAAGATCGAATAATTAAATAGTGTACGTAATACCTCATCTCAGAAATATAGACAGATACTGATAGGGCGAAATTTTGTAATAAATATGGCGACAAAGATGAGGACAATAGTCCGAATAATGTAAATAGTATACATAATACCTCATCTCAGAAATATAGACAGGTACTGAAGGGCCGAAAAGTTGAAATAATTATGGCCACAAAAATGAGGACAATAGTCTGAATAATGTAAATTGTGTACATAATACCTCATCGCAGAAATATAGACTGATACTGAAGGGCCTAAACTTTGTAATAAATATGGTACCAAAGATGAGGACAATAGTCCGAATAATGGAAATAATGTACATAATACCTCATCTCAGAAATATCGGCAGATACTGATAGGTCGAAACGTTATAATAAATATGGCAATAAAGATGAAGACTATTGTCCGAATAATATAAATAGTGTATATAATACTTCATCTCAGAAGTATAGCCCGATACAGAAAGGTCGAAACGTTGTTATAAATATGTCGACAAAGAAGAGTACAATAGTCCGAATAATGTAAATAGTGAACGTAATACCTCATTCCAGAAAGATAGTCGGAGAGTTAAGGGCCGAAACGTTGTAATAAATATGGCGACCATGCTGAGGATAATAGTCCGATTAATGTAAATAATGTACATAATACCACATCTCAGAAATAAAGACATATACTGAAAGGGAGAAACGTTGTAATAAATATGGCAACAAAGATGAGGACAATAGTCCGAACAATGTAAATAGTTTACATAATTACTCTTCTCAGAAATAGAAACAGATACTGAAAGGCTGAATCATTATGATGAATATGGTAACACAAATGAGGAAACTTGTCCGAATAATGTAAATAGTTTACATAATACCTCATCTCAAAAATATAGACAGATACGGAAATGCCGAAACTATGTGATAAATATGGCGACACAGCTGAGGACAATAGTCCGATTAATGTAAATAGTGTACATAATACCTCATCTCAGAAATATAGAGAGATACTGTAAGACCGAAACTTTGTAATAAATATGGCGACAAAGATGAGGACAATGGTGCGAATAATGTAAATAGTGTACATAATACCTCATCTCAGAAATATAGAGAGATACTGAAAGACCGAAACTTTGTAATAAATATGGCGACAAAGATGAGGACAATAGTGCGAATAATGTAAATAGTGTACATAATACCTCATCTCAGAAATATAGACAGATACTGAAGGGCCGAAACTTTGTAATAACTATGGCGACAAATATGCGGACAATATTCCGAATAATAAAAATAGTGTGCATAATACCTCATCTTTGATATATCGGCAGATACTGAAGGGCCGAAACGTTGTAATAAATTTGGTGACAAAGATGAGGATAATAATCCGAAAAAAAACTTTTGTACATAATACCTCATCTCAGAAATATAGACAGATACTGAAGTGCAGAAATGGCTTTATCACCTTCCTTGTTGCAAAAATAGAAAGCAGAATCGTCAACATTCTTAAAGATCAATTATAAAATCGCATTCTCATTGGCCACCTCCTAATGATAATAAAGCCGTACAAATTGCTAGCTTCGTATTTTATCAGGTATTCCATTCTGATGCAACAGATATTTTACAAGCATGCGGATCAAAGTCATAGTAACATTTCTGGAAATTTATTCAAAATCCAATATAAAGTTAATCTGCTAAATGATTTAAATCCAAGCCATCTTTGCCCAACGCAATCTCCTCAGAAGAAATTTTATTAATAATACTTTCCCCACATTTTTTTCTGCTAACAGTTGCGATTTTTTTTTTTTTTTTGGAGGAAGGAGGAACGTGGAGACATTTTTTTTGTGCCTAACAGGATTTCCTTTCGGCAAATCCTAATGTTTAGCAGGAAAGGTTCATTCCATTTTTATTTTCTTGTTCTCTGCAGTTTGTAATAACATTTTTCCGAAGGCGAAAACCCATTACTTTCTGCTTTATTCGGCATAGAGTAGGTTTACTAGAAGAAATAATGAAAATTCTCGCCCTCTTTCTCTTTTATCCACTATCACACACACAGACGCACGCGTGTCGATACTGCCATAGTTGTTTGGAAGAACTCAGACTGCGAACTGAGCCTTTTCCCGTTTGAGGAAAAAAGTTTTTATTCTTATGGAAAGAAATAAACTTCGGACCACCTTTTGAAAGAGAGTGGTGAAATTAGAAAAAATAGTACCTGATTAAAAAAAAAAAAATCTTGAACAAGATTCCGTTTGGAAGAGGCCACGTAGATTCTGCTCCTCCACCAACAGTTAGAAGAGAAACAAATTAAAATGCATCACATGTTAGCAATAATTCTTTTTACAATTTCAGCATCCACAAAACATTGCTGGTATAGGTATTTTAAAACATTGTTGGTATAATCATAATTAATCCTATTTAATGTTGGCTGCATTTTTGTTTATATAGGGAGCTTCAAGAATTTGAAGTTTTGTTATGCAACCAATTGATCCGCGTACTTGAGAGGATTAAAATAAAAAGGCATAATAAACATATTCTTAATTTCCAAATACGGCCAGTATATTGTGGCCGTCTTCGTAGTTGATCATATCGGTTGCTTCTTCTTTCTTCATTGTAGGAGTTTACATCATTTTTTTCATTCATGTTCTTTCTTCTTATATTTTAATCATTTGACCCCAAGCAAGACAACAGAGCCACTAACGCGTAGGGTATGAGTTTGAAAGAATATGAAAAAAAAACGTTATTAAGGATATATATATATATATATATATATATATATATATATATATATATATATATATATATATATATATATATATATATATATATATATATATCGGCAACAGAGGAGCGTTCGGTTAGCAAGGTCGATTTTACTGTCTTTAAACTTTAATCTTCCATGAATCTCTCATGTACATTCATATCTGCTCAATGCGTATCCAAATGTAAACAAATGACGTCACACATTATGAAATGGAAAAAGTTCGACAATCATTTTAAGACATTTTTATGTCTATGTTTTTATGTTTATACATTCTTTTTATAGATAAAAATATTTAAGTAATTTTCTATGAAATTTCTCGGACATTCAGGCCGGTAAATGTTGTTTAATACTGTTCATTATAAAACAGAGCATTTACTTAAATATTTGTATCTCTAAAAAGAACGCTCCTATGTGGCCGAAACGGCTAAGGCACGTCAGGCTATATAACGGTTCCATATAGGATACAGGTTCGATTCCTGTCGGAGGACGAAAATTTTCTACGAAATTTCCCGGACATTCAGGCCGGTAAATGTTATTTAATACTGTTTATTATAAAACAGAGCATTTACTTAAATATTTGTATCTATGAAAAGAATGTATAAACAAATAAATGTCTTAAAACAATTGTTGGACTTTGTCCATTTCATAATATATATATATATATATATATATATATATATATATATATATATATATATATATATATATATATATATACGTGAAGAAATATAGTCTTAAAGTGTGCTATATTTCTGGGATAAAGTGCTCAATATCAGAAATAGCGCGTGTGTAAATATAAAAGTGAACATAGAAGTCAACACGGAGAGGCGACAGTCTGTTTTATGCTAGATGCAATCGTGGCCCGACGATTCCATCTAGCATGAAACAGACTGTCGCCTCTCAGTGTTGATTTCTATGTTCACTTTTATATTTATATATATATATATATATATATATATATATGTGTGTGTGTGTGTGTGTGTGTGTGTGTGTGTGTGTGTGTGTGTGCGTCTGTATTAATAGTTTTTAAAAAGTTAAAAATCATTGCACACGTTTAGCTCATGTTGAAGCCCATACTGAATTACTTCAAGCATTACCCTAAATATGATATACACCCGCAACAATTCCATCACTTCTTACGCCCTATGATATGTCACGAAGCCCCATAATAGGGTTTGATGAAGTGGGTGCGCCTGTTTAATACGAGACTTGAATCTTCATTTTATTCACTGTCAATTAATCTCAGCCAATATGTGGTACGACCCTGTGCCTTTATGCAATATGTTGTTATTAAATTCTGAAGACGAGATGTATGAGAGACTGCCCTTTCCTCTACGCGGTGGCTGTTTGCATAAACACGTTTAATACAATTCTTTTCCCAGTCTGCAAACCGTCTGTAAGGTGTGAGGTCACGTTCATCCGAATTCGGCGGGTGGGAATCTTTATGTCATTATTTTCTCTTCGAGTTAAATGTAATAACCATTATCTGTTCCTATATTTGATAGTTGTTTCTGTTATTTGACACCTTTCTTTGTTAGTCTGTAGCCGCAGTCCACTAAGTACGACATTGATAGTCATTGTGAAGATCGACAGTTTTCACTCGCTCAAAGCCAATTTTAACAGTTGACCTTAGAAATCGGTTGTATACAGGTGACAGTTGAGATATTATTGAACCGCTTTCTGCTATGCATGGCCGCCATACGAAAGTCTTGATCTGATGAGGCTATTTAAGAACATGACTTGTATATTCGATGCTGTGAATACGGTCGATGGACATGTGAGTAACAGGGAAGACTTAAGAAAAATGGGAACAAAAACGAATCAGAAAGAGACAATCGAAATTTCTGGGCCACAAAATGAGAAAAGAAAGACTGGAGAACTTGACACTCATAGGAAATATTGATGACAAAGTTATGGATACTCCCTCAAACTACGGCCTTCCTAGTTCTCGGTTATCTTAAACAAAGACAACATTACAACAACTAGATGTAAGTATAATGTGGCAAATCGTAGTGTAACGTATTATTCTGGGAAGGAGGTCTTCCATGCCGAATGATTTCCTCGAAGAATCAGTATCTGTAGGACAAGCTTAGAATATGTATCTGTAGAACAAACTCCTGCCTGGGTGCTCCCCAAAATACTACAATCTTAACCTTTTTAAATATATGGTAACATGTTACATTTACGCCATATCGTCGAAACTTTTACGTTCTACTTCTTCCTCTTGCGTTTATATCACACAGACCATTCAGTAACCGTCTACCTTGAGTAACTCTTCGGCTCTTGGGAATTTTTAGTAAAAACAAAACAAAAAAGTCAACATTATCTGTGCACCTCATCAGGGAAGGTATCGGTTCGTTCACATTGAGAGAAAATGGAGTATTTGTAAAAAGTTTGAAATGTCCTTTGACTGTTAGCATTTTTCAATTGGCTCAGTATCCGGCGTTCATCTGATGATTATAATATTCCCGCATATGGCAAGTAGCTTTTGGAGGGAAGCATTTCTTTCCGTTAGTGCTGAACTTATCTCTAATGTGTTATGGCAATCTTCCAGGTGGCGTTGAAACGTTCTCGGCTCGACAAGGAAGAATGACCTCGAGACATGAAACTTACATGCGAATCATTCCAAGTTTAACACATTGGTCACATCGTTTCTCGAGTTTCTGTTACCGTTCCTCCCTACATTCGGATGATTGATCATATTTGGGGAGTGGGTCAGGCCAAGAATTTGCAGTACCCTCACAGGTAACCATCGATTATGGGGAATAGCGAATAGCACTTTTAATGTGTGTTTGTGTGTGTATTTAGGCAGCATATTTTTATTCATGCAAGTTTTGGTTAAATAATTTAGACGTATTATAAAAAGGACCAAAGTTACCTCCCTTGCATGACTAAAAATTTTGGAACTGAGACGCTATAACTGAACAGTGAAAAAATATTTTGAATTTAGGGATCTACTGTATACACATCCTCAAATATTTTAAATCCCTGAAGATGGTCTCAGACAATATTGAAAGTACTTGTTAAAAAAATTTTTTTTAAAGAAAATGTCTGTATTTTCCTTGATCAATTTTCTACATGTTATATACCGTACTTATGAACACTGATGTATATGTCCCAATCTTTTTAAATACGTTGGACACTATTCTCAGTGTGGGCAATATACTGTCTTAGTCCACCACTAGCAGTGGTTTACCTATTTCACGCCGCTGGCGAGTATTGTATTTTGGTGATGTTATAAAGATTACCATTTCATTTCCAACCTTCGTTTTGGTTATTTCTTATTCAGTAACCGTTTCCAGGTTACAACACTACAGCCACCAAGAAATTAATGTGTGGACTCGAAAGGATTAAAATTAAAATAAACATAATACGTCTAAATTATTTAATCCAAAGGCTTGAATATATATATATATATATATATATATATATATATATATATATATATATATATATATATATATATAGTCTTAAAGTGTGCTATACTTATGGGATAAAGTGCTCAATATCAGAGATAGAGCGTGTGTAAATATATATATATATATATATATATATATATATATATATATATGTATTGTGTATTTAGGCTGCATTTCTTCATTGATGCATGTTTCATTAAATAATATAGACAGGTTTTGTCTAATTTATTTTATGTAAATTCTTTTCATATCGTCTGATAAGCTTAATAACATTATCATTGAATGACGAAAGAAAATCGCCATATTGATGCATGTTTTTTAATCCTAAGTTTTCGGCTTACATAAGGGAATTCAGAGTAGCATGAATCCATCCATCTATTATCTCAAATAATAACTTAAAATACACTATTTTACCAACACAAGGACCGACCAAAATTCATGTTAAAAAATTAAAAAAAGAATGAAAACTACAAACAAAAGTTCATTTTCTCCATCAAGACATTCATTTCTGTAGTTCACTGCTACCAGCAAGCAGAATATTTTTTCTCCTGATGATAGCGATGTTGACCGAAACTAGTCGAGGAATGTAAATGAAATAATAATAAAAACGAAAGAATATTAATATACAACCCAGTGTGTCTGGAGATTATAATTTTTTAATACTTTTTATTCTTCAATATATATATATATATATATATATTTTAGAATTGGACATAGTCCGACAATTTATTTAAAGACATTTATATTATGTTTAATATCTATAAAAAGAACGTTAAACATAATATAAATGTCTTTAAATATATATATATATATATATATATATATATATATATATATATGTATCACAGAAATAAAAGTGTGACGCTTAATAATTAAGTTAAATCTCCCGTTGAAGCCTGAAGAGCGGGAGCGAAACCGGTTCCTTCGCTTTTAATATGTCTAGTAATATTAAGCTTCACACTTTTTTTACATCTGTGATTAAATTTGTACCTACAAAAATATCTTTAAATATATATATATATATATATATATATATATATATATATATATATATATATATATATATATATATATATATATATATATATATATATATATATATATATATATATACATACATATGTGTGTTAAAAAACGTAACATTTGTTGGTGCCTGTATAACATGTATGCACATACCAGGTGTAACACCAAAATTGCTTCGATGATCTGTAGATTTAATTTGTTTTTTTCCTGGTGTAGGATTGTTGTGTCATCAATCAATATTTTTCTACTGTAAATCTGAACAGGAATGTTGGTGTAAATGTTTCGCAATGGACAAATGGTCAGACATGTGTAAAGTAAGACGACTTGATAATGTAGTTGTTGTATATCCAACATATCTATTTGTTTTTCACTTGGAGATACATTCTCCCAATGGACATTTGAATTGATATATAATGTTGGTTTTATGTAATACATCAGTTGGTGATGTATTACGAATTATTGCGAATAATTAAACTGATTGTATCGTTTTTTTGTTTTTTTTGTATAATATATGATTTATTTTAAATTTTATTGGGATCAGTTGGAGACTGGCACTAATAAGTTTTTCTTAATGATTTTTTAACGTGTTTGTAGTTATCATGCATCTGGTTATAATATAAAAGTTTGATATATTTAGGGTCGTTAGAGGAAGTACCATGTTCTATTTAAAGTTTGTTGAGGTTTTGATAAATTGTCTTATTTGTTCATCTCCGATGTGGTTAGGGAATTCATTACTAATTAGAGTGTGCTTAATATTTGTTATTTCAGTGTAGAGGAGTAATTAATTTCTACTCGGTTAATTACATTCTGTATAAGTGCTATCTTGTAGTAATTAAAACATTCCCTCTCATATCTAAGAATGCAAGTGTTTTTGCTGTCTGTTTTTTTATATAAGGAAGTAGTAAATGTGTTATTGTTTATGTCTATTAAAATGTCAAGTTTTTTGAAACTTTTTTTGGAGTTAAGTATGTCGTCTATGTTTTTAACTAAAATAAGAATTTCATCTACGTATCGTAAGTAGATGCAGGGATACTCATTGGTGTAAAATATATTATTTTCCAGGTCGGCCATGCAGAAAAATAACGTAACATTTGTTGGTGCTTTTAAAACACGTAATGTTCATATATGCACATATATAAGTTCCAAAATTTGTCATAGTCAGAGGATAGTGGGAGCACATGATCTCACTATCAATAAAATTAAAGTAAACGCAGAATAATTTATTAACACTTATACACATACGCGCAAACACACGCAGATATACACAGGCACGCACGCACATATATACACGCACACATAAACACACACACACACACACACATATATATATATATATGTGTGTGTGTGTGTGGTAAGAAACGTGCACAAAGAAAGAAAGAAAGAAAAAAAAATGAGAGTGAAGGAGAAAAAAAGAGGGAAGGAGAAATAAAGAAAGATAGAAGAAAGAAAGAAGGAAAGAGAAGAGGGGAAAGAAAGGAAAAAAAGAAAGAGAATGACAGATAGATAAAGATAGATAGATAGAGAGAGAGAGAGAAAGAAAGAGAGAGAGAGAGAAGATAAAAATGAAATAAATCTTGTTTACATGGCCAGGGAGATGATCTCTCATATTCTGCTATTCTGCCAAAAGCCCGGGGTGTTCATATGGGAAAGCCAACAGCAGATGCAGATGGTTCGCCAACCGAAGTGTAGAGAGCTTTCAGGCTACTCCTATAATCTGTAACTTATAATCCATATACATACATACATATATATATATATATATATACATATATATATATATATATATATATATATATATATATATATATATATATATATATATATATATATATATATATATATATATATATAGTGTATGTGTGTGTGTGAGAGAGAGAGAGAGAAAAAGAGAGTAAGAAAGAATGAAATGAAGAAAAAGAAAGGTGCAGAAAGAGAAAGAATAACATTGGGTATATAGAATCAAGAGTATGTGCTGAGAGACAGTTTCATTCTTTCGGCTCCATTAATACTCTATTCACAAAGATGAGCATACTTTCCCCTTTGAATTTTTTAAGTTTAAATCAATATGTACATACACTACGAAATAATCAAATGTATTTACAAACTGAGATAATCTTACATTAAAGTAAGTTTGAGATTAATTCGGTGTATTATGACGTAGCGGAAACATATCATTATTTGCTATTTACCCTTTCTAGCGGGTAGGACGTTAACATTCTGGCCATGAAACCCCGGTTCGAATCGCATCATGGTCGATTTCTCAGGAAGGAGACTTCCTGATGTTATCGGACTGGAGGGTTCGATCCCAACGTGCGGCACTTTCGGAAAATGCCATAAAAACCATACCACAGGTTGACACAAGCTTTGTGAGTGAAACTGTGTAGACTGAACGAAGTCACAAGTCATCGTGGCCGAGGGCTTGAGCGCGCTGGCCTTGTTCAAATTGTTGATCACGCTAGATAACACTCTCTGTCCCAGAAACTGTCACTAAGGTCCGCTCAGCATAGTTGCAGTATAAGCCACAGGTGGGCTCTGTGGGTGTTGAACAAACACAAATTCGCCTGAGCGAGCGTCTGCAATAGGGATTGGTTAGCCGCCCTAGTAGACGAGTATGCTCGAATACGAGTGGCCAGCTTTAGTATACTCATTCAAAAATATCATGAATAACAGAAGAGATAAACTTGCATCTATATAGAGATGCTGTATTAATTATTTAAAA
The DNA here is from genome assembly GCA_964036315.1 of Acanthosepion esculentum. Taxonomy (NCBI): domain Eukaryota; kingdom Metazoa; phylum Mollusca; class Cephalopoda; order Sepiida; family Sepiidae; genus Acanthosepion; species Acanthosepion esculentum. Next base: position 11,915,286 of record OZ038485.1, on the reverse strand, counting down.
AAAAATATGATTGGTTACAGTTTAAATGAATAAAATAAATCAATAATTCAAATAGAGTAAATATGATTTTAAATCAATAATAATGAAAGTTAATCGAGTAATTTTTAGATCTTGCTTAAAAAAATAAGCACAATCTATATAAAAATAAAATGAATCGACTATTAACATAAACGCGTTGTCGAATCATCTATATTTAAGAAGAAATAGATTGAAATAATCAGTCAGACTAAAGGAAGACTATTAAATAGAACAAAATAATGTAGATCTACACAGAATTTAGAATATATACCAAAAGCAGAAACGAAAATGAAGAATAGAAAAATAATTTCGTTTAATTCACCATACAATGAGGATGTTCATTCAAATGAATGTTTTTTTTTAACTTATAAACAAAATAATGATAAATAAATATTATACAAAATATTTATATATAAACGCCATAAAATTAGTTTACATCTGCATGGATAAATTTGGAAAAGCATAAAACAAAATGAGGTTGCCATTATTTATATTCAGACTAATATCCTCATCTTTGTTGTTATTGCAACCTGATGGCATCTGTTTGGATTTCGGGAATGAGGAATTATCATTATTCATATACAGACTAATATCCTCATCTGTTTTTATTATCACCTGATCGCATGTGACTGAATTTCTGGGATGAGTTCATCATTACTTACATTCAGATAAATATCCTCATCTTTGTTGTTATTATCACCTGATCGCATCTTTTTGGATTTCGGGAATGAGGAATTATCATTATTTATATTCAGACTAATATCCTCATCTGTTTTTTTTTCTATCACTGGATCGCATCTGTCTGAATTTCTGGGATGAGGTTAACCTTATTTACATTCAGATTAATATCCTCATCTTCGTAGTTATTATCATCTGATCGCATCTCTCTGGATTTCGGGAATGAGATTTTATCATTATTTACATTGAAACTAACAACCTCATCTTTGAAATTATTATCATCTGATCGCATCTCTTTGGATTTCGGGAATAAGGAGTTATCATTATTTACACTATTTATATTCGGACAATGACGTATTGGATTAATCCGTTGGTTTGTTAATTTGCTGACGTTGTGATTGTGAGTTCAATACCTGGGTCGGGCAGTGTGTACTTGCACTCAGTGCAAACTAGAATTAGACGATATCTCTAGACATAAGAATTGGAATGAAAACAGTCTAGAATCGTAGATCAAATAAAGGGTTCAGTTCATAATTTCCTGTCGGTTACACACTTCAATATACACCCGAGGAAGGCCGTAAAGCCCAACGACAGAAACGTGATGACAACAACAAAGATGTAAATTGTTTAAATAAGCGTCACATTGAATATTGTGGACTGGCGCTATAGAATCACAAACACAGAACTGTACTAAATAACAAAGAACATCCCTTGTGAACTACCAACAGCAGCAACCACTAAAATGGATAGCACATTTAGCTCGAAGATATTGACATTCCACTCTACATCAAATAAACGGTTACGAAGAAAAACCCCATCAATACTGAGATTACAATTTGAGATTCTTATTTTCCAGAAAAATTTGATAAATTTCAAGCATAAACAGTACTGGCTGATGGGTCATCGGCATCAGCGACGGTCACTTCACTGTTTCAATCTTCGGGGGCAGAAGAAACAGACAACCTCTTCCAGGTTGATCTGTTGGGGGTGGCTCTCACAAGATCCGGCATTGTCATGTTCGTCCACTCTTTGATTTTTTTCCCCGGCTGATGGGTCATCGGCATCATCAACAGTCAGTTCACTGGTTCAAACTTCGGGGGACAGAAGAAACAGAAAACTTCCTCCAGGATGATCTGTTGTGTGTGGCCCTCAAAAGTTCCGGCATTGTCATGTTCGTCCACTCTTTGATTTTTTTCTGATCAGGTTTTGCGTTGCCGTCTCCGCTTGCGTTCGCCTTCAACAGTACCGTGCATGATGGTTTGCAGATATTCTTATGCCACTGAAATGGTCAAAAACCGATGCTTAATAGTGCCGAAAAGAGACTCCTGTCTGCCCACGAGACATTTGGCCTTGATCCGTACATAATCATTCGTTCTGGTCCCTCCAGTAGGAGATGAGCTTTGTCAATCATTTGTTATCGAACGCCTGGACCCTTTTTCCTGTCTCAAACAGGAATGTGCAAGTCTCACACAACATAGAGGAGGATGTTGCTCTTCCATAGCCTTTCCAGTCTGGTCATCGCTGCTGTGGGTGTGGCGATCCTTGTGAGGAGTTTGGCTTTACGGTTTCTATATTTTAACAGTGTTATTCTTAAGCATTTAAAGCTAGACACTTCATCCAATGGTTTACCGTCCATACTAACGCTGTCACTGGTGTTGCCCGTGATAAACTTCATTACTTTTCTTTGCTCTGTGTTCAGATTCATTCAGTATGTGCCGGGTCCTTCACAAAGTTTGTCGGCCAGGTTTTACAGCTGACTTAATTAAAAGAAAAACTTGGAGTTCCAACGAATTATTTATTTCATGTAAACATTTCACCTAGGTTTTGCTAGCCTTGGTCACCTCTTTAATCTGTGTAAAACAATGCAAAGGAACAAGAAACGCTTAAGAATTAAAATCAATGAAAAAACCGAGTTGATGACGTTTACAAAGTATGAGCATACGCTTTTTCTTTTAACGAGATCAATGCCTTATTCGTATCAAAGTTATTTCCATGAAATAAATCATTCGTTGGAACTACAAGTTTTTCTTTTAATTATGCATCTACCAAAGGAGACAAGCATCATAACTTTAAAGCTGACTGTTACATCAGGTCAATATTGTCTGCGAAGCGCAGTTTACAGACAGGTCTACCACCAATAGAGATAGTGCATTCATAGCTTTTCTTACAAAATTCCTTATAGAAACAGATTAAAGATTATTAGAAAGAGAAGACATCCCTGTCTATGAAAGCTGAATGTTTCCTTGGAGGGAAACGGCTTGTATTACCAATACAATTTCCCAGTGATAATTGATTTCAGACCTGTAAGATTGAACCAGAATGAGGCGTTTTCTTTATCTAAATCTTATCAGAAAAATATCCCCCAGCCAAAATCTTGAGGTGATGGGCCCAAATATATCTAAGCGATTGATTTTCCTCTCTTAATATCCGTGGGTAATATGAATGCGAACAAGATGATAAACGGAGGAAAAAACGTTTATTTCGCATTGCCGAAGGAAACTGTTATTTCTTTATTTCCCGAAATCTTCTTTGGTGTTTATCATTCAAACATATTTCGCACTTGAGGCGACGTTCAGCTACTTTTATTGTAACGTTCTTCTCTTATTGCACGTTTGGAAGTTTTAATTTAATACGAAACACAACAACAAAGAAGAAAATAGATTAACGGAGGTGTGTTTTTGATCGATCAATAAAATCCGTTCTTTTCGTTTTCTCCTCTTCGCATTCTTGTCCTTGCTCGGAACGGAAGAATTTCCGAACGTTAAAACAGTGCCTGGTGCTCGAGGTTATTTCGTCTTCAAAAACAGTTTCTCATCAATGTTAAGAATAAAATGATTCATCCTATCTACAAAATTTCTATTTAGATCAAAGCCATAATAGGCAACGTTTATAATATTAAACACACGTATGTCTGCAGATTTTTATTAGCCTGTACCAATGGAATGCGTTCTCAGCTGAATTCACTCACAATAAAAAGGAACATGAGACGCCAGGCAGAATTCGGTGAAGTGAGTTCAACGCTTTTGTTTGGATTTCGACTCCTAAATTGATGGATATCAACTTCCAGGTAATCTATCTATCTATTTATCTATCTATCTATCTATCTATCTATCTATATATATATATATCTATCTATCTATCTATCTATTTTGGCGTGGGTTAATTGTTAGTAAGGCTTGTCGAACGTTATACACTCCTGATCAAAAATTTAAGACCACTAGAAATTTTTTTAAAAAAGATTGTTTTTCATGGAAAAATGTTAAACATTTCTTACTTAAGGTTACTAATTTTATTATCTAAAAGGTTATGTAGACAAAAAGTTATAATCTGAATATTTTATTGAGAAATTGACATTTTTATAAAACGAGGCGTTTTACACTTGATCAAAATTATAAGACCAGAGATAAAAATTCTACGAAATTGTACGAAAATTGTACGAAAACATTCAACAACCAAATTTAATAATGAGTTCTACCTCCACTGGTTTGGATGACTTCAGAAATTCTTTAGGGCATGCAAGAAATTAGTGTTTCCATTAAGCTGCGAGGACTATTGCTCCAGCTTCTGAAGATAGCTTCACGGAGTTCATTTTTTGTTGAATATTGTTTGCCATTTCGATAAACATCTCTTGCCATCCATCCCCAAATATTTTCAATTGGCTTCAAGTCCGGTGAGCATGCAGGATGTCTCAAGAGATGGACCCCATTTTCTTGTAGAAAGGTCAAGGTCCGGAATGCAGCGGGGATTGAAGCATTATCCTGTTGGAATAACCATCCATCCCCACACAAACGATGGCCCTCCGTCACCAAGGATGCATTTTCTAGCATGCTGACATAACTAACCGCTGTCTGACGACCCTGCACCACCTGGAGCTCCATCGTCCCTCTGTAAGAAAAGGCACCCCATAACATTAGGGACCCACACCACTATGATGTGTGGAGAAAATTTCAGAAGGCATGTTTTTGTTATGCCAATATCGTTGGAAGCCATCAGGACCATCTAGATTGAATTTTTTCTCATCAGAAAACAGGACTTTCTTCCACTTCTCAATGTCCCATGTTTGGTATTCACGACCAAACCTTAAACGGTTCACTTTATGACATGGAAACAACCGAGGAATTTGTTTTTGCTTTTCATTTACATGCCTTTTTGTCGTAAGAGTCGTCCGATGGTTACTGGACAGCAGTCAGCATCTGTGGCTGCCTTAATTTGACTAGAAGAAAGTCCACTGGCTTTCACAACAACCGGTCTTATTCTCCTACTAAATGCGGAGGAATTTTTTGGGGGCCTACCAGTAGACTTTGCGTTTCCGTAATTTGCTCAGTCCTTTAGAAAGTTGCAAGTCACAGTTTTACTGCGATTTACCTTAGCTGTGATCGCCCGCTGTGACAAACCTTGATTATGGAAATCTAGAATTCGAGCGCGCTCAACTTCGGGTAGTTCGCTTGCTTTAGGCATGGTGACACCTTTACGCAGTGATTGCTAATCTCTAACTGAACTAAAAACATTGGAATTACCCCAGATCTAACAATTTATACCCCCCTGGTCTTATAATTTTGATCAAGTGTAAAACGCCTCATTTTATAAAAATGTCCATTTCTGAATGAATTCATTGGATTATAACATTTTTTCTACATAACCTTTTAGATTATAGAATTAGTAACCGTAAGTAAGAAAAAGTTTATAATGTATCCATGATAAACAGTGCCTTATAAAAAATTTTCACGTGGTCTTAAATTTTTGATGACGAGTGTATCTAAATAGTGTGCACAGAACAAAATCGTCATGTAATAATATATCTAGGGTTGTTATTTCATAAAATAATTATCTATCTATCTATCTATCTCTCTATATATCTATCTATACATACATAGATACATAGATACATATATATATATATATATATATATATATATATATATATATATATATATATATATATATATATATATAATATTAGTGGTAAATATACACATACATATGCAATCAATTGCATCGTATTTACGATTCTAATGGAATAAATTATGACCATGGAATATTATTTTTATTACATATAATATTAGTGTTTAAGTCTTTTTATTATTATATATATATATATATATATATATATATATATATATATATATATATATATATATATGTGTGTGTGTGTGTGTTAGTTGAAATCAAAAAGAAAAAACATCAGTGAGACTACAACAGGTGTTTGACTGTTTTGAAATAATAATAATAATAATAATAATAATAATAATAATAATAATAATAATAATAATATTTATATATATATATATATATATATATATATATATATATATATATATATATATATATATATATATATATTTATTTATTTATTTATTAAATCATAGGTGATAAAGCCACTAAATCGCAAGTGATTAATGAGAGTGAAGGAAACTTAGAAAATATTAATGAGGAGAAACGATAAATGAATTGGATTGAAGATGACAGAAGACGACGATTGACATCGGATTTACATTCTTGAATAATATAGTTGACAAGAAAGCAAAAACCGGAAAGTGTGTCCCGCAGGCGAGAAGAGCAAGAGAATAATCTGTTAAAATTAAACTTTTAAACTTCAGCAGTAAAAGGATGAGACCTTGCTGCCAATCGAGTACTGCGCTTAAATTCATGAAATCGAGTTTCCAAACAGAAACGCTTTTCAGATCATCAAAATATGTATAGGAATTGCAAAGAAAAAATACATTACGGCAATAGAAAGTCATTGAAACCGAGATGCCAGGACAGGTAATGAAGCAGATTCTTCAATCACATCACCAGAAGTGGCAAAACTATTCTTTCTTTCTTTCTTTCTTTCTTTCTTCTGTCAGTGTGTTTAGTTTTCCGTCTTTACAGCAACGAATGTTTTGTCGAAAGAGGTTTTCACTTATGCAAGTTGATTTTAAAAATTATCTTATTCATTCATCAAATAATTCATTTAATTAATTACCTTAACAGAGTTAATAATTCTTTTGACCTAAAAAGTGATTAAGTCTTGATCGAATTCATTTTATTGACAGAAATGTAAATATTATTTCAAAACAGTCAAACACCTGTTGTAGGCTCGCTGATGTTATTTTACTTTTTGATTTCAACTAACATCATATCATATTCCTGGAAATAGAGACCAAATTAGAACTAAAATATAAAATGTTAAATTGATATAATATATTAAAGGAAACATATATAGACCCATATTAAACTAATACATTATTAAACCCAATCTAGACGTTGACGTTTTTTATGTTCTTTAAAAATTAAGCTTTCATTTTCATATTTAATAATATTTAATAATATCTATCTATCTATCTATCTATCTATCTATCTATCTATCTATCTATCTATCTATCTATCTATCTCAGCCTACTCATATCTATCTATCTATCTATCTATCTATCTCAGCCTTCTCATATCTATCTATCTATCTATCTATCTATCTATCTATCTATCTATCTATCTATCTAAACCTGCTCATATCTATCTATCTAAGCCTGCTCATATCTATCTATCTATCTATCTATCTATCTATCTATCTATCTATCTATCTAAGCCTGCTCATATCTATCTATCTATCTATCTATCTATCTATCTATCTATCTATCTATCTATCTGTCTATCTAAGCCTGCTCATATCTATCTATCTATCTATCTATCTATCTATCTATCTATCTATCTATCTATCTATCTATCTATCTCAGCCTTCTCCTATCTATCTATCTATCTATCTATCTATCTATCTATCTATCTATCTATCTAACTTAGCCTGCTCATATCTATCTATCTATCTATCTATCTATCTATCTATCTATCTATCTATCTATCTATCTCAGCCTACTCATCTCCCTCTCTCTCTCTCTCTCTCTTTATGTATCTGTGATACTTTTGTGACACTGGTAGTATGAAATTAGGATTACAAGGGGTCATGTGAAAACCCAGTATCTGGAATTGGATAAATGGAAGGGTTAAAAACGTTATGGTGAAAACATGAAGTGAAATGAGAAGCGAAAAAAAAATGAGATTTTTTTCTTTCTGATAAGCAGCAACACAGAATGGAATAGCAATGTAAAATGTAAGCCGAAAGACAAATCGAATTATTAGAATTCGCAACGCCAGTAATGTAAACAATGTAGAGTATCGTTTTGTAAACATGTTAAATGGACAGAAAATTTTATGGGTCATATTGGAAAATCGACAACAAAGGCATTTATTTGACGTTAAGGACATAGCAATAATTTATGAACAAAAGTTTGTTATCGTAAAAATGATTGTTTTGAATAAGTAACCCATCGCGAGACGATTGTTGTTAGTATATAGAAAGTAATGATAAACCATGTTTGTTCTCGAAGAATATATTGTTTGGCATAACTGGACCTTTTTTAACGTTTAGTGACGTTTCTCCAAAATTGGAGAAAATAATTAATTAATATGGATATTGATGAGTCCTGGAGTGCAATAGGATTTTGGCAAGACACATATAAACAGAGTGCTTAAGCGACACAGCAGTTGGAGCGAGAGACGACAAGAGACGCAGACAAGACGAGACAGCAGCTGATGAAGGAGCTGTGAACGCCACGTTACCTGCTGTCGAGAAAATTCCCGGTCGAACTTTTTCTCTGCAGAACCCGCTTCAAGTTTTAGAAGATAAAGGCACATTGTTACGACAAAGAGTTTAACGGAGAGGGTTAATTTTGTTGTATCAAAAACTATATAAAACAATTGAAAATTAACCCGGCGACCGTCTTCGTTATTTTGTTATGTTATTTTTATTTTCGCCAGTGAGGGCGTTCGTTATCCTTTTGCAGCGCGGTTCCGACATGGTCCGATCCAGCGCTCAAGTACGGACGAAATTCGATCTCCGCTGCTCTGTGATCAAGGAAGACAACGTGGGCCAAAAGCAGATTAAGGAACGAATTGTACAGCAGATAACCTTCAGTAGATCAGCGGCACTACTGACCAGCGTCGGAACAACCCAACATCGAGCCGGGCCGGCCGTATTATATATCTATCTTTTCTGATTTATTATTATTATTATTATTATTATTATTATTATTATTATTATTATTATTATTAATAATAATAATAATAATAATAATAATAATAATAAATGCAAATACATCACTGTACACTGGCTGAAGCTGCAAAATACTTAAAAAAAGAATGCAAAGACAGAGGCAAACGACCAGATACAGAAACAATAGCAAGATAAATCGCTTCATGGCCAATACTCTGCCCGTACCAAACAAGCTGACGTAGACAAAAACAGCACCCATCAGTGGCTACGTAGTGCAAGGTTGAAAGCTGAAACTAAAGGTTTTATCCTTGCTGCACAGTACCAATGCTTGTTAACTAGGAATTATCAAGCACATATACTAAAATACTGTGTTAGCCCAAAATGCAGATTCTGTGATAAATATCCAGAAACCATTGATCATCTTGCATCAGGTTGCACGATATTGGCACCCACTGAATATAAAAACCGGCATGACAGAGTGGGCCAATATCTGCACTAGAAAATTTGCAACATCTACGGGAAGGAAACTGAAACAAACTGGTACGAACACCACCCTGACCCGGTTACGGAGATAGGACCTGTTACAATTCTATGGGACTAAACAATACACACTGACAGAACAATCAAAGCCAACCGCCCCGACATTGTTATTAAAGATCAGAAACATAATATATGCCACCTTATTGATATGGCAGCCCCTGCATACTGCAACGCATCTTTGAAGATATTCGAAAAGCTGTCAAAATACAAGGACCTTGAAATAGAAATCTGGCACATGGGAACATCAACAATCCTTGTTGTAGTTGGAGCCCTTGGACTGGTTGGAAAAGATTCCAGTAGGCTAATTGAAGGGATCCCTGGAAGTCCATGCCTCAAAGAGATACAAAAAAAGTATTCTAACAAGTACAGCCCACACTTTGCGAACGGCTTTACCTATATAATTTTTTTTTTTTTTGCCGTGGAAAGTGTCATGATACCATTTCTAAACTTAGGTCTCTGGGCGGGACCCGGAAAGAAATGTGTAAACGCCAGATATCAAAGAAAATAAAAATAATAATAATATTTGATTTCTGTCGTATACTCATTTCCTTTCGACTCGATAACCAGATACTTACGGTCAGAAATAGCAGCCTGTCATTTTCACTGAAGATTTTTTACGCACACATTTTATATTGAAAAGCCTAAGGTGTGAGTTGTACTTGGGAGAATAAACAAAAACATTCTTAAAGGCATTGGATACCTTCAATAAGTCTATAAGAACCGAGGGCCCTCCAACCATAAGTACAATTATCGATGTCTTCATGTGCCTTGTATTTTGACAGTTTTATGAAAATCTTCATAGATACATTAAAGTCTGCAACTACCGTGTCTATAAGAAAGGACCTTCTGTTTTTATGCTATTTCATCATTAGGTTAGAAAGATCAGCTTTGATTGTTCTGTCTTTGTGTATTGGAAAGTCCCATAAAATTCTTTCAGGTTCTTTCTCTGTAACCGAGTCTGTGCGACTTTCATACCAGTTTCGTTCAGTTTCCATCCCATAAAAGTTGCATATTTTACAGGGCAAAACCTACTCCGCCGAGTTTTATATTTAGTAGGTCCTAACACGAAACAACCTGACACAAAAGAGTCAATCGTTTCTGTATATTTATCAAATAATCTGCATTCCGGGCTAAAACAAATGTTCAGTATATGTGCCTGGTAATTTCTAATTAGCAAATATTCGTCCTGTGCATCAAGAATAAAACCTTCGCTTTCAGCTTTTAAACGTGTACTACATAACCACTGATGTGTACGGGGTATATCTACATCAGGTTGTTTGATATGGGCTGAGTATTGACCAGGAAGAGGCTTATCTTTCTATTAATTCTGTATTGGGTACATTGCATTAGTTTTTGCTTTTTTTTATTTTTAAGTTCTTTGCCGATGGAGGAGGTGTATTATTGTTTATTTTCACTTCTTCACCCCCTTGAAATTCATTTATGAATTTATTGGCTTTCATTATTACTGGATAAGCATTTCTGTTTCTTTCATGTGCTTTGATAGAGATCATCATCCAGTAAAAGTTGCATATATTCCTGTGAAGATATTGACCCACTCTATCATACCGCGTTTCATAGTCATGATCGCTAACACAGCACAACCTGTTATATTATTATTATTATTGTTGTTTTTATTTTCTTTGATATCTGGCGTTTACACATTTCTTTCCGGGTCCCGCCCAGGTACCTAAGGTTAGAAATGGTATCATGACACTTTCAACTGCAAAAAAATAAAAAATAAAAAATAAAAAAATAAAAAAAATATTACATAGATAAAGCTCTTCGTAAAGTGCGGGCTGTACTTGTCAGAATAATTTTTTGTATCTCTTTGAGGCATGGACTTCCAGGGATCCTTTCAATTAGTCTACTGGAATCTTTTCCAACCAATCCTAAGGCTCCAAATACAACAGGGATTGTTGATGTTCCCATGTGCCACATTTTTGAGATTTCTATTTCAAGGTCCTTGTATTTTTGACAGCTTTTCGAATATCTTCAAAGATACATTGCAGTCTGCAGGGGCTGCCATATCAATAAGGAAGCATTTTCTTTGTTTGTGATCTTTAATAACAATGTCTGGACGGTTGGCTTTGATTGTTCTGTCACTGTGTATTGTGTAGTCCCATAGAATTGTAACAGATCCTATCTCCGTAACCGGTTCTGGGTGGTATTCGTACCAGTTTATTTCAGTTTCCTTCCCGTAAAAGTTGCAAATTTTCCAGTGCAGATATTGGCCCACTCAGTCATGCCGGTTTTTATATATAGTGGGTGCCAATAACGTGCAACCTGATACAAGATGAGCAATGGTTTCTGAATATTTATCACAGAATCTGCATTTTGGTCTAACAGAGTATTTTAGTATATGTGCTAGATAATTCCTAGTTAACAAGCATTGGTCCTGTGCAGCAAGGATAAAACCTTCAGTTTCAGCTTTCAACCATGCACTACGTAACCACTGATAGGTACGGTTTTTGTCTACGTCAGTTTGTTTGGTACGGCCAGAGTATTGGCCATGAAGCGGTTTACCTTGTCATTGTTTCTGTATCTTATCGGTTGCATCTGTCTTTGCTTTCTTTTTGCCGTGTTGTACTTGTATTTCTGCGCTATTATTATTATTATTATTATTATTATTATTATTATTATTATTATTTCCATTGGTTTCTTTTGTATACACAATTCCTTCCATGTTCCAACTGCCATATCAATAAGAAAGCACATTAAATAAAAATAAATAAATTATAAAATTATAATATCACACACATTTTACCTAGATAGAAACCTTCCTAATGTGTGAGCTGTACTTGTGAGTACATTTTGTTTTGTATTTCTTACAGCTGGTTTTATTGATGTCTTCATGTGCCACATCTTTTAGATTTCCACTTCAAGATACTTGTATTTTCATAGTTTTTTTTTGTAATTATCTTATTATTGTAATCTGCAGGAACATCCATAATAAGAAAGTATATTCTGTTTTTGTAATGAAATTACGATATCTGAGCGATTTGTGTTGATTGTTCTGTCTGTGTTTATTATAAAGTTCCATAACATTTTTGCAGATTCTATCTCTGTAACCTGGTCTGGCCGATGTTCATACCAGTTCTAGTTGAAGTAATCCTCTGCCGACTTCTGATCTGGAAACATGTAGACAATCATCATCAGCCTTAGCATGATGCATGCTATGGCAGGTGAGAAGCGTTTCCGTTTTGACATCCGTTCGCTTAATGTCATCTATGTTCCAATTAAGAACTTTGAAACTGTATTTTACCACAAGGACAACCAAAGTGTTTATGGCTGATATTCTGTTTTGGGAAATTCAACTCGGTGTTTAACGTAAGAAGCACACGTCTTTTGTATTCTTTTCTTACTTTCTCCATTGTTTCGGCATTTTGTATTCCATCTCCTTCGCTGGCCCCGAGTTATTTATAGGCTCTCTTCATGCTTCCAGTTGACTAATCTTTGTGACAAAACCGAAATCTGCTGAGTGTGTTTCTGTAATTCTCTCTTTCCTTACTGTTACTTTTACATATTTATCTAATACGAAATCGATACTAATGTCATCACTGAATTATTTTATAGTATATTGAGGATACCTTTCAATTCATTGTCGTCTTTGGCAAAGAGTTTTCTATCATCCATGTAGAATAGATGATTAAAAACTTTCTTTTTTACTTAGTGTCCGTATTTATTACTGTTTAGTTCATGCAAAAGGTGGATTCAGGACAGACACACGAGGGAGTCTTTACAGATTATTCTTCGGATATTCAAACATTTTTAAGTAGCAGTAGCTTTGATTTGATTAAGGTATAATGTGGTTTTCCATAGTTCCATGATATAATTAAGTAAATTTACAATCACCAAGGAAACTTTGTACATTTCTAAAACCTTAAGAATCCAAGAGTCTGGCATACTATCAAAGACTTTACGGTAATCTATCCAAGCCCTGCCGAGATTTCTTTTTCCTGCAATTTTCTAGGTTCATTTTATTTATTAGTAGTTGATCTTGGGAACCATATGAACCTTTTCGACATCCTCTCTGTTCCAGTGGGAGAATGTTGTTTTCAACGAGAAAAGAATCCTAACCCTAAGTACATTTCCCCAGGAGAGATGTGATTAATTTATATGCGGTGGACAGACATATTATTGGCCTATAGAAAAAGACGAGCTGGCCGTCGAGCTTTTTTTTGTATCGTCTTAGCTGAGGAGGAAGTGACGTAAGTCGGCGCTGATTGAACAGCAGTGGCTTTTATTGACGGAGTCCATTTGTTGCGTGCTTGGCGTATTTTTTGTTTGTTTCAGGATCGCCTGCCGGAATAGTACTGTTTCGGTAGGGTCTCTTGGGCGAGCAAGTATGATGTTGGAAGACCCGAAACTTGCCATGACTCCAAGTCATAACATCACTGACGAGGCGATCCTGAGCACTCATGGGAGTGTTTTCATAACAAATTCATAACAGATAGATCTTTTCTTTCATCAGGTTTATACCTTCACTGATCCACACTAGAATTTCTTTGGGGTTATTAATTAGCATTGATCAAATTTTCGCAAGAGTTTTATGAAAACCATGAGAGATGATAGAGCCAAAATTTGGGTATCTTTTCATTTCCTGAGGATTTCCAATTTTGGCATTTTGTTAGAGATTGTCGAATTTTATTCTTGGTTATATTTTTATATTTTATTCTTGCTTTATATTTTTTGGTTTACTTTTTTTTTGCACAGGTTTATCCTTCATTTTTTCTTGTTTTGGTTTGATCCACTCTACATTGGGATTATATTCCTTTAGGTTGGTTCTAAATATCCTGTCAAAATGTTTTAACTTTTTCACAAGATGGTGGCTTTTTGACTTCTATAAGACGCCTTTCCAATTTCCCCGTAAAATTATTTAAATTGGTTAATGCTGTCATAATCATTGCCTTCAGTTCATCTATGATGTTATAAGGATGTTTTTTGGTCTCTCGCTCAATTGCAGAGCGCACACCATAATCAAGCGTGTTGCAGTCTGGGGAATTAGGTGACCAGATGTAAGGGGTGATGTTCTCACATAAATTTTCTGACAGCCATAACTGTGTGCTCCTGCTTGTTTAGCATGGTGCAGAAACCTGTTGCCATACATAGTATCTTCCAGCAGCCACTCTCTTGACGCAGGTCAGTACTACCTCCTTGACTGGATGTAGGCTTCCGCGTTGAGTCCGAGGCTCTTACCAACAAATTCGGGAGTTCTTTTGTTATCAGATTGAGATTTCTGAGCTGTAGTACCTTCGTAATAACCATTAAACTCATCCAGTTATTACTGAATCCTCGGAACTGTTCTCAGATTGACGCCCAAACACGTTGGAATGTTCGTATAGGAGATTCCGGTGCAAATGCCAAGCAGTACAGCGTGCTGTTTCCAAATTTCTGGCGGAGAAAATTGCGTCAGTGTGCTCATTTTGCCAGAGACGGTGTCCAATTGACCCCATTATACTGTGCAGTCGACAAAATCTAAAACAAACAACGTACATGCACGAAATTAAAAATGTAAAATAACGACAA
>OZ038485.1:11890498-11895498 GCA_964036315.1 Acanthosepion esculentum | reverse complement strand
ATGTGACTGAAGCTACAATTCCATATCATATTCTTCTTTGTCAAGAATCTCTAAATCCATAGCAGAAACACCGGACCAGATATGAAGGCAATATTCAATGTATGGACGAATGGTAGATTTGTAAATGTCTAAGATAATTTGGGAAACTGACTGTAGCCGAGATGCCAGGTGATTACGTTTCTATCATTCTCGCCACTTGATTCTGTTTTCTAATTCTTTCACAGTCAGTAACCTCCGTGTGTCTTAGTGGCTTTACTGCCTTGATATTGGTTAGAAAAGAAGGTAAATAAACTTTAAACATTTCAAGTCTCTTCTTCATCTCTGAGGAGGTTGTCTGGAATTCTGTTTGAATTTCTAGGATGAGGAGTTACATTTACATCTATTAACATGCGGACTATTGTCATAATCTTTGTTGTTATCATCGCAACGTTTGGGTCGTTGTCTGCGCACCGTCATGTGTCGATCTTAACCTTAATATATAATTCACTTGGTAAAGAGGAGTTTAATAAGAGATGAAATAAAGAGTCATTGCTCTATTTTCTTAATATTTCGCCAGCAATTATTTTTGTTCAAAGATCCTCCCTTCGTTTTCATTGTTTCAATGCCTTTGTCTTTTGTGCAAATCGACGCGCCTTCCCTGATAACCATATTGTCTCATTATGCTTGCCTAATCATCTAATCACGAATTGTGAAAGAAAAACCGATTTGAACGCAAGCACCTCGATGAATCGATTCAAAGGGAACATTTGCCGAAACTTCAAAATAGTCGTTATAATTAATTGTGCTTTAATAATAAAAGATTGGCATTCAGGCAACGTGATATGACAACAGTTCATCTCCGCAGACACTCTACGCCTTCGTATAGATAATGCCGATAAAAACAAAGCAGAAGATGGTATAATAGAGAAGAAAGACTGGAAAATCACATTTTCTGCATGGGGACCAAATCAGCAAATTCTGAACAGATATACACGCTTTTCACTTCACACACATAAACACGCATATATATATATATATATATATATATAGATATAGATATAGATATATATATATATATATATATATATATATATATATATATATATATATATACATATATATATATATATATATATATATATATATATATATATATATATATATATAACACAGAAATAAATACTTTCATAAAAAAAACAACCAATTTTGTTTCATTTATTTTATCCAGATATTATATATATATATATATATATATATATATATATATATATATATATATATATATATTTCTGAGATGAGGTATTATGTACACTATTTACATTATTCGGACTATTGTCCTCATCTTTGTCGCCATATTTATTACAACGTTTCGGCCCTTTAGTATCTGTCTATATTTCTGAGATGAGGTATTATGTACACTATTTACATTATTCGGACTATTGTCCTCATCTTTGTCGCCATATTTATTACAACGTTTCGGCCCTTTAGTATCTGTCTATATTTCTGAGATGAGGTATTATGTACACTATTTACATTATTCGGACTATTGTCCTCATCTTTGTCGCCATATTTATTACAACGTTTCGGCCCTTTAGTATCTGTCTATATTTCTGAGATGAGGTATTATGTACACTATTTACATTATTCGGACTATTGTCCTCATCTTTGTCGCCATATTTATTACAACGTTTCGGCCCTTTAGTATCTGTCTATATTTCTGAGATGAGGTATTATGTACACTATTTACATTATTCGGACTATTGTCCTCATCTTTGTCGCCATATTTATTACAACGTTTCGGCCCTTTAGTATCTGTCTATATTTCTGAGATGAGGTATTATGTACACTATTTACATTATTCGGACTATTGTCCTCATCTTTTTCATCATATTTATTACAACGTTTCGGCCGTTGTACGCTCCGGCCTTCTTCAGTTGGTTGGAATGTTGAACTGAACCCATTTTAATCTACTCGCTGGAATAGGCTGTTCTAGTCTGGTAAAAACATGCAATGATAACAGCAACAAATTTCAATATGGGCACAGCTAAAACATTGTGCTTAAGACATTACGTTTATAATACCCAGAAAGACATACATGTCATCAAGGACACGCGGCACAGAGGATAAAGGCGTTATATAGATCCCGTGACAGGACCCAAAGAGTGTGAGTTCAATACCTGGTTAAGGCGCTGGAGAACTTGTAGAGAGGAATTAACAGGAGATAACTGATAACTGACATCGATTAGACATGGCACGTGTATAAAAATAAAGTTCAGTTCGACATTCCAACCATCTGAGGAAGGCCGGAGCATACAACGGCCGAAACGTTGTAATAAATATGGTAACAAAGATGAGGACAATAGTCCGAACAATGTAAATAGTGTGTGTATATATATATATATATATATATATATATATATATATATATATATATATATATATATATATATGGGTGTGTGTGTATGTGTGTGTGTGTGTTTGCGTAATTAAACAGTAAATTATCTTATAGGCATGGCTTCTTCATTCACAGTTTAGAAAAATACTGATTGATAACACAACTATCCTAAAAAAAATAATTAAATCTACAGATCCTCGAAACAATCTTAATCCGATAAATTGAAGCCGACATACTGTAATAATCTTTAATGCCTATAAGATGAACAGTTTTCATGCTTTAAATCGCTTTTGACCATGACATTCCAATATAGAAGAAAAAATGTCATGGTGGATATTTTTTCACGTTCTATGAACGGTAAAATAAAACTGTCAACCGTTGCATTTTTACGCAAAAAAAAAAAAAAAAAAAAAGGTAATGGATATCTGCCCATAGTTTTTGCCTTACTAGTTGCACACCAGATGATAATATCCAAAAGTGATGGAAAGTACTTGGGAAATAACAGTGATTTTCACTGTTAAAGTCCATTTCGTGCATCATTTCATTGTATCACACGGGAAAATATCCGAGAAAATGAAAAGATTATGCTAAAAATAAGCAAACATGTTTATAATATATTTAACCAAGCATTATTACCAGATTATGCGAGTGTAAAATTATATATATTAATATATTATACTCGTCATTATCTTTGATTTCATTGTTCAAGGGGAGTAACTCTTAATTTCCTTTCTGTCTAAAACTGCAGCTAGGTTAAAATGTTAATCTAGCTATAGGGCGGCATTTAAGCTAGCTACTGTGGGGCACTCTTGGTTTAGTCATCATCACAATAGCTAGGGAGGAGTAGATGCGATAGGCATCAGTAAGCTACAGCAGAACTCAAAATTTTTCGCTGCATTTAAGTATTGAATTAATGTTTAAGATTACCTTTTAAAACTTCAACGATAATTCTTCTGCTGTCACTTAATTTAAAGACGATTTGATGCACGTAGATCCTTATTTTTGGTACAAACAATTATTTTTATTACATGGTTGAGAGAACAGAGGACAATTTATAAGATAAAATTAATATAGTGTAAAGATGGAAAAATAGAAATTATAATTAGTCCTACATTCAACATTTGAAGAGTTAGAGAAACATAATAACTAATTGTGATGGGTCCTTACCCATAACTACAGAATGGACTCTTCCTAACACTATGTATACTACGCCTCTCAAGAGAGAGAGAGTGACGAATCGAGTCAGGCCGATAGTAGTTCACTCCAAACCAGACTGACAGTCATACTAACACCTTCCACATCTTGTATTATTATTCCATGTAATATATCTTTGTTATTTCTACTCTTGTGTTCGTTTTGTTCTTCCGTGGTCCTAATCTGAACCATAATACTTTCTTTCTACACTTTTCCTTCAGCTGTCCTTTACTTTCTTTCTTTCTTTCTTTCTTTCTTTCTTTCTTTCTTTCTGTTATGGGGCCTTACCCATAACTACAGAATGAACTCTTCCTAACACTATATATACTGCTCATCTCAAGACAGAGGGACGAATCAAGTAGAGTCGATAGTAGTTCACTCCAGACCAGACTGACAGTCATACTAACACCTTCAACATCTTGTATTATTATTCCCTGTAATATATCTTCGTTATTTCTACTCTTGTGTTCGTGTTGTTCTTCCTTGGTCCTAACCTGGACCATAACACTAATTAAGTAAAACCTATATTATGAAATCTATATGAACAAATGGGGAAATGGATCTTAATTCTCCCACGAATTCTGAGATTAATAAGCTCCAGTTCTACTTAATAATGATTTGGTATTTACTCGTGCCCCCCCCACACACACACACGAAGTGGCGTTATGATACAAGGTCGGTTTAATGTGGGGAGACCGAGCTTAAGATCAAAAATTGCCCGATCTCCTGCAACCGTCGATTGTGCTGGCCTCGGAGCAAGCACCGATCACTATCTCTGGTGCAATGAGAGGGCAAGGCCTCAAGCAGCTCTTCCCCAGGGTTGGGCACCTCCTTTGACAAGAGCCCTCCGCAGGAGCTAGCTTAAATACAGCCCTACTATATAAACTCATCTCAAAATGCAGACACGAAAATAAATAAAAGAAAATAAATAAAACACACAAAACAAGGAAAACAAACGAATAAATAAATATAAATAAAAAAGAAGAAGAAGAAGCAAATAAACAAATTGTCAAACCACGAACTCTCAGATAAACATAAGAAAACGTAATAATAACAAACCACAATAAAATAACAACTAATAAATAAATAAAAAAGCTATGAGCTCTATGAATAGACAAAAACTGCATTCTGATCCACAATTATTTCCACTCAATCGCCTCTAGATTAATTCGAAGTGGAACCGTTACCGGCTACCAAAATAACAGTTAGAATAATACAACAG
This sequence comes from Acanthosepion esculentum, assembly GCA_964036315.1. NCBI lineage: Eukaryota > Metazoa > Mollusca > Cephalopoda > Sepiida > Sepiidae > Acanthosepion > Acanthosepion esculentum. The sequence goes on along the minus strand of OZ038485.1, from coordinate 11,890,708 downwards.
ACCTTACTCAATGCAATACAAAAAACTACCCACAATGCATCACTGAACTGTATATATAAATAGTCCATCAAAAATACAACGCACATGGCTTAGCGATATTTGGGTGTTGACTTCAATGTTCACTTATATATATATATATATATAAAATATATATATATATATGTGTGTGTGTGTGTGTGTGTGTGTTTGTGTGTGTGTGTGTGTGTGTGT
>OZ038485.1:11875498-11885498 GCA_964036315.1 Acanthosepion esculentum | reverse complement strand
TGGGCATTTTGTCTTTTTGTGAAAATATAAGGAAGCCAGTTCGGTTAAATGGATACTAATTTTATAGAAAATCAAGCATTTCTTTTTTAACCACGAGGCTTTTTATTTCGTCAAAATGGCATTTTATTGCAGACTGTGGTGTCTGTAGAAGTGGAGGGGAAATTTCTGTGTTCAATTCTAAAATGAAGTTCATCTCTCTTGGAGATTCAATAATCAAGGAACGCAGGAAGAAATCTCTTGAATGTTATTTCCATATTGACTTCACTGATGATTACATAATGACGAATTATTCAAGGTGAAAATGAAAACGTATTTGGATAATATTAGTTATAGTGAGAAAATGAGCATGCATTAGCTTAGGAGATATGGGGTTGATTATATAGCCAATTCTATTCAACGAAGGCAAGATCCCCTGGTACTAACTGGATAAAAATAGGTTTCCCCATCAGCCGTAAGCTTATCTAATTTTGTCTCGCTTGACCTTCGCTTAATATTGCAGTTAGCGAGCAGCGAGATGTAATGAAAATAGATATTTAACTGCAGATGTACTCGGCTATCTAAAGACTGCAGTCAGAATTCATTTTCATTGCTTTTTACCAAGGTCTACCAAAATTATGAGGAAGTCTTGCTTTTTCATATCAATAAAAAAAGGTTTATTTTCGGTTGAATCTGATATATAACTTTACCATTTAAATATTAACATAAAGCAGTGTTCATGATTTTCTTACAGAAGACAGTGTACTGATAATTAGGTATGTATCGTAAATTAAAAAAGAGTATTCATTAATAGATCATTTCTGATAAGATAGGTATTCATAGATTGAACATAAATAATCGACATTCTGTACGACGTGTTCTAAGAAATAGGAAACAAGATACATATTTCCAGAACAAAAATTATGATCTGAAACTTGAATCAATATAGTAATAGAACCCACAGAGAATATATCATAAAAATATCAGACTGCAGAATTAATAAATACTAAACACTTTGAATACATCTATATTATAACTGTTGACCATGTTCACCATAGTCTATGAATATAGAATCCAACGTAGTACGTAATCTGTTCAATGAAACAACGTTAAAGATTAACACTCACGAGTCAGACACTCTACTGAATCTGACTATATCACCAATACCACTAGCAGCAGCAGCTGTTCCGTAATTCTCCAGTCTTCGATATCAAAGGCTGGCTGTGCATATTCCAGAAAAAACATGGCGGCCTTTGTACACGTCGTTGAATATTTTGAGCCTTCTGATTGGTTAAGCCTTCTATTACTGAACTATAAAATGAGTCAGCTCATTTTGGCTGGCTCACTAGTATACCAGGGTACCCAAAAACTCCAACAATAACAGCCTTAGTATATATGAGATAAGAAAATTAAACAAAGATTGCGCTTGGGTTAGTTTTACCCAACACCGGAAGATGCTACACAACGAAAACATCAACCTGAGTCATGAAAACTCGAGTTATGTTCTTGCATAGCCTCGTCAGATCATGACTTTCATTTGGATGACATGCATGGCGCCAAACGCGTTCAGAAATATCTAAACTGTCATCTGTATACAGCCGCTTTCTCAGATCAATGGTTAAAATGGCTTTGACCGAGTAATGCTTGTATCTTATAGTTATTCTGTGAACCAATTTTTTTGGTGCTACGGAATCACAAATAACTGTACCAAATAACAGAAACCACATTACTTGAAAACATTCAAAAGAAACCATAATTAAAATAGTATATGTAACTCGAATAGAAAAACTAATGACAATGTTGATATTGCGAATGAAAAATAAGGGAGTTAATCTCCATCAATATTGGAAAGAGCGATAACAGTTAGTGGACATGCGAAATATATTTTCCTGCAAAATTTATTAGAAAAATTTCATAAATTTCAGCCGACATAGCATTGACTGCTCGATCAGTTAGTGTCGAATGTTTCCTTTAAAGAAAAAAAAAAGTAATATTACCATTACCATGAGAGATGGGGAGAACAGATACTACCAATTGATCCCAGCCCAGTGACCAGCAAGTTAAGAAAAGCGTATCTCGAGTAGTACTGGCTGCTCGATCGATAAATACCGAACGTTTACATGAAAAGTAATTAACAATACCCCCAGCCCCACAAAAAATTGAACGTGGCTAATGAAGTAGCAGAAAGAGCTTAGGGCAATGGACAATTTTTGCACTGTCTTACTCCAACCAAACGTAAAAATGTAAGAATGCTGGAAACACTAGATAAAAAAATAATTAAACATGCCTTGTTTATCATATTCAAAGAAACACGTTTAAAAGAAAGATGCTTAATACACACACAAACACACGCACACACACACACACACACACACACACACACATATATATATATATATATATATATGTAAGCAAATATGTGGATATAGATCCGACAGTATGAGGAAAAATATAGAAAAACAAAAATATGAATATGCAAGTTTACTGTTTTTAATGTTGTTTCAATGTCGACGTCAGACGTTTCGGTCTAGTAGACCTTCTTCAGGACATAGTTATTAAAACATAATTAAAATTTGACGATATTCAAGTCAACATGAAAAGACGATAGACATAAGAATAATCAAAACAAAATGACTGAATTTTAAGATCAGCGTTCCGTTTTGCCATGCGATCACGTCGGCGTCACGTGGGCGATGTTGTGAAAACGTATTCCTAAAAATAGAGTTTATTATAAAAGAAAGAATTTTACTTGAAACTAAAGTTTATAAGTACGTTTGTCCAGCATTAATCTTGCCAGAAAAGGGGAAATATTGAAGAAGCCGGGTCTAGTATTCACCGTGCGCGAGATAGATATTATGCCTGCCTCATAAATCCGTCTAAGATTTTTATTATGAATATATCTCAAAATCTTCACAGAATCAAAGTTGAAAAAATGATCAGATTTAGTTATGTCTACAAATAAAGCATTGTTTAAATTACCGAGGCGAATATCAGGTTTATGTTCGAAAACATGAGATTTTACGGACCTACATGTTTCGCCCACATATTTTAAATCACAGTTGTTGCATGAGATTTGGTAGATGCATGCATCGGATGTAATATGTTGGTTGCTGGTGTTATTTAATAAACTGCGAATAGTTCTAGTAGGTAATATAGTAGTTTTAATTTTTTAGCGCATTTAAATTATTGGAGATACGTTCGGTCAAAGGGTTATTCGGTAGAAAGATGCGACCGAAAGAATTATCAGTGGTAGCTGAAAGTGTGCCTTTCACTGACGTAATTTTAGTAGTAGTATATATATATTATGAGATGGACAAAGTGCGACAATTATTTATATATAGAATCATAAGGAAAGAGATCATAATTTATTATCAAAATAGGATACGCAACGGGTAGGGACGAGATCTTAATCTGCAATATAATAATACACGAACAGTGCGTAGACAGGAGCCTGTGATACCCGGCTGTTCACTGACTCATGACTCCGCTATTAAATTCTGTTGCTTGCAGGACGAACTACTCTCCTGGTTTGTTTTTCTCTGTCTTGCACATGTCACTGACCAGGCTCCATTTAAACATCTTGGAGTCTGTTATTATTAGTGTGTAAAGTCCTGCCCTTTGCATAAGCTAGCCTTAGTCGGGGAATCAGTCTCCTAACTGTAAAGATTTTTTTTTCCTTTCCCTCCACTAGTTCGGTAATTTACATCTTAATATCTGTTGTTGGCAAAAAAAAAATTCTTATCAACTTCTCTTTTTTATTCAGACGACGATTATATTTTTGAAGAAGTGTCGGCCGAAAAATGCCTTAAATTTGAAACGTTGTGATACATTTGTATCCTATTTTATTAATAAATTATGATCCCTTTATATATATATATATATATATATATATATATATATATATATATATATATATATATATATATATATACAAGAATAATAAACTAAAAAATATACTAAAAACAACCAAAATAATTAAAAGCAAACGCCAATCTAAAAACCTAAAATACATATTAACCTCATCTAGATTTAACCAACACACAATACAGGGAGTCACAAAATGCAACAAAAAAGATGTGGGGTTTGTGATATCATTATAGAAGGAAACTCCTACACTTTTGATAAACTCCAAAACGACATTCATAATGAATAAAAACCTAAACTGCAACTCCAAAAATGTGATTTATGTACTCAAATGCACAAAATGCAAAAACTCATATATAGGGATCAGTCCACAAATGGACAACAGGGTCTCCCTGCACAAAAGCAACAAAATTACCAGACAACAGAAAACTTTTTGCATCACAACACATCTTCAAATGTAACCAGGATAAATTTAATATCATACCAATATATCAAACAGACAATTATTCTTACCTACAAATACAAGAAAAAAACATAAACAAATTTAAACCGGAACTAAATAGATCATAACCACACACGCAAAAGCACACAGCATGCACACATGATGACCAAATACAGTGATCAAACCACTCACTTACATGCACGCCCGCTCACATGCAGGTATCTGTGGAGCACGAAAAAATATATATACACATGTTGACAAAAGCAAGGAACTACTCACGGGCACGCACACAAACCCCACACAACTTAGGAAGTACGTGTGTATGTATGTAGGTATATATGTGTGTATGTGTGTGTATGTGTATACTGGTTTCAGGTAACTTTGGAAGTATGTGTGTGTGTACGTATGTGTGTATGTATGTGTGTGTGTATGTACTGATTCCTTGTAGTGGGACGGCGTGTGTGTGTGTGTGTATGTGTGTATGTGTACAAATGTGTTTACTAATTCCTCGTAGTGACACAGTGTGTATGTATGGAGAGGGAATATACACATATATACACGCATGATGAGAGAAACACATGAAAAGGTCGATTTTACTATCTTTAAACTTAAATCTTCCATGAATCTCTTCTATTCATATCTGCTCTAGCGTATCAAATGTAAACAAATGACGTCATATATTTTAGAATTGGACATTAAATAAATTGTCGGACTATGTCCAATTCTAAAATATATCGACCTTGCTAACCAGACGCTGCTCTGTGGCCGAAAGGTTAAGGCACATCACGCGAAATGATGGTTCCGTATAGGATACAGGTTCGATTCCTGTCGGAGAGCGAAAATTTTCTATGAAAATTTCTCGAACATTCAGGCCGGTAAATGTTATTTAATACTGTTTATTATAAAACAGAGCCTTTGCTTAAATACTTGTATCTATAAAAAGAACGTTAAACATTATATATATAAATGTCTTTAAATAAATATATATATATATATATATATATATATATATATATATATATGTATATACTTGTGCAAATTAATTGAAACAACGTCTTTAGTCCTTTCTTTCAACATAAGGTCAGTTTTAGACTCACTGGAGTGACAGGGTGTAATCAATATCTATTTTTCCTCAGATTATGTCATTTGCAGTGGTGTGTTGCAATATGAAATTTGTTTGGCCTTGAAATATAATGTGTCATCCGTGATTGCATCAGATTTTCATCATGCCCAGACACTAGTGTCACGACTGTCGATTAGTTGTTCTATTGCTATTGCCTGCGATGGACGTTACTCCAAGGAAGCGTACGAAAATTGTAACGCTGCACGAACACAAAGGTAAGCCTTACCAGTGAGCAAATCAAAGTACTATAGATTGGCCCGGAAACTCTTCTGATTTTAAATCCAATCGAGAATCTGTGGTCAATCTACAAGGAACGACATCGTGGGATGGATATACAAAGTACTAACATCTGCACTGGGTCATGTTTCGTTGGGAAAATACGCAAAAAGAAGTAAATAATAACGGAATTATTCGTTTTCTTTCAATTTATTTGCACAAGGGTGTACAGTTAAGTAACGATATTTTCAATAGCATTTTATTGAATTGGTATATTAACAAATAATATCTTCATTGTGATTTCCATCATTTGTGAATTCAAGGGTTGATGTTGTTTGTATGATTCACGTGAACTCGATGCAATAACTCCACATTGCCGTCAGTTTTTGCCCCTTCACTCTTTATGCGTTTAATCTAATGTGCTGTATCTGTGATTTTCAGTGAGTACACCCTCTCCTTTCGCATGCCCCAGAAAAAGAAGTCAGTTCTTTTATCTTTCGACAAAACCATTTTTAATCTGTGGATGTAAAAAAAAAATACAGTTAATGAGATTTCTAATATGTCGAGACTTTATGGACAGCCATTATTTCCGGGTTTCATAATCACAGATCTGTTAGGTTTAGAGCATTAGAAGGTTTAGCAAATGCCTTTTTTGCAGACATCTGTTCGGATATATTATGTGTTTCTTCAACACACAGAGAAAGAACCTGTGGATTATGCTGAAACTTGCTTAAGCGGACATCAGTCACGGTTTCTGGGAAAAAAGCGTATACCTTAAAGTATTTAACAGTTAAACAAAGCCTCACAAAACGTCGGTAATGATGACATTATTTCTTGCTGGTACAACTGCAGAGGATTTCTAAACATTTACAACTGCCCAAATTCAACCAGAGGATGTTGGAAGTAATATAGTTTGGTCAATAAGTAATATAGTTTCGCAACTGCATCTAATGCTAACCGTCTCCCCGGGTTGATATTACCCAAACGTATCGTCCTTGACAAATCGACTATAGTGAGATTCGAAATCTCGGAAGGCAGCAATCCCCTTTTTCCAAACCTTAAAAAGAAAGAAATGAATTTGATTTTAATGTTTCGATTGGAATAGACACAGCTGAAAATTATTTTAATTACCAACATCACTAGATATTCATTGGTTAATAAAACGTCAAAGAAGATGATTGCTTTGGTTTCATTTGTTTTACGGCATATCAACACCTCTATGGGTTATTTAATGCCGACATGATTTTTATTGCTGACAATATTTTCTTATTATCTATCTATCTATCTATCTATCTATCTATCTATCTATCTATCTATCTATCTATCCTCTTCATTATCTATCTATCTATCTATCTATCTATCTATCTATCTATCTATCTATCTATCTATCCTCTTCATTATCTATGTATCCTCTTCATTATCTATCTATCCTCTTCATTATCTATCTATCTATCTATCTATCTATCTATCTATCTATCCTCTTCATTATCTATCTATCTATCTATCTATCTATCTATCTATCTATCTATCTATCTATCTATTTCCGTCCTGCATATGATGATAAACTGTATCCGTGTCCCGGGTAAGACGCGTCCAACATCAAGGCATCTGATCAGGATTTTGAGGAGCGTGTAACCACCACTTAATTGCTGACGTTCCCAGGTCTACCCTGATCGGGGGTGGTAGCACCTGTTAGCGTCCCAGCTATGAGCAAATAGTTGAACCCACAAACTGACTCAAAACACCCTGAAATTGTAAAAATAGATTTTAATTCCAGAAGTACTTTTTAAAAAAAATAGTATTAGCAATAAATATTTGAAAAAAGAAAATATTCCTAGAAATAAAAATTTTGTCAACTTTAAATAACCCGTTGAGGTTAATATGCCGCAAAACAAAACAAACCAAACGAAACCATACTATCTATCTATCTATCTATCTATCTATCTATCTATCTATCTATCTATCTATCTATCTATCTATCCTCTTTATTATCTATCTATCTATCCTCTTCATTATCTATCTATCTATCTATCTATCTATCTATCTATCTATCTATCTATCTATCTATCTATCTATCTATCTATCTTGGTCTCTTCATATCTATCTATCTTTCTTGGTCTCTTCATATCTAACTATCTATCTTGGTCTCTTCATATCTATCTATCTATCTTCTTTATTATCTATCTATCTATCTATCTATCTATCTTCTTCATTATCTTTCTATCTATCCTCTTCATTATCTATCTATCTATCTATCTATCTTTCTTCTTCATTATCTATCTATCTATCTATCTATCTATCTATCTATCTATCTATCTATCTATCTATCTATCTTGGTCTCTTCATATCTATCTATCTATCTATCTATCTATCTATCTATATATCTTGGTCTCTTCATATCTATCTACCTATCTATCTATCTATCCTCTTCATTATCTATCTATCTATCTATCTATCTATCTATCTATCTATCTATCTATCTATCCTCTTCATTATCTATCTATCTATCTATCTATCTATCTATCTATCTATCTATCTATCTATCTATCAATCCTCTTCATTATCTATCTATCTATCTATCTATCTATCTATCTATCTATCTATCTATCTCCGTCCTGCATATGATGATAAATTGCATCCGGGTCCTGGGTAAGACGCGTCCAACATCAAGGCATCTGATCAGGAGATTTTTAGGAGCGTGTAACCACCTCTTAATTGCTGACGTTCCCAGGTCTACCCTGACCGGGGGTGGTAGCACCTGTTAGCGTCCCAGCTTTGGGCAAATAGTTGAACACACAAATTGACTCAAAACACTCTGAAAATGTAAAAATAGATTTTAATTCCAGAAGTACTTTTAAAAAAATTTAGTATCAGCAATAAATATCTGAAAAAAGAAAATATTACTAGAAATAAAAATTTTGTCAACTTTAAATAACCCGTTGAGGTTAATATGCCGCAAAACAAAACAAACCAAACGAAACCATACTATCTATCTATCTATCTATCTATCTATCTATCTATCTATCTATTGCATTCTGTTCATTATCTATCTATCTATCTATCTATCTATCTATCTATCTATCTATCTATCTATCTATCTATATACTGCATTCTGTTCATTATCTATCTATCTATCTATCTACTGCATTCTGTTCATTATCTATCTATCTATCTATCTATCTATCTATCTATCTATCTATCTATTAGTTTGTTTTGTTTTACCGCATGTCAACATCTATAGGTTATTTAATACCGACAAGATTTTTTCAGGTAATATTTTTTCTTCAAAAATATATTGCTGTTAATAATTTTTCTTCAAAAAAATTATTGCTGATAATATTTTTTTACAAAAATGTATTGCCGGCATTAAAAGCCATGTTTTCACTTTCATAGTCTTTTGTCCACAGTTTAGTGGTTAACTATAGGCCCATAGTTGGGACCTTAACAGGTGCTGCCACCCCGAGTCAGGGTGGACCTGAGAACACCAGCAATTAATAGGTGGTTCCACACTTCTCAAAAACTCCTGATCAGAGACCTTGCTGTTGAAGGTATTTTATCGTCTTACCCACGACGCGGATGTTGTTTGTCGTCTTACCCAAGACACGGGTGTAATTTATCGTCTTACCCAGGATACAAAAAAATGAGACGTGTGTATTGCGGACTGGAGATGTAGAATAGCATTTCTCTAGATTGATCTCTTTCTCTTTGTTCCAAAACTTGTTTCTTTACTGCATCTTATATATAATTCAAATTATCGTCAATTGAACATTTTTCGCATTTGCTTACGTAGATTGATTAATTTCACCAATTAGCGAATAGCTTCAAAGATTTCGTGTTATTTCTTCCCTTTGAATGACCATTAAACAAGAAACGTGTCTCAAATTAAGTTTTTACAGGAAGAACCTAATAAATCAATCATTTCCAGGCCTTTTGAAACATTGACTTTCGCCCGCTCAAAAACAATTTCGCTGCTTTTTTCACGAACTTTTGACTTCGAACTGAAATAAATAATTTCCGTTTGGATGATGTGGACGTTATACTTTGAATGAAGGCAGAAATACAGACTGATTGTATTCAACAACACCGTCGACAAAGAAAAATGTTAGATGTTTTTCAAGAAAAACAACGGCAGCAATTAATTAACAAAAAAAAAAAAATAATTACAGCATTTAAAAATTACTGTCAAATATTCGCAATTTCTGTCATAAAATAAGAAAGAGAAAAAACACTTTTACTTTTCACTGCACCAGATCGCGTACATACATATCTTGAGAAATGTTTCGTCACTGGTATTTTAAGAGATATTTTTTGTAAAAGTAATGTTCACCTAATAACTGATCCTGGAGCAACATAAGGTCGAAGGTCACTGTGTGGTTTTG
>OZ038485.1:11862998-11865498 GCA_964036315.1 Acanthosepion esculentum | reverse complement strand
TCTTCTTCTTCTTCTTCTTCTTCTTCTTCTTCTTCTTCTTCTTCTTCTTCTTCTTCTTCTTCTTCTTCTTCTTCTTCTTCTTCTTCTTCTTCTTCTTCTTCTTCTTCTTCTTCTTCTTCTTCTTCTTCTTCTTCTTCTTCTTCTTCTTCTTCTTCTTCTTCTTCTTCTTCTTCTTCTTCTTCTTCTTCTTCTTCTTCTTCTTTGTCTTCTTCTTCTATGTGCCGTGTCTCTACAGGAGGATGGGGATCATGTTTCTCCCCAACTTCCTATCTTTAGCATCTCTTAAAGATTATTGTCTTTTTTGTGCTAATTGTACCCATTTATTCAAGCTTATTACGATGATTACTCAGTATTTCCCCCTGCCTCTCTTGATTTCAATATATCTTATGAGTGTCAAAATTACCCAAATTTCTTCTCTCATTTGTCTGAAAAATCTCAACTATATTTTTAGGATTCTAAGTATATGTCCTTTCCGTTTTCATTTTCCTCAAATTATCCTCATTGTTCATATGCTCTGTCTATGTTATTCCTAATATATTACTGCCGACACAAGTCTCCTCTAATGGAATTATCCAGTATTCACTGCTATATAGGAATATTGATATTATATATCAGTTCTAACCCGCTCATTCTTTTGTCCACTAACAATTTTATGTTTCTTTGTTAATATTTTGTTCAGCTTTTGTTATGTTATTCCAAAGCTCTTACGGACTTCAGTGTCACGTATGGATTAGCCGAAAACTATTGAGTAATAAACATAGGTCCTCTCTTAAAAAAACCTTTCAGAAAATAAAATTTCATGTCATTTTTTCTTAAAACTTGGAATAGCTAAAATTGAAAAAAAGAAAAGAATTTGCATGGAGAGCCATTGATTTTTTTTTATACATATTTTATATAAGTTCGAATATGCAGAATTCCTTATTTTAGATTACTTTATTTAGACAACTCACAAGGAAATAATTAAATTTACATCTTATAAAACAATAGCCGTTTAGGTTAGAACGGTTTTTACAAAGAGGGAAATCAAAGAAGAACAGTATCGACAAGAGAGAGGGAGAGAGAAAGAGAAAGAGAAAGACAGAGAGAGAGAGAGAGTGTGTGTGTGTTAGACGGCACGAGTGAGATCTGGCTTGTTCTCCCTCGTGTATTCTAACTCTCTGTTAGAATACACGAGGGAGAGCAAGCAAGATCAGTAAGTATGGCGAAAGAGAGAGAGAGAGAGAGAGAGAGAGAGAGAGGAAGAGAGAGACGGCACGTGGGAGATAGAGAGTTAGAATATACGAGGGAGAGCAAGCCAGATCAGTAGGTATGGCGAAAGAGAGTGATAGGAAAAAATTAACCTAAAATCACAATATTCAGAAAATTACTCATGTGATGGTTGGAATACAGTGGTTATAAAATAAAATTAGTTTTTAATTTAAGTTTCCGGATAAGAAAAAAATCACTTAACTCAGAAAAAACCATACAGGTTTGCGCAAACATCATTACGAAGGACAGGGTATGTCGTGACAATGCTACACCCAGATTAGAAACGAATTTTTTTGCAATTTACCAGTACTAGAATTTTCGGAGTATTTAGTATTGTTGATTAAATTGTTTTGTTTTTTTTAAATCGTGGGTGTATTTTGAAAATTAAATAATCCAAATTTTACTTTACCCCCCCCCCAAAAAAAAAAATCATGATTATAAATTAATCGTACTAAACTACACACCCTAGTAAAACCAACTGTACTTTGTAACCCCTTAACTGTTTGCAATTTCCCCCCAAATTTGCTTGCGATCGGACAATGAATGTCTATTTTAGAGGATGTGACGGATAGACGGACAAACGGAATTCACAGAATTTTATATATAGATAAATAGATGTACTTAAAAAAATGTAATTCCAGATGGTCGATTATAATGACAGTAAAAGTGTAGATGGTAGCAATGTATATGAAGTTAAATCTCATTTTACTTCTTTTTTTTTTTGCCTGTTCTTTTTCTCACGAGGCCCATTCTTCATTCCCCATACCTCGTTAACCTCGATCACTTCTTGTATTTGCGAAATTATTATTATTATTATTATTATTATTATTATTATTATTATTATTATTATTATTATTATACTCCTCCTCATAATAATAATAATAATAAGAAGAAGAAGAAGAAGAAGAACAAGAAGAAGAAGAAGAAGAGTAGGAAGGAGGAGTAGAAAGGGGAAATGAAGATAAGATGATAGGAGATGGTAAAAGTAAGAAGAAGAAGTAGAAGTAGAAGAAAAAGAAGAAGAAGAAGAAAAAGCTGAAGAAGAAGAAGGAGATGAAGAAGAAGAAGAAGAAGAAGAAGAAGAAGAAGATGAAGAAGAAAAAAATAGAAGTAGAAGAAGAGGAAGAAGAAGAAGAGTAGGAAGGATGAGGAGAATGAGTAAATGAAGATAAGATGATAGGAGATGGTAAAAGTAAGAAGAAGAAGAAGAAGGTGAAGTAGAAGTAGAAGAAAAAGAAGTACAAGAAGAGGA
>OZ038485.1:11820498-11860498 GCA_964036315.1 Acanthosepion esculentum | reverse complement strand
AACGCGTGTCTTCTGATAGATGTTGCAGTCTACAAAAATAGATCTTTGAAAACGTTTGGGATACAAACAACGAGCATCGAGGTAGAAATCAGTAGAATGTGGTATCTCAAGACAACTCTGCTCTTACTGAGGCTTTGAGAATGATATGAATCGGAGACAACACATATGTGGTTCAAATTCCTGATAACCTTAACAAATGTGAATTGCAAAAATCTATTTAAACTACAGTAGAATCCCTGACAACCGGACTAAGAAGACCTTCCGGATATGAAGAATTGGTTACAAAGTCCGGACATGAGGGGTCATATTTAGATTAAAATAAAATAACTGATATCAGGTTTAACATTTATTTTCAATGTTTTATAGTAAACAAAATAAGATAATAGTGAGTGAAATATAACGGAATTGATTTTAAGGAAAAAGAAAATTATTATGTTAAATTATGTTAAGGAACATTCATTAAATTAAGTATGCCAGGTAAGCAAAACAATTTAACGAGGATTTTTTAATCGCTGTTGGTTGATGATTCTTTCTCTTCTAATGTGAATCTCAACTTTTTCTGCATTTTGCTTTTGTTCGTGAATTTTTTTAAGCGAAAGACACTTTTTAACTCTGCGCGCGTTATTGCAATTGTCATAGCCGAATGCTGGCTTTCTTTCCATAAAACCGACAACCTTTTCAATAGCTTTTTCAATTTCAGTCCAGGTTTCATCACAATCACGTTTTTATTTCATTATTAATTTAGCCGCATTTTTTTTCGTATATTTCCATATTTAGGTATTTATAGTTTATGTTTGCAAAGAATTTGTGTAAATTTCAAAAGACTTGCCGAGATTTTGGAAAGGATATTTTGATCAGGTATTTTATATTGTCGGTGGTGTATTCAAGTTGTAACTTTCTTCCAACTAATATATATTGCTTGAGTGAGAATTATTTCAAGACTGATATTATGTTAACAGGAAGTTTAACGTTAAGTCTGAAATATGAAATTGCGTGACGTATGTTCTGGTGTCAAGTTGAAATCTTTGCGCTCCTCACTGACGAGGATGAATGATGCAGGATTTTGATCCTATAATTTCGCTTATTAAAATGTTTAAATCGAAGTAACAATAGTGTGAGCCAGATACACTTGGTAACAAGGTACTTCGCATATAAAGTAAATGCGGTGAAATTGCCTTACGGCAAAAATCTTATACGGCAATGTTGTCTACGGCGAAAATTCCTGAGGCGATTTTTTCCACGGCAAAAGTGTTTACGGCGAATGTTCCTTGATCTATGAATATACCGCTTTGTTTTGACATATCTACAAGTTGAGCTATCTGAGTTTTTTTTTTTTTACCAAACGGGTATTACTGTCAGTACATATATATATATATATATATATATATATATATATATATATATATATATATATATATCCGAGTAAAAAATTGGAAATAAAAAAAAGAAAAAACTAAAAAAATCCTAACAGGGTGAAATAAATCGTCCAGTGCCTCAAGTCGTTAGTCCAAAGAAAAAAAAAACAAGCGAGTAGTAAGACTAAAACGTAGATTGCTCAATACGCCAATTAGACCGGATATAACTAAAATAAATCCTAATATATATATATATATATATATATATATATATATACATATATATATATATATATATATATATATATATATATATATATATACATATATATATATATATATATATATGGAGAGACAGACAGAACAAGCAAACGTCAGAGACCATCTTGAAGTAAATTAAATTTTCGCAAATTACTTGTAAATCAATGTTTTGTATCGCTTTTTCCAAGCTGACACGTTAACTCCACAAGTGCTATATACATGTGCTATACTTCATAGTCAGTTGTTGGGATTTAAAATCTGAAGGAAACATATTCGGCAACCATCAAAAATGGCCCTACATAAGTCTACGTGCACTTTGAATAAGTTTGCTTCAGTTATTTTTATGACATATCAACTCCTTTATGGGTCATTTAATAGAGAAATATTTTCTTGTGAAGTCTGGCAATTTTTTTTCCCAATAATTTATTGCTGGTAATTTTTTTTCTTTTACTATGCACATATATTAATGGTAACTTTTTATAATGTATTTGTTATATTTCCATATTTTGATCCCAGTTTTGGGGTTCCCTATTTTCCCATATTTGGAACAATAACAGTTGCTACCACCCAGACTCTGGTTTGAACTGTGAACAATATTAAGTAAGAGTAGGTTCCATGTTCCTCAAATCCCGCCGAGCAGAAGCCTGTTAGTTTATCGTCATACTTAGCAGGAAGTTTGAATAAGTCCCGGAGGTAGAAATTGTTTAATTAAAAGAGTGACCCTATAAATATATAGAAAGATTTGAAATAATCCTAATTAAGTAATTCATCGAGTCCAGAAGAAACCTCAACAGAATGCAGAAAGCACTGGACAGCCATTTCGTCCTATATTTGGGACTCATCAGCAGTGCGCATGCATTACCGAGAATTGAAACCCGGACAGTTACGATATCAATACCAACTGAAATCTGTGACGAAGACGTAACGAATTACACTCGATATAGCGCCGCTCGATCACATATTTCGTGGTGGAACTCATCCGAGTTTCCCTTACCCATAGGACTGTGCCCCCCACGAGACGCGACTTCTATCTCCATAGCATTAGAAGCCGGTTCCAGCAAGGTTATACACATGAAAGAAATTATTAGGAGGATTAGAGATAATCCTAATTAAGTAATTCATCGAGTTTAGAAGAAACCTCAAGAGAATACAGAAAGCACTGGAAGGCCGTTTCTTCCTATATTTCGGACTCATCACAAGTGCGCATTCACTACCGAGAATTGAAACCCGGACAGTTGCGATAAGAGGCAAAGGCCCCGCCAACGTGCCTCGGTGACAAAGAGGTAAAGCATTAGAGAGAGTCGATATAGCGCCGCTCGTTCATATATTCCGTGGTGGAACTCATCCGTGTCTCTCTTTACCTATAGGACTGTGCCTCCACGAACTACGTCTACTATCCCCAAGCCGATACATACAGTGTATTAGAAGCCGGTTTAAGCAAGGTTATACAGATAAAAATAATTAGGAGGAAATATACGAGGAACATTCAATAAATAAGTTGAATTTACCGGTATAAGGTCTTCTAATACAGATAGAAGCTTACTCTTTTTTAATTTTTTTTTTTTACTTCTTTTTCACACAGATTTAATTTCTTTTGCAGATTAAAAAAAACTTTGAGAGTTTTGGCGATTAACAAAGATGGCCGACCAAGAAGCATGCTCCAGGATTGAACAGCGGTCAGTTATCAAGTTTTTGGTTGCTGAAGGGTGCAAACCAGTTGAAATTCATAGGAGAATGTCAACTGTGTATGGTTCCACACGTTTCAGCAAAAAAATGTCTACAAGTGGGCTAAATTGTTTAAAGAAGGACGGAGCAGTGTTGAGGATGAAGACAGACTTGGGAGGCCTACAGAAGTGAGGTCTTCTGAGGTGATCGAATCAATCGATGACCTCATTCAGTCTGACAGAAGGGTGACAGTAGATGACATTGCAAGGACTTTGAACTTATCTGTTGGGACAGCACACAAAATTGTCCATGATGAGCTTGGCTACTCGACGGTCAGTTACCGGTGCATACCATCAACGAGCTGGGCTGGGAACTGCTCCCTCATCCCCCTTACAGCCCAGACCTTGCCCCTTCAGACTTTCACCTGTTTGGTCCCTTGAAAGCGTTCACGAGAGGCACGAAGTTTAAAAGTGACGATGAAGTTAAAAGTGTTGTGAGCGAGTGGCTGAGACATCAGCCCAAAGATTTTTACGCTGGGGGAATACGGAAGCTTGTGAACAGATAGGAAAAGTGTGTGACAGTGCTGGGAGACTACGTTGAAAAATAAAAAATAGTAAGCTTCTATCTGTATTAGAAGTCCTTATACCGAAAAATTCACCTTATTTATTGAATAACCCTCGTATATATATATATATATATATATATATATATATATATATATATATATATATATATATATATATATATATATATATATATATATAATGTGTGTGTGTTAAAAATTATAAATCAAACATTATCGGCCTGTGATTATCTGATATTTTGGTTAGATTTTCCGACAACTTTTTACCCTCTTCCTTACATATATATTGCACAACTTCAACCCTAGTCCATGTAAACGAACTTCACAGAGAAGAAAATAAAAGATGGAACCAAAGAAATATAAAGAAAAAAAACAAACAATTCTTTAATCATTTAATTGCGAAAAATTTCGAGAAAATTTTGAAATTCATAATTATTCTTAATTGGGAATTTCAAATTAAAAGTGTTGAAATGTGAAATATTTCATAACCGCCATTTTCTCTGCAAATCGAGACGAGAAAGTTTCTTATGGAAATTCTTTCTTCCTGTCAATTTGTATGCAATTTCTTTCTTCTTTTTTGATATCTTTGCTAACTTGTTTATAGAAACTACTTTCTTCACGAACGTCTAATCTTTTCACTGAATTAAAATTAAATCGCTCAAAAAATGATGACATCCTCATTATTGGATTGAGAGCATTCTTTTTGTTTCACGTCCAAGATTTAGTTGACGCGAAATTATGACTACGAATTTCATAAAAAAAAAAATTACAGTTTTTTAAAGACCTGACATTTTATCAAACAATTTTCTCTTAGCCATTAACATTATAAAAAAAAGAAACTTAAAACGGAAGGAAAATATAATTAGAAGGATATCTTTTACTGTTCCATCAGTAATAATCGTAGAAGCTATATATTTGACATTTAACCAGTAAATGTTTGTTTAAAATGAGTTGCAGAAGGTTGACTTTATTTCCGATGATCGCCCCCCATCCTGAATAATTGCCGAAGAATGGGTTAGTCTTGAATTTATAAAAAAAAACTTTATATATCCGTTGATGTTATAGTGAAAGACACCTTGTCTAGATAATAGACTCTCCCATCTATTATAAGTAGGAGTCAGTAGTAGTCGAGGGAAAGAAAGTAGTCAGCGACCATAACTCGATTACTCTGCGCAACACTTTATTACAAGTTCCTAACGTCTCTGTACGTTTAACCTATTTAGGACGCCTTTAGTCCGAATACAGTTTCTATTGTGGAAATAACTCCACAACAACTTTTGGCGACGAGGATTCGCACTATTATGTAGGGAAAAAAAAATTTCGTTCGCCAATATATCTTTTGGCGGCGAAGATTTGCACTCATACGGAGGACGAAAAACATTTTTTCGTTCCCCAATATAACTTTTAGCGGCGAGAATTTGAACTCATAAGGAGGAAGAAAAAGTTCGTTCGCCACAGTGGATTTGACGACGAAATTCGCACTCATAGGGAGGAAGAAAAATTTTGTTCGCCGCAAATAACGTGGGCGACAAAGTCTCGGATTTACACTGTAAAAAAAAATATAATATAATAAAATAAAATAAAAAAATTTAAAACTTTTACTCCCACGGAGTAAAGTTTTAGGAGGGGGGTGTTACAGTGAAAGACACCTTGTCTAGGTAATAGACTCTCCCACCTATTATAAGTAGGAGTCAGTAGTAGTCGAGGGAAAGGAAGTAGTCAGCGACCACAACTCGATTACTCTGCGTAACACTTTATTACAAGTTCCTAACGTTTCTGTACGTTTAACCTATTTAGGACGCATTTATTCCGAATACAGTTTCTATTGTGGAAATAACTCCACAACAGTTGTATAGCAAACAATCTACAACACAGGTACAGAGTATTCCATCTGTATAATTTTACAAACATTCGTCAGGTTTACTGATAAATGCATTAAAGTCAACATCGTCTCCTACAAAATAAAACTGTCTTTACGATCGTGAAACTGCGTAGATGAAACACAAACCATACGTAGTTCTCTGAATGGCAGACTGAGTTAAACAGCGCTTCGGTCTGTGTTTACACTTATAGTGTAAACCCGATGTGTGTAATACATGTTCAATGTAGAAATCCGACGTAGGAAGTAATTTGTTCAATGTAACAGCAACAATGTCTAGTAGCAGCTATTCAGGAATTCTTAAGGACTTCCATATCAGAGGTGGCAGTGGATATTTGGAGAGAGTAGGAAAACGTAGTTCTGCAGGTCTTTCATATCAGAGGTTGGCAGTGGATATTCCGTCAAGAAAATAAAACAAAATGGCCGCCTTTATACACATCGGATCGAATATTTCAAGTCTTCTGATTGGTTAACCTTCTATGGGTGGACTATAAAATGAGTCAGCTGATTTTGAATGTCTCACTAGTTACATCATGTACACAAAATAACCCAACAAGGTGTACTGTTGCATTGATAGAATGTTGAATTTGTGTTATTATTTTATATTAATTTCTTTGTTAATATGCCAAATACGTTCACCAAATACAAGTTTTAGTGGGATATATTTGTAGAGGTGTGGTAATCGTACAAGGGTGCTGTCCCCCATATTTACAACTCACTGATAATGTAACAAGTCATATCAGTCGATCCCTATTGTTGGAAATGATATTTTAGGCTTGAAAACTCGACTTATACGCCGTATATTTACTGTATAACTTCCCCTACGGCAGTTATTGCTGAACAGTTTCCTGTCCGCCGAATAAAAGCCAATGGTAGCGAATGCGTTATTACTAACGAATGCTAAGAAGATGCTCTGATTATATGATGGGAGGATTATTTGTAATGGCTTCTCGGCACTTTCCAAAGGTTCCGCACGCTGGGATCCGGCCTGACAAAATCGAACGTTGTAATCCCACGGGCACGTGCTCAACAAACAGAACCAGAAGTAGTACCAGAAGTTTAAATATTCAAGTCGCTCTACAGTTAATTTTGTTTAATCTTGTTGGTTTTAGGTTTATTTTATGAAACCAGGATGTTCAGCAATTAAATAAAAACGTTTCGTGTCATATTGATAAATAACAGAAAGATAAAATTTATTAAGAACTACAAGTGGCAGGAAGTTGTGGCGGGGCATGCTCGCCTACCTTGTGAGGGGACACAGGACTTATAGAAAAACGAAGGAGGTCGTTGCTTTGTCATCAACTCATGCAACTGCCCAGTCGGTTGGGCCAGTAATACACTGATTCCATCTCGAAGCTATTAAGGATAATAGCTTAAAATATAATTTTAAAAGTTTTATTCCGCCTTTAAAATAAGCTATCAGGATTGACATTTAAAATCACTGTCCTGGGTTTAACGATAAACTACATCCAGCAACAAGGCCTTTGATCAGGAGGTTTTGAGGAGCTTGGGACCACCTCTGTGGTGGATTCCGGGGATGGAATCCTGCACAAATAAATAAACAAAGCCAGTAATTGAAATAGGAAAATAAGTGTATTAAACGTAAGAATAAAAACTTGAAATGAAGATTAGTAGTCCAGGAATACGGGTTAGTAGAAAGTATATGTACAAGTCTCTGGAAGTGAAGCCGTAATTATCTCTCTCTCTCTCTCTGTGGACTCTACGTATCTCAACCTTATCTCAACGTATCTCTTTGTGAACACCCTGTGTACTCAACGTGTCTCCACTCTGTCAGAATAAGTATACTTTAGACGAGTCCATCTTGTGTAAAAGGGGGAGAGCCCTATAACACCCCCTCCCTAGCTTCTTTTTTGGGGGGAGTTTAATATTTTTTTCCGCTTATGGTCTATTATTAGCGGTTCCGCGAATTTTCTTTTCCTGCTTGTTCTTCTAATCTCCGTACCTACTTGTGGTCTTTGAATTTCAAATGCTTCAAAAATTGCCTCCATTGAGTCTTCATTTTCCGAAGGTGACGAGCTTGGCTCCTCTACCCGTCTTTTTTGTATCTGATTGATATGTATCCTGTTAGTGAATTCTTCGACTTGGATCGTGTACAGAACATTCCCCAGTCTGCTTATTATCGTACCTGGTTCCCAGTATGCCATGTTATTCTTAAACTTTCTGAAATAGATCCGTTCGTCTGGTTTGCTGGGTAATAGTTTATCAAAAACAGACCGTATTTTGCGGGCAAACATCACTTCAGCTGGCGAAAGGCCATATGGTGTGTTTCCGTTCGGGGTGATTCTGTAGACTTGTAGGAACTGTTGTATGGCTCTTTCTGTTGGTACGTCTTCTGCTTTTTTCAAGGCTCTCTTAAGCGTGTCCACAAACCTTTCGGCTTGCCCGTTAGATCGTGGATGGTATGATGCTATTTTAATATGTTTGACTTGATAAGACGTACAGAATTCTTGAAAGTCGCTCGAGGTGAATTGGGTACCATTATCCGTTACAAGGCAATATACCACGCCGTATCTTGCGATTATCTCGTGTAGACAATTAATAGTATTTTTTCGTCGTAGGGTTTTTGTATCTGAAAACTTCTGGTCACTTGCTAAAGCTATCTACCGTTATCAAGTAGTAATATCCATCTATGAGTCCTGCATAGTCCGCATGGATTCTAGACCAAGGTCTGTCCACCTTAGGCCATGGTTTTTGTATAATAGGTGGTGCCTTTGCTGCCGCAGCACAGCCGCTACATTTTTCTAACATTTGAGTAATGTCGTTATTCATATTAGGCCAGTACACAAAACTTCTCATTAACGCTTTCATACGATGTTCCCCTGGGTGTCCTAGATGAAAGTCCTTCAGAATTCGTCTTTGTAAAGATTTGGGTATGACCACTCTTTCATTATAAAGTAATACGTGATCACAAATTGAAAAGCTGTCCGCTAGATTTCTTTCTTTTTCTTCTATTTTCTCTTTGTCCTTCGTATGTATTCATCCATTCCAGCTTCTCTTCTGATTTCTAACAAGGTCACTGGTAATTCCCTTACTGTATTGTTTAGAACTTTACTAATTTCGTCTTCGGCTCGCAAAGCCGCTATTACAGAGTCTTCCAGAGGTTCGCATTTCGCAGGTACCAATCTAGATAATCCATCCGCATGACCAATTTTCTTTGACGGTAGGAACTCTAGTTTGAAATTATAATTCAATAATATAGTTCCCCATCTCAGAAGTCTGTTGGCTGTGTAAATTGGTAGTCCTTTTTCGATCCGAATATAGTAAGAAGAGGTTTATGGTCAGTTTGAAGAGTAAACTCTCTTCCATATATGTATCTGTGGAAGCGAGTTATGGCGAATATTATGCCTAACGCTTCTTTCTCAATTTGTGAATAATTCCTCTCTGCTGGTAACAACGATGTAGATGCGTGAGCTATAGGTTTCCTTGTCCATCCTGCATCTTGTGTAACATACAAGCTCCCACTCCCTGTCACTAGCAATGATAATTTCCAGTTTGGGATCAAATTGCGTCAGTGCTAGATCAGACGTTAATTTCTTTATGATCTCCTTAAACGCTTTCGGACAATCTTCCGTCCAGTTCCATTTGTTCTCTTTTTTTTCAATAATTCATTGAGGGGAGCTCTAAATTTGTGCATGTTTTCAATGCATTCACCCTAATAGTTCGATAGACCAAGAAAGCTTTGCAACTCTTCGACATTTTTCGGCTTAGGCATATTTTTTATTGCAGATGCTCTATCTGGATCTGGTTTTCTGCCACTTTCATTGATTATATGGCCTAGATACTTGATTTGTTTTAGAAAAAAATCTCATTTTTTCTCCTTCACTTTAAAACGAAAATTCTGAATTCTTTTAAAGACTTCTTTAATATGTGTTGCGTGTCCTTCTACATTATCGCTTTTGATTAAAATGTCGTCTAAGTAAGCAGTAGCAAAGTTCTGTCCCATGAGCATGCTATCCATAGTCTGTTGGAAGATTGACGGTGCTACTTTTATCCCAAATGGCAATCTGTTAAATTTGTAAAGTCCTTTGTGAGTATTGATACATAAAATTTTTGTACTTTCTTCTACTGGAATCTGAAGATAAGCTTCACTTAGATCAATTTTAGAAAATACCTTACCACCGTTAAGCTTGGTAAATATTTCCTCCGGGCTTGGCAATGGGTAGTGATAATCCTTGATAGCCTTGTTTAACCCAGTCGAGAAATCTGCGCAAACACGGCTTTCTCCGGATTTTTTCTTTACGTAGACCACTGGTGCCGCCCATTCACTGAATTCGATTTGTGAAAGGATTCCAGTTTGTACCAATCTATCTAACTCCTTGTCAATTTTTTCTATGGTTGCGAAAGGCACGTTTCGCTTTTTCTTGAATACTGGCTGACCATTTTCATTTAGTTCAATTTTAGCTGCAAACTTATTACATCGTCCCAAACAGCTCGAGAATACTTCGGGGAATTGACTGTGTAGTTTTTCTCTTAATTTTGTAGTGGAAGTCCTCGTCGCCAAGTTGTTGTGGTGAAGAGAGAATTTTTTCTTCTTCCATGTGGGTCCGAAGTCCTCGTCGCCAAGTTGTTGTGGATTCCGGAAATGGAATCCTGCACAAATAAATAAATAAACAACGCCAGTAATTGAAATAGGAAAATAAGTGTATTGAACGTAAGAATACAAACTTGAAATGAAGATTAGTAGTCCTGGAATGCGGGTTAGTAGAAAGTATATGTACAAGTCTCTGTAAGTGAAACCGTAATTATCTCTCTCTCTCTCTCTCTCTCTCTCTGTGAACTCTATGTATCTCAACCTTATCTCAACGTATCTCTTTGTGAACACGCTGTGTACTCCACGTATCTCCACTCTGTCAGAATAAGTATACTTTAGACGAGTCCATCTTGTGTAAAAGGGGGAGAGCCCCACAACAACCTCTTAATTACTGATGTTCCATGTTCACTCTGATTCGGAGTGGTAGCACCTGTTAGGGTCACAGGACACTAATTTTAATATATTTTGTTTATACGTTATTTTTTAGAGATACAATTATTTAACCAAATGTTCTCTTTATAATGAACGGTATTATTAAAATCTAACAATCTAAATGTCGGAGAAATTTCCTAGAAAACATGTGTCCTCCGACAGGAATCGAACCTGTATCCTAACCATGTTCAAAGTTAAGATTATTAACCGTTAGTTTTCCAACATTTGAGCATGGACATAATATCTTGACCGTGTTTTGAAAAATGAAACAATATATAAAAAATACATACAACAAACTATTTCTTATTTTAACAGTTAAAATATAATCATTGAAAATGGCTAAATGTATAGCCGAAAGCGCTCGGATAAAAAAAAATACATTCGGACAGTTTTTATATAATTTATCATCCGAAAAGAAAAAAAATTATTAGATCGCATGAGAAATTGTATAAAAAAACTAAATAAAAGCAACTTGTGTGCCGTTTTCAATGAAATGCGCATGAAAGAAGGATTGCTGCCTAAATACACAATACACAATGCACACACACACACACACACACAGACACACACACACACACACACACACACACATATATATATATATATATATATATATATATAAATATAAAAGTGAACATAGATATCAACACTTAGGGGCGACAGTCTGTTTAATGCTAGTGTAATCGTCAGGCAACTATATATATATATATATATATATATATATATATATATATATATATATATATCACAGCAATAAAAGTATGAAGCTTGATATTACTAGACATATTAAAAACGATCTTCAGGCTTCAAACGGGAGATTTAATCTAAATTAAAAAAACACACCGGAAATGTACAATGAAAAGGAAATGTGGAGGAGGAGGAAAAAATATGAGCAAAAGGAGATAGAGGCAAATGACAGCGAGCCCCCAACAAACACTCAGGTTGTTTGCACAAGGACGGCTTGCGGGACCCGATGTAAAGTGCCTCCAGCAACTTAAGGTGAAATAACGAGTGTGACCGGGACAACACGGTAAACCGGTCGACACTAAAATTAGCTGCACAAGATCTGCTCTTTAATAGGTGCTCGAATATGGCGGACGCGTAGGTGTTTGGGACGAGTCCATTCAACGGAAAGGTGTGGTTCCTGATTTTGGTAGGAACGTACTGTTTAATTCTCATGTCCATGCGTTGTGTCATTTGCCTTTTGCTCCTTTTGGTCATATTTTTTTCCTCCTCCTCCTCCTCCACATTTCCTTTCCATTGTACATTTTCTGTGTTTTTTAATTTAAATTAAATCTCCCGTTTGAAGCCTGAAGAGCGGGGTTGAAACCAGTTGCTTCGCCCCTTTTTAATATGTCTAGTAATATCAATCTTCATACTTTTATTGCTGTGAAAAATTTTGTACCTTCAAAATCATCTTTATATATATATATATATATATATATATATATATATATGGCCTGTCCCCAACACGAAAACTCAATACTTTAAAAACAAATTCTCCATTGTTTTTGACAAAACATGGAATGTTTGCAACTGCATTGATATGCAATACTTCTTTTTATTTATACACATTGTTAAATTCATTCTTTCAAACAATCTAAAAGCTAAAAGCGGTTTCGTGCTTATTCGCCATTTTGTTGAGTTATAATGTAGTGATGTTTAAGTATGTATTAAGGCGCTCATCTTCTAATATAAATACGCTACAACAATTTATTTAGGGTTTCCAGCTGTCATCTTTGAAGGCTCTAAATTCGAGTGGTTTCGACCTGGGAAAGATAATTTTTTGCGCTCACCAAGAAAGACATACAAAGTAATCAAAGCGTCAAGAATTGGATTGAGAAATCTCATGAAGAAATCCATGGAGAACATCACAGGACAGAACAAGAATGGTAGAAGGAAGAAGTGAAAGATTCCAAAGACAGTGAAAAGAAATCTAGTGAGAGATCGTAATGAGTCTATAACAATTGCCAGGACACACAGGAATGATTTAGCTAAGTTTGAATTTAAGAAAAAATACCTCGAAGAAGATAGTTACTAGACTTCTGTCCAGGAATGGCATGTGATATCAAAGGTCAGAGTTAAGAAAAATAAATTCCCCTTCTACAGAGATATCTGCAAGCAGAGTATGGTAAAAAAAGATTATTGATGACGTAAATATGTCATTTGGTAAGATGAAATAAATTGGAACCTCTGGCCGTAAATGTTTTCTTTGTTTGGAGAAATTATGAAAGTGGCATAGCCGAAATTACACTGTACTTGACTCAAAACACAGTCGCTGGAAAATACTGTACGTCCAGAATTTGGTATATCGTTTGGGTTTATCGGATGATAAAAACAAAAGGATACCAAAATTTTCCGAAATAAATTCTACAGGGGTCAGCAGCAAAATTTGAATTTGCGTTTTGTCTTCCAATATAACAACGACTCAAAGCATACTGCGTTTCTACAATTTACAGAAGGTCAAATTGAATGTTCCTGAATTGCAAATGCAAATCCTTGAATTACATACCATAGAAAATCTCTGTAGTGAACTGAAGATTAGGGTCCTTGAAAAAAGACCTCTGCTGAAATACTTGCCAAACAGTCTGGGATAACTAAGGAAATATTCTTAAAATTTGTTGAAAATTATGCTGAATTGTTAAATACTTTTACAGAGAAAAAAAAATTACCCAATTGTCTATCAGCATTGAAATGGCGGTAATAAAATTCGTCTTGTTATTTTTATTTTGGGGTTTTTTTGGAATTCAATTTGTGCGTGTTTTAATTAGTTATTTTAACACAAGCTGTGTGATTTTGCCGCTAATACACTGGGGTTACAGAGAATAAAAGAGAAAAACTTTAGAGAGGAGATGTGTTGAGAAAATAACAAAGGAACAGGGGTCAGGAAGGCAGAAAATGGCGATTGACATTGCCTTTTGATGTGGACCCGAAGAAGGAAAACACGGAACACGGATTAGAGGTAAGAAATATATATCAAACAGAAAAGTTACAAAGAATAGTGTAAGAGTAAGCAGAGCTTACTATCCAGTGGTGTCCGATATTGGTATCGTACGCGGCTGCGCATTACTGGTGCTACGATACGTGCTGATTTCTTAAGTTTACCAATTTTACAACGGTGTTCTTTGTCTATGATCTCAACCTGATTCCACAGAAATAAAGGGTTCAGTTTGACATTCCAGCCACCTGAAGAAGGCCGGAACGTACAACGGCCGAAACGTTGTAATAAATATGACGACAAAGATGAGGACAATAGTCCAAATAATGTAAATAATGAGCTAAAGTTAAGTTTCTCCAAGAATTGTCGATCCGATGTGTGCGACTGTCGTTTTCGATCGGATCCTTACGACTTTCGTTTAAGCGTTATTATTGATATCCAAGATATTCAGAGGTTGCACCCAAATCTTTAAATCTTCATGTTATTTTGATTAAAATTCAACTGTCAAATATCGCTGTTGACATGAAATTGTGCGGCATGACAAAAATTCCTAAGTAGAGTTCATCTCTGTACATATTGCGTAAATCAAATCTTTCGACAAATTTTGGAATGCCAAAACCTTGTTGTAAGATCATAATTCGCCTTGTTTATCCTTTCTTTAATTAAAAAAGGCTTACAGAATCTGAAGCCTTTTTCGCGCGGTTAATTCAACTAAGAATAATGCAAGGAAGCGCAGTATATTATGATATCAACGAAAACGATTACACGCACTTGATTGACTTATATTTCTTACGGCTTATTTACTATAGGGGGTTACGGCCGTATCACGTCGAAACACCCGTTGTCGAAACTAGATGAGTAACCGCTTAGGAACACCAGGCGCTGTAAGCTTGGATATGTAGGTGGTGTAATGGATAATGGCTCGGAACTGTTAATCCGTGACCCGAATTCCATTTCCTGTTTGGTTCATTATTTGCACTTACCAAAAAGGTATGAATCCACCTCGTCTCCCTCAGCTATGGGTTAATTAGGAAGACTTTTATAACTGAACGATTATTATTTCCAAAACCATTCTTAAAATCTGAAAGTATCTTATGGTTTTCAATAATCTGCAAAAGGTTGATAAACCGTAAAAAACAAAATAAATCAATAATTGAAATATATCAGTGAGTTATTTAAAACCGAAATATTAATTAATTTTTTTTTGGCGCATAAATATTGCAATGATCATTATTTTAAATCAAAAGGATTTTTCTAGATGAAAGTCCTATTATGAATCGTTGTGAGGGGTGCAAATATACATACGTATATTTTGACAACATATGTATCGTTGAAAAATTTACACATGGTCTGTCTGCTTATTTTCATTTGTATCCGTCCATATTCACGAATAATATTTTTTGTGTCGTTATTGAAGGACGAACGAGTGAAAATCGCCGTGTCGATAAATATTTCTTTTATCCGAGTACTTTCGACATAGAACAATGTCATCATCACGGTTTTGTTTATTGCAAGACAAATGTTGTAGTGTTCATTATTGTGTAAGACATTTAATTAGTAGAAATAATGAACACACACACACACACACAAAACACACACACACAAACACACACACACACATATAAATATTTGCAATACGTTATTTGAGTAAAATTAAAAAATTTAAATTAATCTAATTTGAAATAAACATTACTTATAGCAACTGACGTATCGATGTTCCGAGGTGATGAAAGTTAGTATGGATGACCAGAATTGACATAAATTTACTAAATTTAAGTTAACGCATTTTCTTGTTCTTAACGACCTATTAATTTTTACAAATTAACACATTTTCAGCAATTGTTTAATATTTTATTGACTTTTTGTTACGTTTGAATTTCCTTTATGAAATTTGTGTTTCGTCTGTAGGTTCTTATCTTAAGTTTACTAACTTTAACAAAAACATTGCCTAATTGAAGTATAACCCAAACTAAAATAAATACAGAAAATAAAAATATTTAGTGAAATAATAATTAAAAAATTAAAACTTAATTTGAAATTTTGAAGGGATGATTTTCAAAGACGTTAACGATGAAACAAAACTGAATAATGAAAGTGAAAAAATTGCAGAGCTCCAGACAATTCTTAAATCACATGACTTTTTAAAGGATAATATCATTTCTGGCTTACCATAGTCAGAAATTCGGAACGTTTACACACTAATTTTTTTTTCTTTTTAATTCTTTTAAAAATATTGGGTACAAACGACTGCTTAGAACTTTTCAATTTTTGATTCGAATTAATAGTCTTCACTTAATAACGATATCACCTAACCGACTTGAAGTAATGCAGAATGTTAAACGATTTTTTAATATTATAAATTATTTAACTAAATTTAAAAAAGGAATACAATTCTTGTAAAAATTCATTATTCATTGAAAAGAAAATTCTTCTTAAGACAATAGTGTCCTTCATAAATCTTATTTATAAAAGCAATTGTAAGTTTTTCTAATTAAATACTGTAATAATTTTATTTCGTTTTTTAATGTTACAATTCGGATCAGATTTTAAGTGGTAACAGTTTTACGGGAAAAATTGATGATTTACATTCTCAAAGGAATCCTGCTTTTAACTAATAAAAAAAATCTCAGCTCTAAAGATTGAATTTCTCGAAATTTGATAAGTGGGTGGTAACATATGTAAGAAAACTATTTTTACCAAGATTTTCTAAACAAAACTTTCAAAAATACTTTCATTTATTTCTGAATAAGTCCTGAAAGTTTCATTAAAATCAGAAAGTTATTTGATTTTTGTTAGAATTTCCAAATCAATGTATTTTTCACCCAAAAATAGCGAAAAAACTGTAATTATTACGTCGAGGCTGAGGTAAACAAAACACGATGTTTAACAAAAATTTCGAACGTGCTAGAAAATATTAAACAATTTAAAAAAATAATAAAAGCATACTTTGGTCTTTCCTCATAAAAATAACATCAATACTTTGATGACAAAAACTTTGTTATTATTGAGACTGGAGCTTTTTTTTTTCATCATCCTACGCTATTTTCCCGCGAAAACGTGAAGATATCTAAATTTACATTATTGCTCTATTTAAAGTGCTCAATATCAGGAATAGAGTGTATCTCTATCTATAAAAGGCAGGATATGTGTGTGTGTGTGTGTGTGTGTGTGTGTGTGTGTGTGTGTGTGTGTGTGTGTGTGTGTGTGTGTGTAACGAATGCACAGCCGCAATCTTCGACGTATTTGTACCAAGATTTATATGTACATGCTCCAAGTTAGTAAGGTAGTCAAGACCGACTTTGCATTTCCCAACTCCCATCGATAGTGGAAATAATCGATTTTTTCATGTTTCTACAGCATTTTTCATGTAGTTTGCGGCCATTTTCTATTGGCCAGAGTGAGAGCCTATAGCTGGCTGCCACGAATAGGCAGGAATATTCTATTGGCCAGCGTGAGAGCCAACAGCTGAGTGACACGAATGTTAACTAGTATGCTAGCATGCAAAAAAAATCGATAGCTGCATTCGTCACAAATGGGAAAATTTTAAATCTGAATGGCACTTTATTCCAATTGGATCATTCGCTTCCTTAAACTCAACGTTGATTCTTATTCCGCAGAACTGGGTTGGGTGTGAAAATAAATTTGTTGTTAACTTTCTTTTTTCATTTGGTTTTTCCAGTTACGAGTCCTTTTTTAAAGCTGATCATTTTGTGTTCATTTTGTTTAGTTCTTTTTTCGTAACAGATTTAATGTTTAGTATAGAGCTTAGAAGAATTTTGCAGTGTGAGATAGGCAAGAAGTAAGGCATGTAGCAACATCAGCACGGCAAAAGACATTCCTTTAAAGGCAAGGAAGGGTAAAAATATTTTAAGTCAAGTGATAGCGATTTTTGAATGAAGCACGGGCAACGCCGGACCATGCTGCTAGTGAAAATATAAAAGTTAACATTGAAGTCAACACCCAGATTCGAATGCTGTTATAACAAATGGTTTAAATTTTACTTTTGGCAAACGGTACTTAAGATGAACGCCCCCCGCCCAAATTCAAGGAGGATAGAACAATTCTTTATCATTTTAATGATTTCTATATGCCATAAATATCTTTTGTTGCGTTGATATAACCTTGGATTGCATTCAGAACAGCTGAAGAAATAATGTTTCGAAAATCCCATGTCGATGAATAAACAATTTCCTCAGATATTATTCATCAAAATCCGATCTTGAAAATTGGACAAGCCACTTCATCAATCCATAATTCTTTGCCGAAAATCAGCTGTCGGTTTTTATAAGAGAGAAAAATCTAAAAAAATGAACATATAAGCTAAACAAATGTTCCGATGTTGCAGGAACCCCAGTAAGATTCCCAAAATACTGAGAAAACATAAAGGAATGAGAATACTCAAGCCTGGTAAAGATGGTGCCAATCACAAGAGCTACTGGCCAATCTCCTCCAAATTCAGGCATCACATCTGGAAAGTCTTACACTAGTCATAAACCTAACACAATACATTGAAGATAAATTTGAGAAGGGTGACATCACAAGTGCAGTACTCGTTCATCTCTATACAGTATAAGAGACTGTCAACCATAGGCTATTTCAGATAACTGGGGAAGCTCATTTTCCTCGTCATGACCATGTTCTCCAACAGACGATTCTTTGTAGATCTCAGTAGGAATCTCAATCACTCCCGGACACAGAAAAATGGTATCCCCCAAGATAGCATGCTCGCTCCTCTCATCTTTATAATCTATACAAATAATCACACCATCCACCGAAATACTAGGAGTTTTCTCTATACAGGGGATCTCTGTATTGCATCCCAGAAGCAATCTTTCGATGAAGTTGAGACCTCATTCAACGTTTGCTCTAGACAGCCTTATCCATACTATACTTCCAACCACCTTCGAGCCAACCCTGACAAGTCCGAAATCAGGGCTTTTCCACATTGCAAAGACTAAAACCAAGGTCAGATCAAGGTACAACATCGTAAAGAAGCTGACTAACACCAAAAGTGGTTCCCCTGCCGGGGTACAATGTGCACCACGGTCCTGTCTTTTTTAATCAACACCAAAACATACATCATAAGAGCGGTGCAGATAATCACATGCAAAGAGAATCGACCCTACCTTGCAGATCAATCACTGGCTGACCCTAAGCAACCAAAGCAGAGGAGCTCTAGTGACATTGCTCGCCCTTATATCAGAAGACAATCGAATAACAAATTGAGGAATTGAAGGATGAAACTCACCTTCGTTATTCATTAACAAAGAGGCTAATGTCAAGGCAAAGATTTGTACATTAAGTCGAACCACTGAACAATAGAGTTCCTAGTTAGCATCCGTCCCTGCTGTGCAAATACAACATGGAAAACAGGCCCTCTCTCTCTCTCAGCCTTACTGAAACCCACCCTACTTTCTCCAGTGATTCTGGTCCTATTTGAGTTCCCAGCTAACTTCTGTTGGTTGCTGTAGAGCCAACGTTCCAAAATAGGAATATTTCACCGATGACGATTCTAATTGACACTGCCGGCAATTAGAATTAGGGAGCATCTTCTAGTTTACCCCAGTCTTGAATATTTATGCACAATGAAAAACCTTGAAACCTTAAAACTCCAGGCAAGGCTTTGTGTGCAAACACTGGATGGGTGAAATGTCGCGACTCGATAATAAGAAAAAGATGTCCCGAAAACTGTTAACTTTTAATCACATAAATCGCTATAATTTTTTTGAGAATTTTAATCACGAATAATCTTCTGCTTAAATTTCAAAGTGTTGGTTTTTTTTAATAGCAGACCTTACAAGTCTGTAAAAGATTGAACTTCTGCGACTAAGCGTTTATTCAATCGACGTTTTTACACGAGCCCAATTAATTAATAAGCATCAATTTAAGAAGACACTGACAATCTCGCTTCGCATCTAACGAACTGCCCACAGGAATCTGTTTTCTGTAGACTTTTCCGAAAATGACTTTGTTGAAAATTATTAATAATCTCTGCTTAAATCTGATTGGTTTAAAGAATTAATTAATTGACTAATCTGACTGATCAAATTAATTAATTCTCTTTTGATAAGCGTGGCTATCAGTTGAGAAATTTAATTAGATTTATTTCCATTTATCAACTTTGGGATTTTCCAAATTACATTTCGCTTTCTGACGCTTTTAGCCATTTTGGGAAAAGATATTTAATAAAATCTTTGAACGATCCGGAAAATCAGAAATAAGCGCGTGAAACAATGAAGACAAGTAATATATATATATATATATATATATATATATATATATATATATATATATATATATATATATATATCGGACTATCATCCTTATCCTTGTTGCCATATTTATCACAACGTTTCGACCATTGTATGCTCCGGCCTTCTTCTGGTGGTTGCAATACTTGGTAAAGACTGAGTGTACCTCATCCTGTGCAGCTGCGGAAAGAAATATAAAGGGTAGACAGACCGCCCCGTTAAGGTAAGGATTCACGATCACCAAAAAGCTGTAGGAGGAGGGGAAGTGGAAGAATCAGTTGTTGCTGACCCCATATGAAGAGAAAAGGGAAATCACCGCCCTCTCTGGGATTAGGTTGAAATCATAGACATAGAACATTATTGGAAAATCCGTAAATTTTAGGAATCAGCACATATGCTAGGCCACAAAATTTTTATGAGCCGACCAAGCATAGAAGCGAATACAATATGGGAATCAGTAATAAGGAGTGCCAGAAAAAAGCAATAATAACAACGAAATATGAGCTCTGGTAAAAATCATAAAATGATAACAGCAAAAATTGCAATATGAGCACTGGAAAAAATGGTTGCTGAAGACATTAGGCTTATAATAACCAGAAATGCAAACATAGATGTCCTAAAGGACACATGACACAGTGGATAAAGGCGTTAGATCCACTGACAGGACCCAAAGAGTGTGAGTTCAATATCTGGTTATGGTGGAGGTGAACTTGTAGAGGTGAATGAAGAGGAGATAACTGATAACTGACATGCATTAGATAAATAAAGGATTCAGTCGGACATTCCAACCACGTACAACGGCCGAAACGTGATAAATATGCTAACAAAGATGAGGGTGATAGTCCGAGCAATGTAAACAGTGTCCATAATACCTCATCTCAGATATATATATATATATATATATATATATATATATATATATATATATATATATATATATATATATATATATATATGAGCTTTTCACCCCAGGCAAGGCTGAAGCCACTAGCATGCAATGGGTTACAGAAGATTTGGAGAGAGAGCAGATAGGAGTGATAGAGGAAAGGATGTGGAGAAGGATAGTAGATAGATCAATACAACTGGAGATGTCGATTGACGTTACATTTGAATAGTTGGAGATTATAGTTGTCAGGGTAACAGGAATAGGGAAGGGAGATCCACAGGCGTGAGGTGCGAGATATGAAGCTATTGGAGTAGAAGAGACGTCCACACGTAACCGTTTCAACAGTGAAAGGGTGGGAACGGGATGCCAGCCTCGTATGACGCTTGAATTCATGGAGCCTGGGAACCAGCGATAGTAGCTCATTGGAGCAATTACCATGGAAGTATTTGTAAAAGAGACAAAGAGAGGCGACGACGCGTCTGTGATATATATATATATTCCTTACAGGAGATTCATGCATTCTTCAGAGTCTCTACTCAGCACCTGAACATTGCGTTGTGCATGAAACGCCGAGTCGTGCTACCGGTAAGGAATAATATGTATATTTATTAATATTTACTTAATAGCTCAATGTGCACTATCTGATATATATATATATATATATATATATATATATATATATATATATATATATATATATATATATATAAATAAAAAGGAAAGAACAGTAAGATATAAAATCCGGTGTTCTTATAGATATTTTTATTTTTACACAATAGTGCTCAATGTAAATTTAAATTTACAGAGCATTAATATTATAAATTAATAGATTTAAAATATGGTTTTACCGCTACACAGTGATAACCATGTTTCAGAAATGGAAGCTAAAGCCCCTGAATTTAATTTTGTTATTAAACCAAAGACATTAGTTCCATTTCCTCATCAAGCGAATTTTGGAGTAACTTACTTTTTAAAATTTAATTATGAATCTTTCCAGTGCCGTTAACAACCGTAAATTTTAAAAAGTAAGTTACTCCAAAATTCGCTTGATGAGGAAATGGAACTAATGTCTTTGGTTTAATAACAAAATTAAATTCAGGGGCTTTAGCTTCCATTTCTGAAACATGGTTATCACTGTGTAGCGGTAAAACCATATTTTAAATCTATTAATTTATAATATATATATATATATATATATATATATATAAATATAAAAGAGAAAATAGAAGTCACCACTTAGAGGCAACAGTCTGTTTCATGCTAGATGCAGGCAAGAGTTGCCTGACGATTGCATCTAGCATTAAACAGACTGTCGCCTCTAAGTGTTGACTTCTATGTTTACTTTAATATTTACAGACGCTCTATCTATGATATTGAGCACTTTATCCCATAAATATAGCACACTTTAACACTATATTTCTTCATATATATATATATATATATATATATATATATATATATATATATATATATATATATATAATATCACTTGATGAATAGTATTGATAATTCCAATGAGGATATAAATTCAAAGATAACTCAATATAAGAACAGAGTAATAGAATAATGAATACTGAATGCTTAGAAATCCATTTGGAGGGTGATAGTCTATGTCGCAGACTCAGACGTCCATCTCATCAGACCAAAATTTTACAAAACAAATCCGGTTGAATTTATTCAGACACAAGGAAAAGAAAAAAGAAGAGTGTGAAAAGAAAAAAAGAGGGAGACAGACAGAGTTTTCAATATAAAGTTTTTGATTCTCTTTTTTCGTTTACTCTCTTTCCCTTTCCCATTGTCTATCTCTCTGCCTTTTTCCCTATATATGAATTCGATCCGATATATATATATATATATATATATACATATATATATATAATAACAATTTGAAAACTGTTAGAGAAAATTCGAAGGTGGATATTAATTCAAAGAGAGTTCAATGTAAAATACAGAGAATAATAATAATAATAATAATAATAATAATAATAATAATAATAATAATAATAATAATAACTAACTATCTAGTTGATAATGAATTTGTTACATACCTAACAAGAGATACACCCAGAAAATTATCCTCAATTAACCTCTTTTACAGAGGACAAATGCATAGACAATACAGTATGGAAGAAAAGGCCCTTAAGTCTATAATACACCATAATGTGTTTCCTGTTGATTCTTACAAAGCCTTAAAACTTAATATATATTATAGTAAATTTAAAACCTCTGACCTGATAATGAGCAATAACCCTTCTCCAGTTGCTGCGGTTGTTGATAGAACCAATGTTGTGTATGAGTTTAAATGTCCTTTGGAAGAATGCTCTTCTAATCCACATACTTACATTGGATTTACAACCACCCGGCTCTCCAGACGATTAACTATGCATTTAAATAATTCTAGTGCCGCTAAACAACATCTTATGTCACATACTGTTTACCTTTTGCATTCTGACATTCGTAAAATCCTTATAGATAATACTAAAATTATAGATAAACATACAGACATTAGACGCCTTAAAATCTTAGAAGCACTGCATATTAAAAGCAAAAGACCTCTTATTAATCGCATAGATCACAATATTTCTGGAAACGTCCTACAATGTTTGTAATATATTTCTTCATAATTAGATACACCACATAACCATTTCGTTTGAACTTTTTAAATTTTAAATTTTATAACGTATTCTTCGAGCTTTTGTCTTGTATAATAAGAATCTTTTTCACGCCTTCATACGATTAAAAATCTTCGCCATGCACGTGATAACATCGGGTATTTTGAAATTAAAATGTTTTTGTAACGTTTATTTAGTTTGTAAAAATAAAATATAGCAACATGATTCAGCTACAAGACAATTTGCAAATGTTTAAAAAAAATTTGACTCTACATATATATAAGACATTGATAAGATTTTTGTCCCTGAAGATGAACAATGATGTTCGAAAGTACTCGGTTATCTTACGGACTCTATTTATTTCGATATAATTTTCAAATAAAAAATCTCATTAGAAAATATGAGAAAATTCAAGATAGAATATGCAGGACTATGTTGTCTTTGACATTCAACACAACATGTTTAAAAGAAAAGTTGCTGGCAAATTACACACACACACACACACACACACACACACACACACACACACACACACACACACATATATACATATACATATATATATATATATATATATATATATATATATATATATATATATATATATATATATGTATATATATATAAGCGCTATATAACTTTCGGATAATATATTGCGTATTATGTTTGAATATGTTGATAAACTGTCCAAAGTTGATATATTTTTAAATTTTTGTTCAAGTAATTTAGACTTTCCAGTCATTACCAAGAACATATGTGTTGTCTATGTGGTAGTTTTAACTTTATTTTTCTGCGTGTTGGTATTCATTAGGACGCTGGACGTTTGAAATGGTCGAACGTGACGTCATATGTAACTGCTATTAGTAATGATCGAAGTATAAAAAAATGTTCTTGCATTTTCAGTGACAATGGGTATCCTGAGAATGTAATCAATCGCACGTTTGAAGACCAAATTAAATGCTTCAAGGCTCCGGTAGTTTTGATTATTCCCCGTGTTCCGTATATTCAAAATTGCTTTGGCTTGGCAAGAAAATTCAGACACAAGCCAATAGAAAGTTGGCTTGCGTTACATCGGCATTTTGGGGCTTAGTATTGTCTTTGGAACTAATCCGGTTTTTCTCCTGTTTGTCAAAGATGGTTTGTCGTACCTCCAAGGCTGTTGTTTACAAATTCAAATGTCAATGTGAGGCTGACTATGTAGGACGAACCAATCAGCTACTCGAAACCCGGATCGGAGCCTATGTTCCTGTAAATATAAGACAGGGTACTGTACCATGTCTGTTCACGACGCAGACATGGGTCAGCATTTACTGGAAAATCTGAAATGTGCTGCGACATATAATGATGATTCGTTTACTGCCTTGTGCAGACCTCTGTCTCCGTGCAGAGAAAAGGGCATTTTTTCGGTCTCTTAGAAGGTATGTGAGTGCATCCTTTCAATTTTGAATAGATCATGGAGGATGGATATCGATTTACTATAAATTTGAAAACCGGTTTTGTGCCACACGCCTTTTATACCTAGTATATCAAAACTCAGCTTGTCAGACTGTCTGCTTTCAGGAGGAAACGAACTCAGATGACTTTATGCTTAAGGGTAGAGTCTCATCTGGAGGAAAAATAAACAGACACTCGATCACGTGTTCACTCAGTGTCTACGGAGAATTATTTAAGCGCTCGGAATGCCCCACGCTAAAAATCGGACTTGTCTCACATCTCGCCTTGCATACAGAGTATATCAAAACTCAGCTTGTCAGACTGCCTGCTTTCGAGTAGGAAGGAACTCAGACAAGGCTATGCTTAAGGGCATAGTTAATCTGGGTAAAACAGACAGCCACCCGAAGTTGTGTACACGTGGTCTACACAGAAGTTATGCACGAGGGTAAGCGCTCGGAATGCCCACGCTAAAAACCAGCCTTGTGTCAAATCCAGCCTTGTAGAGGAATCCAGGCTGTCGTAGGCTGCGAACGTCTGAGCAGGTGACAGTGGAAAATGGAACACATCGGAATATTTATCCCTGGAACTAGCATAGGCTTGCTACTCTGTGACTGTAGGGAAGGGTTAGTAAGGGAGGAGAACCGTCCCCAAAATGCAATGTAAACTATTTTGAGTTTAAGGCTAGAAAATGAGTAAATAGTAGGAGCAGCTCTATGCATTTTTGCCCGAACTGGTTATTGTCAAAATTAAAGAATGAGAAAAGGTGCCAGCTACTTTTCAAAATTGTTCAAGGAAGAGGTATTTTTACATTATTCGCACTATTGTCCTCATTTTGTCGCCATATTTATTGCAACGTTTCGGCTGTTGTACGTTCCGGCTTTCTTCAGGTGGTTGGAATGTCGAACTGAACCCTTTATCTCGCTCACTGGTGTAGACTGTTCTAGTTCCACGTGCCATGTCTAACGGATCTCAGTTATCAGTTATCTCCTGTTAATTTCCCTCTCCAAGTTCTCCACCGCCTGAACCGGGTATTGAACTCACACTCTTTGGGTCCTGTGCCAAGTGTCCTCAAGGAAAAAAACCACCTGATGAACGCCTGAGCGTACAACGGACGAAACGTTGTAATAAATATAGCGACAAAGATGAGGACAATAGTCGGAATAATGAAATAGTGTACATAATACCTTATCTCAGAAATATAGACAGATACTGAACGGCTGAAACGTTGTAATAAATATGGCGACAATGATGAAGACAATAGTCCGAATAATGTAAATAGTGTACATAATACCTCATCTCAGAAATATAGACAGATACTGAAAGGCCGAAACGTTGTAATAAATATGGCGACAAAGATCAGGACAATAGTCCGAATAATGTAAATAGTGTACATAATACTTTATCTCAGAAATATAGTCATATACAACTATTTTTATTGAACATTTTGCGATGTATAGTATGAGTGTGGATAGATTTTTTAATTTTTATGGATAGATTTTTTTATTATTTTTTTTATAAATCCTAGCGGATTTTCCAATTTTAACATTATTTGACAGGCAGCGGTAATGCTAGGAAACATGTTTTAGTTCAAAATTATAAATCAGAACGTGGGCAAAATATAGACAGACAATTGTTCGAAACCGCCTTCCAGAAAACAATAAAGAAAATCATTGTTGTAACTGAAACTAATAATAGATAAAACGACTGTTAAATGGAGCGGAATCCGCGGAGAGAGTATGGGACTCTGAGAGATGAT
This sequence comes from Acanthosepion esculentum, assembly GCA_964036315.1. NCBI lineage: Eukaryota > Metazoa > Mollusca > Cephalopoda > Sepiida > Sepiidae > Acanthosepion > Acanthosepion esculentum. The sequence continues at coordinate 11,833,894 of OZ038485.1, read as the reverse complement.
TTCGAATTCCCGTTTAACTTTAGCATTCGGATTAATCTTCTTGGAACAACAAATATGGATAAAATATCTAGACTCTAGCCGTGAATGCTAACTAAATCTAGCATCCTGACTTGCTGTAATTGATACTGACTTGGAATCTCACCGCCGTGACGTGGCTTGCCTCTGGCTTTTTTACGAATATTTTCATGGCAACTGCTCTGACGACCGTTTTTCTCTGGTACCTCGACTACATGAATTTAGATGTACCACTTGATCGGCATCTAGGTTGCCACCAGTTAATTGCATACTTTTTTTTTTTTCCATTGTTTCGTTTTTTTTGTGAAATGATTTTATTTTTAGCAAAGGTCTTGATTTTCGCACTGAATCCCACCCACATATATAAAAATAACATTACAGTATTTTTTAAATTCAAATATGGCGCCTTTCCTCGGACATTTTTACAGCTCTGCTAACCAAGTATAAGTCAGTGTAGCTCTCTCTTTCTCTCTCTCTCTCTCTCTCTCTCTCTCTATATATATATATATATATATATATATACATATATATATATATATATATATATATATATGAACTATGTGGTGCAGTTGAATTTACATTACATAAATCATTCATACAAAAAAAAAGATATTGAAGTTAATGATGTAAATGGTGAGAATCCATCTTGGCAAATAAATTTAATAAATTACATTAACCCCGAACCTGGAGATGAAATTCATGATCCCTATTTATAAATTCCAGTTGCATGAGGTCTTTTTTATTTTTTTTACAAGCTTTCATCTGTCCATTTTTTTTGTATGAATGATTCATGTAAGATATATATATATATATATATATATATATATATATATATATATATATATATGCATCTAAGTATGTTTTATTGAAAACCACAGATAGTTCTTTGTTTTAGTTATTTAAGTATTCTTTCGTTTCTGAGCATTTGTATGTTTTTTTAACCATTAAATATCACTAATGCACTTCAGTCATATTTTCTAGCAAATTTCATGATAAAACTGTAGAAGGCTTTAAATTAGCGACACTGTCGTAGAAAATCATTTAATTATAAAAACAGTTCACTTAGAATAAATACATTTTTGTTTCGTTTTTTTTTCAAATGTTTTTATTTTTAGTAAAGGTCTTGATTTGCGCAATGAATCCCACCCAAATATATAAAAATAACATTACAGTATTTTTTAAATTCAAATATGGATTCTTTCCTCGGAAATTTATACAGCTCTGCCAACCAAACACGCGCCAATGTGGCTTTAACAGTGTGGTATTAAAAATGGAAGTGTGTTATTTTCAGACAAATGTATAGCGCGTATTCAAAGATACCCGTCTACAAAGGCGACTGGCCATTTCATAACGCAAGCTTGCTATTCAATACCCAGAGAGTCCACCAGTGGTTTATACTGCAACTATGCTGAGAAAGAGCGTGTTATCTAGCGTGATAAACAATTTGAACAAAGCCACCACGGTGTAACCCTCGGACACGATGACTTGTGACTTCATGACAAGACAGCTATCGACGGCCCCCAAGTGTTCATTCACAGCTCCTTCGCAATGATGTCTGCCGTTCCTGCCCGAATCTCCCTCCAAATGGCGAACCGGCCAGGGTCACAATCAACTAGAGTCAGATACGTTTCATCTCTATAATGTGTCACATCGATAGATAACCTGGTCCAATGAGTGTCTACTTGGACCTCTCCTAATACGTGAACGTTTGGCAACGGACCAATCGGTTGACAACGATCGCAGCTTCTGACTACCTTCCTCATCTTCCTTGCTATATTCACAACGTTTCGGCCGTTACACGCTCCTCCATTTAAGTCTATATCTGTCTATATCTCATATCTTTGGGATGGGGGATTATGATTACTTGCATTATTTACATTTTTAGGACTGTTATCCTAAACTTGATTGCCATATTCACAACGTTTCGGCCTCTATATCTCTGAAATGAGGTATTATGATTACTTGCATTATTTACATTACTTTTCATTGACATATTCAAAACGTTTCGGCCGTTGTATGCTCCAACCTTCTTCAGGTAATTGAAATTTTAAACGAACCCTTTATTTCGTCCAACGGGGTAGATTGTTCTAGTTTCACGTGTCAGGTTTCTTCCGGGTGGCTCATTTATCTCCCTTTAACTCAAAACTCCAGCATTTTAGCCACTAGAACATGTGTCGTGAAGAAGGCTGAAGCGTACAGCAGCCGAAACTTTGTGAATATGGCAATGAATTTGAGGATAACAGATCGGTTGGTTGGTTGTTTGAGGTTTTATGGCATATCAACCACGATGGGTTATTTAATGCCAGGCCCAGTATTTACTAAATATATCAAAAACGTATAGCTGGCAACATCATTGTTTCAAAAACTTATAGCTGGCAACATCATTCTTTCAAAAAAGTGTAGTTGGCAACATCATTGTTTCAATGTGCTAGAAAAGACCTGGAAGATCACTATTTCCCATAGTTGGGACCCCAACAGGTGCTACCACCCCGGTTCAGATGACAGATCGACTAATGTAAATAATACAAGTAATCATGATTGTTGTGACCAAGGAAATGGTTGAAGTAATAACAAAATAAGTGTTACATATATATATATATATATATATATATATATATATATATATATATATATATATACATATATATATATATATATATATATATATATATATTAAACAACAGAAGAGTATTACAGGACTAGTGAGTGTGTGTCGGTTGACCAGTGTTCAATCTATTTGACTGTTATATTTAACAGCCCCCACCCACACGAGGGATGTATGTGGCACAAGGCCGAGTATACCGTGGGTTTTCCAACCCCGTAGGCTCGGCCAGAGATATTCCCTTAGAAACCGCATAAACGGGTTCAGGGTCTGTCTAACTGCCCGGACGAAACTTTGCCCTTCGGTAAAGCGTCGTCCGGGTTCCTCTCTACTCAAGGCAGAGGGTTTGACAGTTGAACAATCTATACGACTTTTATATTTAACAGCCCCTCCCCCCCCACGAGGGATGCATGTGGCACAAGGCAGAGTTTACTGCGGGTTCTCCGAGCCTGTAGGCTCGACCAAAAATATTCCCTGAGAACCCGTATAAACGGGTTCAGGTTCTGTCTACTTCCCCGGACGAAAGTTTGCCTTTCGGCAAAGCCTCGTCCGGGTTCCTCTCCGCTCAAGGCAGAGTTCGACAGATGAACAATATATTCGACTGTTAATATTTAACAGCACCCCCCACGAGGGTGTATGTGGCACAAGGCCGGTTTAGTGTGGGTTCTCCGAGCCCGTAGGCTCGGCTAAAAATATTCCCTTTAGAACCCGTATAAATGGGTTCAGGGCCTGTGTACCTCCCCGGACAAAACTTTGCCCTTCGGCAAATCGTTGTCCGGGTCCCCCTCCGCTCAAGGCAGAGAGTTCGACAGATGAACAATCTAGCATAGACTCTTTAGAGGGAGGATACTACTATAATATAGATATAGACAGGTATTAATAAACTTTAATATACAAATTGTGCTTTGCAAGTTTATGAGTCAACAGACATTACCGTCAAGGTACAACTATTAGCAATCATTCTTTTTATTAATGAAGACCAATTAGTAAATCAGTTATATTTATGCAAACAATTAAGTGTGCCTACAAAAGGTGAAGACGATTTTAACATTCTGAATGACTATCTTGGTAAATGGCAGTCATTATGGAAGTCCTGTGTAGACATTTGTACAGATGGGACCATTACCATGGTTGGTTGTATGAAGGGCGCAACGTCGATTGTAACAAGACAAAATGAGAATGTCATCATGACTCACAGCTTTCTTCATAGGGAGGCCTTGATTGCAACAATATGAGGATAAAAAGTAAGTTTTAGATCAAGTTGTTCAGATAGTAAATTTTATTAAAACAAGACCCGTCAAATCGCGGTTATTCGAACAACGTTGTATCAAAATGGATTCTCAACACAGACGGCTGCTTTTACACACAGAGGTGATGTGGCTTGTCAAGAGGGAAAGTGCTGACTCGTGTACACGAGTTACGACAAGAACTTATTGCGTTTTTTTAGACCATTACAATATTGCGATCTCCTTCGGTGCGAATTTTGGATTGCCAGGTGACAGTAATTGGCCGATATATTTCAGCGGCTCAATATTTTGAATACTAGCATGTGAGGGATAGAAGAAGAAAATATTCTCTCATTCAGTGACAAAATGAAAGCCGTTTCACAGTAAAAACTACAGATTTGGAAAAGAAAAACCGTTGAAAGTAATTTGGAAATGTTTCCATTGGTAAGTAACACTTGCTTAAATGAAATACGTCCAATAACTGCTGAATATTTAACAAGTTTGAAGGAAGAAGTGACTTATTTTACATCGCTTGACATTGAATAATACTACTGGATTAGAAACCATTTATAGAAACTTCAAGTGATTTTGGTTTACCATTAACTGAAGAAGAACAGGCAGCTATATCCACTGATCGTGGGTTGATGATTAAACATAATGAATTGTCTCTTGAATTTTTTTTTTATCTCTATAAAAGAAGAATATGTGTCAATATCTAAAAAAAAGATCTGATCATTTTACTAAAGTTTGCAACATCATATTTATGTGGATTAGTCTTTTCTGCTCTCACCACAATTAAGTGCAAAAAAGAGGAACTCTTCGATGTATTGAGGAGGAAATGAGTTTGCCTACCAAATATACGCCGAAACATTGTAGAAGTCTCATCATGTTTTTCATAAGCACAAGAACGGATAAACTCAAGGTATGTTTCATTTTATATATTTTTATTACATTATTTCTTTTCTGCAATATTTGACTTCATTATAACAGTTTTCAGAAATATGTATATAGTGCCCGTACAATTATTGGTAGAATTTGAAGTGTGCCCCATTACAAAGATTGAGAACCATTGTTCTGTCTTTTTGAATCCCGTTCATCTTTTCTCCTTTCCTCAATCCTCACTACATTCACTCTTTTCTCTCACTTTCACTTCTTGTACCCCATTGTGTACTAAGGACATTTTCGACTTGATTGGGATGAAATTATTAAAGAAATAAAAGATAAGAAAAAGTCTCAAGTCAAGCTACAGCGGAAGCAACGGGAAACCACGCCATTATATTTCCCAAGGATCCATGGCAATGCACAGACAATGAATAAAAAGCGATAGGTAGAGAATCAGAACCTCATAATTCCAGAAGAATTGTTTTGGTTTGTTTTGTTTTACGGTACATCAACCTCAATGGGTTATTTAATGCCGACAACTTTGTTTTTTTCTGGTAATATTTTTGTTTTGTCAAAAATCCATTTCTGTTAATATTTTTTTCTCAAAAATGGATAGCTAGTAATATTATTTTTTCAAAAATGTATTATCAGAGGCCTTGCTGTTGGACGTAGTTTATCGTTATACCCAGGACGCGGCTGTAGTTTATCGTCATACCCGGGACGCGCATGTAGTTTATCGTCATACCGGGGACGCGCATGTAGTTTATCGTCATACCCAGGACGCGGATGTAATTTATCGTCATACCCAGAACGCGGATGTAGTTTATCGTCATACCCAGGACGCGAATTTATTTTATCGTCATACACAGGACGCGGATATAGTTTATCGTCATACCCAGGACGTGGATGTAGTATATCGTCATACCCAGGACGTGGATGTAATCTGAGTTCTAACTATTTGCCCAGAGCTGGGACCCCAACAGGTGCTACCTTGCTGGGTCCGGTGCACCTGGGAACACCAACAACCAAGAGGCTGCTGGACACTCCTCAAAACCTCCTGATCAGAAGCCTTGCTGTTGGATGCAGTTTATAGTCTTACCAAGGACGCGGATGCAGTTTATCGTCGTAACCAGAAAGGAATTCCAGATGAGCTTTGGTGATTAAGAGTGTGAAATGTTTGCTCTTTGCCGTGACATTAGTTTAAAAAACAACAACATTAAAACACAGACTTTGTAAAGTGTTTTGATATGAAACTGGGTGCTTGATATTCAGAATAACATTACAAATCGATCTTGTAATTTGGCCGTCTGTCAGTATAAACTTGCCGCTTCAAATGAGACCATCTGACTTTAATCAGTTTAAAAACATCGAGTTTGTTTTAAAACATTTTTTTTTCGTCTTTGCCTCGTTTTTCTTCGCTGAACGTAATGGAAAATTTATCGAGCGTAATAATCTTTTTTATTTAAATTATATTTGAGCCATGACTGTTTTTAAAAAATCAATGCAAATATTTATTATTACCATCATGGTTTCATCACTTAAGCTTCTATAATCGCGCACCAAACACCCACCTCTGCCTCGTTGGGGGAGGATGTCATTCAATGTCTTTCAACGTAGATCCAGCGATCGATCTGTCAGTTGATTTTGGACAAGTCATCTCATGCTTATGTCGACTTTTTTCTTCTATAAAGACGGAACCTTTCAGAACTTGATGAAGACGCATTTATCTTTATATATATATATATATATATATATATATATATATGTGTGTGTGTGTGTGTGTGTGTGTGTATAATTTCCTCACTCACCCTGATCATACCTGGATTCAAGCCGTTAAATATATTCAGTTTCTTCACAGTTCCGTGACAGCTGCCGATCATTTTCCCGGTGTTATTTGCAATCTCAGGAATTATTAAATATTTTTTTCTTTATCAAACAAATCAGAATTATGATACAATTTAAAGATTCAAAGCTCGAAATGGTTGAGATCTCGAAATTCAGGATATTTCATATAAATAACTCCTTCTAAGCTTTTATTTTAATATCTGCGCAGAACACACCGTTTTTCATCCTAACTGCGCAATTAGCTGTTGCCGGCGTTCAGCAAATAATCCTGGTTTCAATAATTATTTTCGTTATTTTTCGACAAAACGCGAAATTGTTATTAATGCGATGCGTGCACACACACGCACGCACACACACACACACACACACACACACACACACACACACACATATATATATATAAATATATATATATATATCGAGAGAGAGAGAGAGAGTTGGATAATGTCAGAATGATTGGCAAGTTCATCTTGCAGCAAAATTAATAGCAAGAAGAGTTTTATTCTCATAATATTTTTGGCCTTGTTCCAATTCTAAGCCTAGGTTTATATATATATATATATATATATATATATATATATATATATATATATATATATATATATATATATATGCGTTTGTGTGTGTATGTATGTGTGTTGTTTTTTAGTTGTGCACTGGATTATTCTGAAATCAAGCAGGTGTTCAATCGGATATTAATACGATTGTCTCTGCGTACGAGGTGGGGGGGGGTAATCAAATCATCGATTTTTGTGAAAGCAGGAAAATAAATAGAACGGATCTGAAAGTCTTGTTTAAGCGTGGTTCACTGAAAAAGCAGGAACAAGAAAAGAGTGGCGTCTTCATAAAAGAAGCTGTGAGCTTAATCAATGATTTCTTCTGTTTCTTCCCATTGGAAATACCGAGGTAAGGCACGTTCGGAAGTCTATCTGCACCGCTAGCGCAGGAGAAAGTAAAGCAGGTGTTGTCAGAGAAAATAAGCATTAATAAATAAATAAAGACATGGATAGGTTCGCCTATCGCCCGGTTCACACTCCTCCTCGGGATTTTGAACAGGGGTACAGTTTTATTCCCTCTTTCCTATTTAGAATCGAGTTTTTGTCTCTCTTTTAAAAATCATTTCATTCTCTTTCAATTCCTGTACACCCTTACGTCTTAGTGGCATTTTCACATTTGCAGGGGGAGAATTGATTTTTTTAAAAATGCGTCTCTGGTTTGGGAGAGTTGCATGCAAATTGCGAACAGGAGAAAGCAAAAATCAGGCAAGTAAAACAAATTTAAATATCTGGGAAGTGTTTTAACGAAGGACGGAAAGTGCGTGACTGAAAGAAGTAAGGCGGATTTGGATGGCCAAAGCCGGAATCCAAAAACTAAGCAGTTTATGAAGAAACAGAAAAAATTCGTTATAGACAAACAAAAAAAGATGTACTGATATCACTCGTGGGCGTAATATGTGAGTAACGCTAAAAATGGATACAAAAAGAAAACTTATACTTAACAACAGCAAGGGACAGTTGAAATCTCTAGCGAACATAAAGAGGAAAGAAGACTTGGAAAATCTGATACTCAGAAGGCGACAAAGGGAAACAAAGCATTAAATATATTCAGCTTGAGTAAATGGATGGCGGAAGATGGTTATGGGGAAATAACAAAAATACATAATTTATACAGAGCTTCAAAAGACAGGAAATTGTGGAGAGCCATGATCGCCTATGTTCTGAGGGGACACGGCACATGTTATGTTATGATGGTTATGTCCATGCCCTTGATGCAATCAGGATGTAAAATATTTCTATGAAACTCTATTTTTAAAAAGACGATAAGCGTTTAAAACGTTTGCGTGCGGAGAAACAGTAAACAAGTGGTAAGTAATTTATTCTTTTGTCGGTCAGAACATTTAATGCGCAGGACATGCTTTTAATTATCACGCAAACGAGTTCAAACTAATTTTTTCCTATCGCAAGACAACAGAAATATATTTCTGAAAGACCGCGGAACAACTACCATTGTTCCACGGGCAAACAGACCGCAGTCTCGAACAAAGGTCCATATATCGCCAGACGCTTGAGAAACATTACATACAATTACGGCTGGAATAGAGTGGAAAGAAATCGACGTCATCTCACGGTTATCTCTTCGGTGTAACAGAACCGAATAGAACAAAGTCTTGTCTACATTTAATCACTTCTTACGGTCTTAAAAAAATATACTTTATTTTGTTTTGATCATTTCACTCCGTGCAAGGCGCTAATGCCACTAAGACGTTACTGAGAATGAAAGAAAGTGAGAATTAAAGAAAATGAGAATGAAAGAAAGACAGATGTTGTATATTTAAATTCAACATATACTGCTTTACTGAATCCTGAAGTTTAAAGATCGTAGGTAGCAGGGAAGAATAAAAACCAGAATTCCACAAAGAGATTCTAAGAATCGAACTAATTTTTTTTTCAGAGTCCTCTTTGAATTCTAGAACGAACAACTGATTCAAGATTCAAGTTAAATTTTGAAAGTACCTGTCTCCTTGTTTCATCCTTTTTTTTTTCGTTGCAATATTCACAATAAACCAAAAATGGAACATTGCTAGAGTTGCTTAGCCCTCGCTTTCTAGTTTTGATAAAGTTCAAAATCATTTAAGCCGTCCTGTAGCCGGGGAAGATTGATTTTGATGGGACATGGCACGTGAAAGAAAAACGATTGTTTAGAAATTGTTTTAAATTATTCTGGTACTCTTCGATGAGGAAGTGATTTGTGGAGCAATGGATAACGGCCCCGAAATGAGAAATTGGAGAACCGAGTTCGAATTCCGGTTGGGTTCGTTACATTCACTTACTGGCCAATACCCTTGGGGAATGTATGTATCAATCTCTACTCTCTCCAGCTATGGGTTGAATAGAACAGGGCTCGCTTGGTAGCCGGTCAACCGCGGAAGGAAACGGCAACCTACTGCGGGAATTTCTTTTACCTTGTCAATTATGAAGGGAAGGAATCATAATCGCCCCCGCGTGTATCGCTTATGGCACTTAACACACTGATTCTTGGATGACGTACTTTCATTCATTTCATTTGATTTCTAAATTTGATTTCGTTATGTTTTTTTTATGAATTTTTTTTTAAATTGCGAGGATTTGAAATATATAGTTAGTTTCAAATCAACTAAAGGCTGATATTCCATAATAGAAGAATTTGTATCCCGCAGAACAAAATCAAATCCATTCAGCCAACAAAATTGCATGGATTATACAGGGTTTGGTTTATTTTGTTTTACGGTATATCAAATTCAATGGGTGATTTAATGCCGTCAAGATGTTTAGGATAGGTTTGTCTTAACAGATCAGGTTTCATTGATGTATTTTTCTAAAGAGGATTTTCGTCGAGAGTTGAATATAATGCTGATAATATTTTCATTCAAAAATGAATTACTGGCAATATTTTTTCATTTAAAAATGTATTGATGGTATTTTTACTATAAAAATCTATTTTTATACTTTCATAGAAATCTGACCGTAGTTTAGGGCTTAACTATTTGTCCATAGCTGGGACACTAATAGCTGCTATCATTCATGATCAGGGTGTACCTGAAAACAACAGCAACGCTTTCCTCAAATCTCCCGATCAGAGGTCTTACTGTCGGATGGAGTTTATCGTTTTACCCAGGACAGATGACCCGGGAAGCGGGAATCATATCTATCTGACGGATTCGTGAGTGATGAATTATTTTCAACGCTCCAAATGAAATGTAGGAAGTCTATAACTACTACATCAATATTTCCATGCCAAACGTTCAGACCAGCTCCATTCCTGAGTTCCACCAATTCAGATATTTGTGCGTAGAGACCGATTTGGCACGTCCACAGGGTCAACATCCTCATTCTCTACGTAAGGGAAGGAGTTCCGTTCTAGCAGCTTCTTTTCAAGAACCATTGATTTGTGGAAAATATCCGGAAGGTAGGCTTCCCCGGTCTCTCAGTCTATCCAAGTCTAACGTCAACTGTTATCTATCCTACAAATCTTCATAAGTTAATCCTCTTACGTCCTTACAATAAACTTCAGTAAGTTAATCTCTAGTTCAAGTATATCTTGGGCTTTGTATTGTATGAACGTTTAATAATAATAAGAAGAAAAGCAACTGCATCTTTCCTCAGATATTTCAGGATAATTTTTGTCGAGATAATAATAATATGAAAGTACTAATATACAAAGTGACTCCTTTAGGATGCTTATAGGATACAACCAACAGTCATGAAAAACTAGCCTCTTTTTATTCCGTATTCTTGCAGTTCCGTTTACCGAACGAAAAGTGGATCGATAAAAAGAATGGTTTTTTTTTGGTAGAAAGACAGAAACACCGTCATTTGTAAGAATTGAGGGAAAACGCATAACCAGGTAAGGACAGTTGGAAAAATAAAACTTTAAAAATCAGTCATCAAGATGAGGATAATTGTTAACTTTCGAATTTTGTCGTCCACAAATTCAGTCTGTTATTGAAATCGGGAAACATTTTGTTTTTAAATTCAAATTGCAAACAGTGCCAAGAAAAGGACAGCACTTCGTTCTTTATTTTGTATTTTAAAAATCTCATGTAAAATTAATTCTTTTCAATGTAAAAGAATTATGCTGAATATTTTTATCTGGACATTAAAGAATCATTATATGCAATGAAGCTAAAAACAATAAATGCAGTTCTTTGAAAGAAGAAAGATTGAATTCATTAGCAAAAATAATAATATGGCAACAAAATTGGAATTATTAAAAAGGAAAGGCGCCGATCGCAGCATTTAAAATTCTTTTCATAAATAGCAGGGACAAAAACTGCGAATTAAGGAAATTAACCTAGAAAAAACAGGAGAATAGGCACGTTGGGTCTGTTTATTTGTTTAGTGACATAACTCCTTATAGGTCATTTAATTCCGAAATTTAATTTTCTTGGGTGTAATAGTAATATCTTTCATTATTTACATTATTCGGACTATTGTCCTCATCTTTGTCGCCATATTTATTACAACGTTTCGGCCATTCAGTATCTGTCTATATTTCTGAGATGAGGTATTATGTACACTATTTACATTATTCGGACGATTGTCCTCATCTTTGTCGCCATACTTATTACAACGTTTTGGCATTTCAGTATCTGTCTATATTTCTGAGATGAGGTATTATGTAGAGTATTTACATTATTCGGACTATTTCCTCATCTTTGTCGCCATATTTATCACAACGTTTCGGCCTTTCAGTATCTGTCTATATTTCTGAGATGAGGTATTATGTACATTATTTACATTATTCGGACTATTGTCCTCATCTTTGTCGCCATATTTATTACAACGTTTCGGCCATTCAGTATCTGTCTATATTAACTAAGATGAGGTATTATGTACTCTATTTACATTATTCGGACGATTGTCCTCATCTTTGTCGCCATATTTATTACAACGTTTCGGCCATTCAGTATCTGTCTATATTAACTAAGATGAGGTATTATGTACTCTATTTACATTATTCGGACGATTGTCCTCATCTTTGTCGCCATATTTATTACATTTCGGCCTTTCATTATCTGTCTATATTTCTGAGATGAGGTATTATGTACACTATTTACATTATTCGGAATATTGTCCTCATCTTTGTCGCCATATTTATTACAACGTTTTGGCCTTTCAGTATCTGTCTATATTAACTAAGATGAGGTATTATGTACATTATTTACATTATTCGGACTATTGTCCTCATCTTTGTCGCCATATTTATTACAACGTTTCGGCCTTTCAGTATCTGTCTATATTTCTGAGATGAGGTATTATGTACACTATTTACATTATTCGGACTATTGTCCTCATCTTTGTCGCCATATTTATTACAACGTTTTGGCCTTTCAGTATCTGTCTATATTTCTGAGATGAGGTATTATGTACACTATTTACATTATTCGCACTAGTGTCCTCATCTTTGTCGCCATATTTATTACAACGTTTCGGCCTTTCAGTATCTGTCTATATTTCTGAGATGAGGTATTATGTACACTATTTACATTATTCGGACTATTGTCCTCATCTTTGTCGCCATATTTATTACAACGTTTTGGCTTTTCAGTATCTGTCTATATTTCTGAGATGAGGTATTATGTACACTATTTACATTATTCGGACTATTGTCCTCATCTTTGTCGCCATATTTATTACAACGTTTTGGCCTTTCAGTATCTGTCTATATTAATTAAGATGAGGTATTATGTACACTATTTACATTATTCGGACGATTGTCCTCATCTTTGTCGCCATATTTATTACAACGTTTCGGCCTTTCAGTATCTGTCTATATTAACTAAGATGAGGCAACAAAGATGAGGACACTAGTGCGAATAATGTAAATAATGTACATAATACCTCATCTCAGAAATATAGACAGATACTGAAAGGCCGAAAAGATGTAATAAATATGACAACAAAGATGAGGACACTAGTGCGAATAATGTAAATAATGTACATAATACCTCATCTCAGAAATATAGACAGATACTGAAAGGCCGAAAAGTTGTAATAAATATGACAACAAAGATGAGGACACTAGTGCGAATAATGTAAATAGTGTACATAATACCTCATCTCAGAAATATAGACAGATAATGAAAGGCTGAATCTTTGTAATAAATATGGCAACAAAGATGAGGACACTAGTGCGAATAATGTAAATAGTGTACATAATACCTCATCTCAGAAATATAGACAGATACTGAAAGGCCGAAACGTTGTAATAAAAATGGCGACAAAGATGAGGAGAATAGTCCGAATAATGTAAATAGTGTACATAATATCTCATCTCAGAAATATAG
>OZ038485.1:11787998-11815498 GCA_964036315.1 Acanthosepion esculentum | reverse complement strand
TGGTTTTTGATAGCCTTTCAGCTGAATATCCTTACATGTGCCCATGATTATGTTTAATCAATTTTAACATAACATCATAATATATCTCTATTTCGTCACAAACACATTTCATCGCGTAGAAAGCATTTACACATAAGATAGTACACACTCCTGTCGTTTTAAACGTACGAGGTTTCAACAACGTATCTCCCTTTCTACCTTACTCTTGTTTGTGATTTCGAAGTATTTTAAGACCAGTCGGTATCCACATGCTGTTCTACAGATAGGATAAAGAAAGGTATGAACATCCAGAGGCGAGAAAAAAAAACTTATTTCTGCGCGGAGCCCAAAGCGGGTTAACTTAGCAACCAGTAAGTCATTCTTGTTACTGCTCCAGACATTGGAAAGTTTAAATATTTTTAATTTAACTTAGTGTCTACAGATATTTACTGTGAAGACACATACATTTTTTTTTCATCATTTTTTTGAATTTGTTTGTTAAATATTTCAGCCCAAACAAGGCGAGAATTCCACTAGTACGCAGGGGGGTTACAGGGAGTGAAAAAAAGATTTATAAAATAAAAAAGATTGAAGAAAGGAGAAATGATAAATGGGATTCAAGAAGACTGAACATGTCGATTGATGTTACATTTAAATTTTTGAAGATTGTAGTTATCAGGGAAGCAAGAAATAGGAAGGGATTTCCACAGGTTGAAAGCGTTGAAAATTCTCAAATAATTCAGCGTAGTATTTCTGTTAGACTAGCTGCGAGACGTTTGCCTTACAATTTAACCCATAGGAAATTTGTTGGATGAATACTTTTTACAAGTGTATTAGACTGAAATTTTGGGAACATGTCCGAGTGTTTAGGACATTCGCTTTCTGACCATAAGAATCTCGCCATTGTCGATTCATCAGTAAGGTGACTTCTTGATGGTATCGATCTGGAGGAGGCGGCCCCAGCGTGCGGCACCTTTGCAAAAAATCGGAAAGCTATAAAACAAGTTGACTCAAGCCCTGTGAGTGAAATTGGGGAAACGGAGCCGTTGGGAGCCGTCGATGGTTGTGCTAGCACGAAGTCACAAGTCATCGTGACCGTGGGTTCGAGTGTACTAGTCTTGTTCGCACTGCTGATCACGCTAGATAACGCGCTCTCTCCCAGAAACTGTAACTAAGGTTGGCTTAGCATCGTTGCAGTATAAACCATAGAAGGGATCTGTGGGTGTTGAACAAACACAAATGTACCTAATTGGGATTAGTTAGACGCCCTAGTAGACAGGCATCCTCAGATTCGAGTGGCTGCTTTTAAAAAAGACTGAAATTGAACGCAGCAGACAGGGACTGAAATTGGACTTTTATTAATGGCCAACTGTTACCCTCCTTAGGCAATAAAGCATTAATAATTCGATCAGTTGTTTTTCATATCGCTCTTCTTTATTGTTGATAACCGACATCCGTAGAGTTTACTTTAATTATATGAATTGCGCCATCTTTGTGAGAGAAACATAAAGCAATTTGTTTTTGTGGATTAAAAAAATCTTCATAATTCCATCGTTTTATCTTCTTTTTTTTTTAAATTTCAAGCGGCATATAGAATCTCTGTCCAGAATATTCGAACGTTATGCTGTCCTTTCATGTAAAAACTCAAGACTTCCTTCCAAACCAACTAGGCTGTCATCTCGCTCTCACCCTTTCACTGTCGAAACTGTTAAATGTAGCCGTCTCATCTACTCCAATAGCTTCATGTCTCTCACTACTCGTCTGTGGAACTCCCTCCCCCTTTCCTGTTTCCCT
Organism: Acanthosepion esculentum; assembly: GCA_964036315.1. NCBI lineage: Eukaryota > Metazoa > Mollusca > Cephalopoda > Sepiida > Sepiidae > Acanthosepion > Acanthosepion esculentum. The sequence goes on along the minus strand of OZ038485.1, from coordinate 11,813,725 downwards.
GATAGCTATAATCTCCATCTATTCAAATGTAATGTCAATCGACGTCTCCAGATTCCTTGATCTAACCCCTATCCTTCACTTCATCCTTTCCTCTATCACTCCTATTTGCGCTCGCCCCAACACTCTGTGACCCCTTGCTTGGGGTGAAATGCTTAAAAAAAATAACAAACAAAAAAACAGTCTGAATGAAGAATCCACATTATTTTTTAATCTTAGCCGATTTATTTTCGACTCTTTCTAGTTTCTTGTACAGACACCGAGGAAACGAAATTAAATTCCCTCTCGATTCTTTTTCGCACACTTCGTTTTAACACCTTTGGAAAATGCATGAACTCATCTTGCTCAAGGTATGGCTTAAACAGAAATTCAACTTCGGATACGTTGCAAACAGCCTAAGAGAAGAACAAAAGAAATCTTAATTCAAAACCCGAAAATTGACGTACCGGGTTCAAACTCAGACCCCATCTATTTTGTTTACATCGCACTAGTGATCTTGGCAAAGACATCTAAATCCAGTTCTGGGTTAAATATCAGGGCAAACTGGGTTCGTTTACCTTTCGTTCGCAACTATTCTCGATGAAGGAAAACTATAGATTCAAAACCAGCGTTAAGCTATCTTACCAACAACCCACTACTATTGCTATAACTACAGTACACGTGGTATCCTTAAGACCATAATGGTTTACAGGACACCTGACATAATTTATTTCACGAAGTAAAATTTCTAACGCATTCACTGAGAAACGAACTCCTGGACAGGAGTACAGGTCTGTCCCTTGATTCTTGTTTAGGGATGCGTTTCCGTTTCCATCTAAAATCTACTTCAACTCTATACAACTAATGTTTCCGCCTAAACTCTAACATTTTATTTACTATTTATTTTTTACTTTCAACAGGAGTAGATAAGTTAACATATCGTCCGGTTCATACTCCTCCCCGGTCTTTTGAACAGTAGTAGATTTTTATCTCTTGTTTCCTGTTTAGAAGTGAATTTCAGTTCCATCTACAGTCTACTTCAAGTTTATACTTCTAACGTCTCGGCCTAAAACTCTGAATTTTTATTTAGTATATATTTTTTCCTTCAATCGGAATTGTTAGGTTCACATGTTGTCCAGTTCATACTCCTTCCCCGTCTATTGAACAGGAGTAGAGCTTTATCCCTTGTTTCCTGTTCAGGATTTAGTTTCCAGTTCCTTCTAAAGTCTTCTCAATCCCTATCTCTCCCAGTAGTTTCCAGCATGTTAGTGGCATTATCGCCTTGCTTGGGGCGAATTGGTTGAAACAAAAAGAAAAATATGTTTCAAGATCGTCAAATAAACATCACTCTATGGCAAGCGTCCAGCTAAAATATTTCATTTTACTTCATCTTCAGTCGAATTACGCATTCACTGAATTCCCTCTGGCTTTTCTTTCTAGGACAAGATTGTGAGAAGACTAGCGTTGGTACAAGGTTAAGGCAGGTTTAAATGTTTCGATTAAAATCATTAAGAAAATAAAAGATATTTCTCTGTTTAAATTTTGCGAGAAAAATAAATTTTGCTATTCACACCTTGAATTTGCTTTAGTAAAAAGAAACGACTTGTAACAAAGAAGGTTAGGTGTTAATTTTGAAGGTAGTGTTATGAAATCACTGATACCAGTGTTTATCTTATAGGAAAATCGATTTTGAAATCTAGCAGAGTTTTTTATTTTATTTTTTATTTTTTGCTGCTTACGGCCTTGTTTAAGAAAAAGAAACAACATACGATACCAACGGGTTTTACAAGTTATTAATGTTCCTAAAAAAATAACTTGTTATACGTATCTTGTCATTCGTATAAAAAATTTGTCTGATTCACTTTATAAGGCCGTCTGTATGAAACCAAAACGTGATTGACTTTTAAAAGAGTTTTTCTTTTTCTTCTTCTGTTCTCTGCAAAGGGTAGAGATTTCCTCTCGATACAAACGCTGCATTTTTTAAATTCGTTTTTCCTTCTTTTTATCCTTTACTTCTTTTATTCTCTTTCATTCTGATCTTTTTTTTTCACACTCATTTTTGATTTATTTCATTTTTTTTATGTCATGCATATTGCCCTTTGTTTCGTCTTTTTTACTTCATTTATGGTTTTTATATTCGTGTAATTCTTTTTTTTTCTTTTTTAACTAATATTTCTTTTTCTACGGTTTTATTCTTTATTTCACTCCCGTTATATTTTCTGGATTTTCTTCTTTTCTTTTTTCATTCAATCTACGTAATCTTTATAGTTGTTTCTCTCTTATAATAGTCGAGTAATGTTCTTTTTATTCTTCGCTATAATTCTTTCATTGTTTTAACAATGCAGCAATAGTTCTTACCTTTACTGTAATTTCACTCTTTCTCTCTTTATCTATCTCTCTCTCTCATAATCATAATCAAGTAATGCTTTGACCATCTCTATAATTAATTATTAGTGTCTTTCATTCATCCATTCATTATTTGTTTGTTTGTTTGTTTGATTGTTTGTTTGTTTGTTTCTTTCTTTCTTGTTTACTGTCTTTCTTTCTTCCTTTTTTCTTTTTACTATCTTTCTTTTTTCTTTCTTTCTTTCTTTCTTTCTTTCTTTCTTCTGCCTTTTCATAATGCAACATATTTTCCTACAACTTTACTTTCTTTCTTTTTTCTCAGATTCGTACTCTCTCTCTTATAATAATCTAGCAATATTTTTTTCCATCGCTAAAATTCTTTCTTGTGTTATTTGTTTGATTCTTTCTTTTTTCTTTCTTTCTTTCTTTCTTTCTTTCTTTCTTTCTTTCTTTCTTTCTTTCTTTCTTTCTTTCGTTCCTTCGTTCCTTCTTTCTTCTTTTTTCCTTATTTCCTGCCTACCTTCCTTCCTCTTTCCTGATTTCTTTCCTTCTTTCCTTCTATCTTTCTTTGTCTTTTCCTTCTTTCTTTAAATAATAAACCAGCAATGTTTTTTCCATCGCTATAATTCTTTCTTGTATTATTTGTTTGATTCTTTCTTTCTTTCTTTCTTTCTTTCTTTCTTTCGTCATTCCTTAATTCTTTCTTTAGTTCTTTCCTTCCTTCATTTCTTTCTTCCTTCCTCCCTTCCTTCCTTCCTTCTTATCTTCTCTCCTTCCTTCTTTCCCTCTTTGTTTCTTTCTTTCCTTCCTTCTTTCTTTCTTTGCCGTTTCCTTCTTTCTTTAAATAATAAACCAGCAATGTCTTTTTCCTTCGCTATATATATTCTTTCTCTTTTCTTATTCATATTTTTATAACATGTCTTTTCTTTCTTCTCTTTTGATTAAATTTTCTAGATTTCTTCCTTTTTCAACTTTTCCGCTTTTTTCTTTTATATTTTTACATCTGATTTAATTATTATCCCTTTTTTGCTTAAATTCTCTCCCTTTTTTTCTCTTCATTTTCTTCTTTCGTAGCTTCTTTTATTCCTCCCACTTCTGTCCCATAACTGTTGTCCTATTTGCTGTTTGAAATATGTACACGAACTTATCAACATTTTTGGAATGGATTCAGTCCCGTTTTCTTTGGCGCTGTCACTTCCCACGTTCCTTTCATTTTCATTACAGTCATCCAATTTCAAATCACAACACGCGCAGATGCTGTCACCCCACATCTTATAAAAAAAACCCTGACGACCAAAAAATCGAAAATGGCATACAGACACAAAATAATTCATGCACACTCGTGTGTACACAAAACACATACATTGTATGTAAGTTGATCACGAGATTTTTTCGAGACTGATTATATATTGAGTAATACATACAGACATACATATATATATATATATATATATATATATATATATATATATATATATATATATATATATATTATATATATATATATATATATATATATATATATATATATATATATATAGAGAGAGAGAGAGAGAGAGAGAGAGAGAGAGAGAAATCTTTTGATATTACTGTTGATATAGATCTGAATAAATTTGAATAATATGAATATAAATGTAGAATTATAGATATAAAAGAGCACATGCATATTTATTTGTATATGTAACCACGTGCACTTTATCTGTGTATATACGCATACTACTGTTTGATGGCATAATTGATTGTAGGACAATAAATTAACTTGGTTACATTCATTCAACGCAAAGCAATTCGTCTTTTATACAGAAAGCGCTTAGTATTTCAGAAAATAACATAATGTTGCTTCAAAAATTGTACCTTTTTATTTATAGATGTATTCAAGCAGCACCGATTACCTTTGCCCCAACCCACCAAATAGTGCAACTTTGGTGTTATTGAGCCTCGTAAAACAGGTAAGATATGACAGGTAGCTACGCAGGGGACCTACGGGGTTAAGTGCAGCGCTTCATACGATGTTCACTTCGTCTTTAACCGTTTTGTGGTCTTGAGGGACTAGGAAGATATCAAACCACGTAATTTTTACCGATAGATTCAGGGTTAATGTCAACACCTATATTGGTATGCTGGATATGGAGGTTAGGTTCCGTAGCGTTTGGGTTGGAGCCAGTACTTTGCTACAGTGAGTCTCTTCTCCTTCGCAAGTAGCCAACAGGTGCTACTACTAAAAATAATAATTTTTTTTCGCTCCATAATTAGTTTTCCATTATCCTAGCGCAAACTGCACACACACACACACACACACGCACACGCGCGCGCGCACACACACACACACACATTAATATACAGTGCCCAGAGGTTTTGCTGGAGATTCCGTAGTCGTCTGGAGGCCGTGATTGAAGCCAATAGATATTTTATGGAATAAATTTACTCTTTAGTACCTCAATATATTTTTGTGCAATTTTAGTAAATAAATCTGTTAAAAGGAGATGCCAGTGTTATTTTCATTCTTGCGTCATTTAGACGACAATTTATCCACCTCATCTTATGTATACATATATTCGTCAACTTAAACAAGGAGACCGTCCAGAAGAGATGCAGGAGATTCCGAAGTCGTCTGGAGGCCGTTATTGAAGTCAATGATGATTTTATTGAATAAATTTACTCTTTCAAGATATTTTTGTGTAATGTTGGTAAATACATCTGTTAAACGTGTTATTTTCATTTATGCGTCATTTAGATGACAAATAAAGGACTCTCTCTCTCTCTCTCTCTCTCTCTCTCTCTCTCTCTCTCTCTCGGCCGTACACTTAAATATACGGTGTCCGATGAATAAATTATTTAAATGACTCAAAGATGAAAATAAACCTGACATGTACACATATGCTAAGCCACAAAAATCTCCTGAGCCGACCAAGCATAGAAATGAATACAATATGGGAACCAGTAATAACGAGTGCCAGAGAAAAGCGATAATAACAACAAAGTTGCAATATCAGCTCCGGTAAAAAACATACAATCATAACAGCAAAAATTGCAATATGAGCACTGGTAAAAATAGTTGAAGACATTAGGTTTATAATACCCAGAAATTCATACACAGTTTATCCACTGTGCCATGTGTCCTCAAGGACACATGACACAATGGATAAAGGCGTTGGCTAGATCCAGTGACAGAATCCAAAGAGTTTGAGTTCAATACCCGGTTAAGGCAGTGGAGAACTTTCAGGGGAAAAATTAACAGGAGATAACTGATAAGTGACATCCATTAAACATGGCACGTGGAACTAGAAAAGCGAAATAAAGGGTTCAGTTCGAAGGCCGGAGCCTACAACGGCCGAAACGTTGTAGTAAATATGGCGAAACATGAGGACAATAGTCCGACTAATGCAAATAATGTTGGTGAATTCTGTTATAATCCTTGATTTCAGTTCATCTTTGTTTTTCGGGTCTCTCGCTCAGCTGGGCTCCACACATAAGGGGTGGTGTGGTCGCAGAAATTACGTGTGTGTGTCTGTATGTCTGTGTTACCTGCTTGTGTGAGAGAATTCTCTTGCCCGACATCTTCCAGCAGCCACAGTCTTGACTCAGGGTAGCTTAACCTCCAAAAGACACTTGATGTAGGCCTCCGTGTTGAGTCTTAGGCATCCACCAAAGAATTCAGGAGTTCTTTTCTTAGAACGATCAGAGTGAGTTTTGCGAGATCCCATAAAACCTTTTCCAACTATTATCCTAAGAGAAACATTTTAGTTATATTCGTCTCAGGACAAAAGGCTGGAAGGACAGCTTTTATTCTTAGGCCCTGCGTAAAATAAAAGTTGCAATCTGATAATTTCCAATGTTTTTTCAGCGTTATTACTTTTCTTCATTTGATACTGTGGGTGTGGATATTTTCAACTGTGTTGTGTACGTGTTTTCTTTTGTTTGTGTTGTTTTTTTTGTGTGAGTTCGTATGTTGGCCCACCTGGGAACTGATGTCCTTATGCAATTTGCATCGCATAGTGGCAATAAGAATAAATAAATATCAACCTTCAACTTTCTTAAAACGTTCCTTGGAGAATCGAGTTTAAACAACTTATAATACTTTTCACACACACACACACATTGAAATGTGCATGTGCTTTTCACACACACACACACACACACACACACACACACACACACACACACACACACACATTGAAATGTGCATGAAAGAAATTCTATAAAGTGATGGAACAGATCTAACTGTTCTTGCAGATGTTTCTCCGTAAGAATGCAGCCAATGAAAATTTGCTCCTTCTTCCTGCTCTAAAAGCAGCTTCTTCTGCTGCCAGATGTTATTCACCCTTTTTTCGAGTCTGTTTAAAATGGTTAAGAAGTCAGATGGTTCTATGAAAATTTCTCGGACATTCAGGCCGGCAAATGTCATTTAATACAGTTTATTATAAACAGAGCATTTACTTAAATATTTGTATCTATAAAAATGTTAAAGATAAAAATGTCTTAATTAATATATATATATATATATTGTTTGTTATATGATATTATATTAGAACATATGAGATGTGACGATATGCATCCAAATGTAGCAGTTTTACACATGTTCTAATGTAATATCCTATAATAAAAAAAGTATTTCTATACTATAGTATTGAGCACTATTTGTTAATCAATGTTAGGAATGTTTGAATTTATATTTGGTTCGTGCAATCGGAAAATTGGCGCCATTTTATTTTCTCTAATTTCGCGCATGCGCTTTGTTTCTTATTTCATCAACTGCACATTATGGTAGGGTCAGGTGGGCACCGTCTGTGAGAAGAAAAGTGCATCATGACGTAATTCACTCGGTCATCAATTTGGAAACGACATGCTGTACTGCTTGGCATTCGTGCCGGAAGTTCCAATACGAACGTTTCACAGTGTTTTGATGTGGAGTGAGTGAGTAGCTATTGTCACATGTATACACAAATAACAGAACTGTCCAACAAACAGAATTAACAAATCTTGCAACAAAAAAAAAAGGAACATGTCAAAAATGAAATAATATCAAGCAAGAGAGAAGACAATATATGTAAAGTAAATTAACAGGTAAGAAGGCAAAATTTTCACAAACTAAGAACTGGGGTCGACAAACAAAAGCAAGTTCGGACAAGTGAACGTAGCGGTCTGTCTTCTAGACAAGGGAGATCGGGACTGCGCTTACCTTAGCCTCACCACAAGGCAGAATGTGGCGCAAAGCCGTTTTTTACGTGGGGCAATTCCGAGACCGTAGGCCTGGGCAAAAAATTCCCTGTAGACCATGCAGACACGGTGTCGGGCTTGTCTGCCTCCGCGGACGCATAACCTCATCTGGGTTCCTGAGTTCGACAAGTCAGCCGCGATCCGCTTAAGTCGACAGTTGTTATTGGCTAAAAAGAAATATCCCAGCATGCATTTGTATACTTCAGTCTATCAATGAGGAGGGGCAAGTTTTTTTTTTTTACTCTGACCGGCAAGGTTTATATTTTGCGAAAGTTTGTTTAATTTTTTTTTCATTTTCTTTATCCTGTTTTCTATAGGCACTTTTTAGTTTAACGTTTCTTGTGTATTTGATTATTAGTTAATCTTTATTTTATTTTTTATTTGCTTTACTTTCTTAAACATTATTTTTTAAACTTTCATTTTTTAACGTACCACTCACCCTTTTTTAATTATTTATATTTTCCCAAAGTAATTCGGGGTTTTATTTTTTTCTCATATTGTTCGTTTGTCTGGTTTAGTTTCTTTCGCATATGTGATTGTTTTTTAGTTTGGCGAACTGTTTTTTTCTGTGTGTGCTGTGTTGGAAATGGGGCAGTCACAACAAGAACCATACAACGGACGTAGAGTCGAGGAGATTGATTGGAGTCAGCAGGGATGTGATTGAGGAGAACCTAAAGAGCCTCATTATTAGACTCGGAATATTCACACGTCAGAGTAATGCCGGGAGTGATCCTGCTTGCGACAGAAAAAGCAACCAAGTCTTTGGCCGGATTCGTCCTCACTACAAAATCTCTCAGGTTGCAGAACATATATATATAGGCCCCAGCAAGACCCTGAACACATTACACGGGGTTCCCTTGTGCATCACTGAGGACCATTTGGGGGTGTTTTTCGCGAGTTATTAACACGTCGATGAGGTGGCGGAGATAAACACAAAGCTGACATTGCTGCCGTTGACTTTGTCGTGATTGTGACAATGACCCGAAAGAATTTGTTAGAAGACCTTGATATATTAACTGTGGCGGCCTTTCTATATATTTCGTCGTTGAAGGTTGCTGTCCCCACTGCTGGTCCTATGGTGCCACTTGTCACTTCCTAAAGGCGTGCTCTGGAAAAAAAAAACCGGTACTAACTTCAACCGCAGCTACACCAGCAACACCGAGAAAGGCAGTTTGGGATGGAGAAATTCGGCCAGGCCTTCAGTGGCTCCATTGATCGAACGGAAATATTAAGATGGGGAACAACGTCGACAGTCCCGAGAAGGATATCCCAACAAAGAAGGCTGTATCGCCTAAAAAGCGGCAACAACCGAAAGAACAGCGGATGCAGCAACCAAGAGATCACCACCAGCCCTAACAAGAGCTGCACCAACAAGTTCAGCAGGGGAAACAAGAGCATCAACAATAGCATCTGGAACAACAGATCCAACAACTGCAACAACATCAGCAGCCTCAACAGGAACTGGAGCTAGGGGTTCTACTGCAGCTGGAGGTTTAACTGGAGCATGGATGTAGAGGAAATGCCTCCCCGTCAAAGAAAATTGAAAGGGAAGAAGAAGAAAAGGAAGAGGAAAAGGACATTAAAATTATATTTTGTATAGAGAAAAACGTTATAGTTCTCTTCCTGTCTACCGTGTGACGATGGCCTGGAAGTGAGACATCTGACTGATGTCAGTCAGATAATCACTCGGGTTTCGATCTCGGCTTGAAGCAATCGGACGTCTAGCCACACTGAGGAGCCGTGATACAACGAAACTGTCTGTCTGTGGATGACTATATATATATGTATATATTAAAATAGTTAGAAAGAACAGTAAGATTTACAATCCCGTGTTCTTAATAAATATTTTTATTTAAAAAACAAACAAACAGTACTCTATGCTAAACATTAGAGTGTTATATTTGCATTTGAATGAAGTATGGTTCTTAATAGGTTATTCCAAAAAATAGCTTGAGAATGGAACGGAGCTATGGAATTTAAATTTAATTTTAATGTTAAATTTAATTTTTATGTTAAAATGAAATGAATTTATTGAAACAAAGCTAGTTCAGTCAACCATTGATGACAATTCCAGAACAAACTAACTATAAACCATTTTTTTCTATCCTCTGCCAGACGCAATGATGGAGAAAGCATTACCTCGAACCATCGCCAGTGAGACACGCTAAAAGAGCCATTCCGTTTCGCGAGACTCGTCCCTTAATCGAGACGAAATCGCGCCAATCCTCCGAAGGAAGTCCATCGAACGAGGGCGAATAACCCCAGAAGTCTCCATTGCCATAGGAGTAAAAAAAAAAAAATCAGCAACAGAAGAATATTTAATATTATTTTTTTGTTTCTATTTTGAAGCATGGAAATTCCTGTGTAGCGAGGAACCATATTTTTTAAATAGAAATTAATTATAATATATATATATATATATATATATATATATATATATATATATATATATATATATTTGTTTTTTGTTTTTTTTAAGGCATTTTTAAAAAGCAAAAGCTAAAATAAAAACAACCGGTTTCGTACCAGGACTTATCAAGTTTATTTATTCTGGGAATATAAAAAAGCGTGTAAATTAATTTTAAATTAACGAATGTAATGCAATGGAAGAAGAAAAAAATTTTATGAATTTCAAGAAACTAGAGTCCAATAATATTCATACCCAGTAAGCATTCTCTCTGTTTACAAAGAGAAGGCTCACGGGATCTGATATACAAGGACTCTAGAACCTTGAGGCGAAATGTGGAGTGGGACCTAGATAAAATTACAAATCGGTCACCACTAAAATTAAACACACATTTCCTACTATTTAGTAAATGTTCAGCAATAACAGAACCAGAACTATTGGTCAGTTGGCTATTCATGGGGGACGGATTCAAAATCCTGGGGGGTAAATGCTGTTTTATTCTCGAATCCAAACGTTGGGACGTCCTCCCTATGTAGTCGTGTCCACAACTACTCTTGTATTTGTAAATCACTGAATTAACATGATGCGGAGGGAGGACGTCTTTACGAATGGAAGAGAAAGCAGAACGGGTAGGAAATATTACCCTGACATTCGCCGACAAATAACCACTATTGTTTTAACGTGAAATACGTTTATATAAACTCTCACCCTCTGTACCAACAGAGGGAAGAGGCAAATAAACTGGTCATTTATCAGCTAATTGCGGCTTCACCCTATGAAATTTACTGATGACGTCGTGAATAATGGAGTCTAAAACATGTATTATTGAGTCGATTGCTTCATCCACCGCAAGGAAAGTTGGTTCCCTCTGCCGGCCGAGGGAATTATTCTCCCCTGAATCGATCCTCCAAATTTACAAAGCAACCATCCGCCCTTGCATGGAGTATTGCTGCCATATATGGCCTGGAGCTCCTTCTGTTTGCCTCGGGGTTCTTGATAAGATCCAGAGACGGGTATGCAATGTAATTGGCCCTGATCTGGCTTCTCGTCTGCGGTCTCTCTCTCTCTCTCTCTCTCTCTCTCTCTCTCTCTCTCTCTCTCTCAGAAGCGCTGTCGCCTCTCTCTGTCTCTTACAAATACTTCCATGGTAATTGCTCCGATGAGCTGCGATCACTGGTTCCCAGACTCCATGAATTCAAACGTCCTACGAGGCTGGCATCCCGCTGTTGCCCTTTCACTGTTGAAACTGTTACATGTAGACGTCTCTTCTACTCCAATAGCTTCATAACTCGCACCTCACGCCTATGGAACTCCCTTCCTCATTCCTGTTTCCCTGATTACTATGATCTCCAACTATTCAAGTGTAACGTCAATCGACATCTCCAGTTGCCTTGATCTATCCTCTATCCTTCTCCACATCCTTTCCTCTAACACTCCTATTTGCTCTCGCTCCAAATCCTCTGTAACTCCTTGCGTGCTAGTGGCTTCCTTCCTTGCCTGGGGTGAAAAGTTTAACATATATATATATATATATATATATATATATATATATATATATGTTTTGCTTCAGATAGTATACTCCATTGACAAACGTGTTTAAAATATACGTCTATGTTATTCTATTTTTCTAACACGTGCATACACTAAAAAGTAACCGGATTACACATATAGTAACATATGCAAGTTGTATGTCCAGGGTGACCCAAAGAAAACTGGAACTTTTTAACCATTCAATAAAACCAAGAGTGATGGAAGAAAAATATTTAATTCATAGTAATTGAAACCTTAAAACATGCCATTCAGAAAACAATGATGGAATTTTCATTTTTTTAAAATTACGTCCTGTAGATGGCGTCCTCCTGTAGAAATGATGTTGAGATTCCTCATTGACTGCTGCAACATCTCAGCTGGGATACTATGAATTTCATCTTGAATTCTCTGTTTAAACTCATCCAGAGTTCTTGGTCGAGTTGTGTAAACTTTACTCTTGAGATAGCCCCACGAGAAAAAATCACGAACGGATAAATCTGGCGATCTAGGGGGCCAGGCAACGTTACCGAATCTTGAGATCACACGGTTACCGAACAATTCTCGTTACTAAAATGCCGAAATGTTTACTTGCTCAAGGTCACTGTCTCGCAGTGTTGCCACTTGCTCATGTCTGGCAATACGCACTTCAAAAATTCACGGTTTTTTTGTGGGGAGTCACCCTGTATTTTCTATTTGGTGTCTTGATTAGCTTGTTTTGTACTGAAGCGTCATATAGCCGGACGTGCTTTTACCAATTGACGCATATTTTCTATGGAAATTTCTCGAACATTCAGGCCGGTAAATGTCGTTAATACTGTTTATTATAAACAGAGCATGTACTTAAATATTTGTATCTATAAAAAGAACGTATAAACATAAAAAAATGTCTTAAAATAATTGTCGGACGTTGTCCATTTCATACAAATTCTTGTCATGAAACAAATTCAATAAATTCATCCCGAAATTAAAAAAAACAACCCTCTTATAATGAATGCATCGACAATAATACCGGGTGACCCCCCAAAAAACGGGAACTTTTTAACCATCCAATAAAACCAAAAGTGATGGAAGAAAAATATTTAATTCATAGTAATTGGAATCTTAAAACATGCCATTTAAGAAACAATGATGGAATTAATTTTCATTTTTTTAAAACTACGTCCTGTAGATGGCGTCCTCCTGTACGAATACATTTTTGAATCTGCTGTTGAGATTCCTGATTGACTGCTGCAACATCTCAGCTGGGATACTGTGAATTTCATTCTCGTTACTAAAATGGCGAAATGTTTACTTGCTCAAGGTCACTGTCTCGCAGTGTTGCCACTTGCTCATGTCTGGCAATACGCACTTCAAAAATTCCCGTTTTTTGGGGTCACCCTGTATTTATTTTTTCATCTTTCCTTTCACAAATCTTCAACCTTTCATTTTTCAAAACCGTTCTACCAATTCAACATCATACTCCCATCTCAACTTTGTCTCTCCTTTCTTATAATCTTTCACATTTTCAAAATCTTTCTCGTTTCTCAATTTAATTGCTCCCCTTAAGATTTTTCTCCCCTCTGCAACTCTTTCGTTCTCTCAAAATCTTCCTTTCTATTCAAAATAATGCAACCTTCAAAATATCGTTGCCTTTTCTTCAAATCGTTCACTCTCTAAAAATCTTTCGGAAAATTGTTTTCCTTCTTTGAGAAAGAAAAATAATTTCTCTTTGTTCAAACTCTTTCTTCTTCCCAAAATCATCCTTCTTCATAAAAGTCTGGCAATACGCACTTCAAAAATTCTCGTTTTTTTTTGGGGGGGGGGGTCACCCTGTATATAAAATAACGAGTATATTTATGAATATTTGTGTACATGTAAATGCGTTCCTCTTCAAAAAAATGAATAAACCCCTGAATGAATTTCTTTTGACTTGAACAAGCATTTGTAGTAATAGTTAACACGTATAATATCTACGATACAATGAAAATATATAGAAACATTTTACATTAAGATGTTCTTTGATTTTTTAATTTATTTAAATTGTTATTGGCAGATCACGACATCTATAAGATATATGAAATTTAACTTCTTATTATCACATTATTCCAAAAGTTTAACATATCAGAATATAGCTATTAATGCCAACAACTGAGCACAAATAGTTATTAATTTAAAAAAATAGTAATTAATGTATAATATTATCCATAACTACATGTACAAGAATGTCATTTTTGATAAAAGTTAAAAAATAACCATAAATACGTAAATAATGCGTTTTATTTTCGAAAATTCTTTTTTCTACAATATAGTTATTTGTGCAATGTTATAATGCATATTACCTAAATAATAATAATAATGAATACATTTTGAAGATTAAAGCATATTTAATTACATCTCCCGAATTGCTGTCGGAATCTGTAAATCTGAATTATGCACTTCAATATCTATAATTCGTAATGAACTTGATTTGATTTTTATGGTCTTCGAATATGTATATCAAATAATCAAATCGACATATTTCCTAGCATTATAAATACATTATACAATATGGGCACAATCGAATCTCACCAGGGGTGATTTGTCAGGAAGGAGACTTCCTGATGTTATCAGACTGGTTGGGTCGGTTTCGCCTTTGGAGAATGCCTGAAAACCATACCACGAGTTGACCCAAGTCTTGTCAGGGAAAGTAGGTAGACTGAACCGGTTGATAGCTGTGCCAACACGAAGTCGCAAGTTATCGTGGCCGAGGACTTGAGCGTGCTGGTCTCTTCAAATTGTTGATCACGCTAGATAACACTCTCCTTCCCAGAAACTGTAACTACGGTCTGCTCAGCATAGTTGCAGTATAAACCACAGGTGTAATCTGTGGATGTCGAATAAACACAAATGCGCCTGAACAAGTGTCTTCAATAGGGATTGGCTAGCCAGACTACTAGACCGGTATCCTCGAATACGAGTGGCTAGCCATACAATGCATGATCGTTGAATAAATCATTGCCTGATCCTACCATGTCTAATGATATGAAGTACACGTAAAAATCAGTATATATTTACTCAAAAGCGAAAAGCCGACAGTTTAGATGATTTATTTATATCCAAGTAAAGACGTGTTTAACGAGATAAAGTAAACACATGCAAGTACGCGAATGTTTTTGGTCATTTCAAGGTGTTTAAATGCAGATATTTTTTTTAGACATTTCACCCCAAACAAAGTGATAATGAAACTAAGGGGCAGTAGGTTACAGGGGGTGTGAGATTTTAGCGTGGAGAAAGCACACTAAAAGAAATACCGAAGATGGCGTCTGTTGTTATGTTTCATTTCTGAAGATTCGAGCTTGCAGGGAAGCGAGAAAGAGGCGAAAAGTGCGAGAAATGATAGCTTTACAATAGAGCTGCAGCTAGCTATAGTAACAGTAAGACGATGGACCTAGTTGACTATCTTGTAGCCCGCTTAAATTCATGCGGACCAGTTGCGGTAGTTTGCAAGATGGATTCTGACAAGAAAAATTGTGTCATCAGAACCAAGGTTGTGAGAAACAGACCTAGAAACTGAGTCAATGTAATCGCTCCACGTCATATCAGTAGAAAATGTTAGGTCAAGAAAACACATTGGGATGCTCTCCTGGAGGTTAGCATCAGCCATAGTAATCGAAGGAAAAATAAAGAATAGCTGCTTTGCGCAAAAACTGGTTGGATGAACCCACATGAAATGAAAGGGAGTGAAAGTTCGTAAGAGTTCAATAGGTTCACTAGGCAAAACAAATTCACCCTTCTCTTCTCGTCTCGATCTCAAATACGCCACTCTTCGTCAAAAGCGAAAAGCGATATATTTATTATTGCATATATACAATAATTGTGGTTCATGGTCATAGGTGAAGTGGGGAGAGGCTGGTCTTCGCTAACTATCCTAGTCCTTGTTAATCACGATCACGACCCATTCATTTAATCAAATTGATCCATTTACCTCAAGAACTCATCTATCATCATTCAATCCTATATATACCACAATACCACATATTCATAGGTGGGAACTACAAGAACACCCCATGATATAAAATTTTCAAAATGTTTAATTCCAAAAATATATAAAAATTCCATGAATCATGAAATGAGGGTGAGGGAAGGACCCTAGAAATCTAACAGAAGATTGCAACAAAGCAAATTAAAACAAAACAGATGTTAGTAGGACCCGACCATTCTTCAAAATAATAAGAGTGGCTGCTGTATTCGGTCGCCAGACCGAATCAAATAGCACACTCACTAATAGAGTGGCAAGGGTAAAAGTAAATGACGGAATGGAAGAAACAAAGTCTGACCCAGCTGAGATGAAAAAACGGGGGCCAAAAAACAAAATCTCGACCTGGATCATAACAAAAGAGAGTGCCGGGAACAGGCCAGGAGCAACATTTTTTTCAAATTAACTAGGAAAACAAATACCGTCTAGCTTACGAATGGGGAGGGATCACAGGAAATTGCCCCGTTGTGAACATAATGATTTAAAAATGTAACTCAATATTAGCCCCTATAACACAAACCATGCTCGCTACTTTCATCCACCTTTGGCTGAAATCTGTCGATGTCAAACGCTTTCTATCAGTTCTGATCTTCATCACCTTCACTGGATGCTGAAAGAATCCGAGCAGAGCCTGATGAGAATAAAGTTCCATCCGCGACGTCCATATCACCATTAGAGCCATGGCTAGGAGAATCAGAAATAACTTTCGTTTCTCTACAAAGTACGGAGGCCACACATTATCGCACGCGTATGCGTGATCGATGAGCACGAGAATATCGGGAGTGATACGAGCCGTCATCGTCCCAGAAAGGGGGCACCTGAGGACAATGGTAGAAGGCGTGTGAAACCGTTTCTTCTAACCCAAGGTTACACCGATAACAATCGGGCAAATCCGTCCAGGCCCGTCTGAATATACAGTCATTGAGAGATAGCACGTTCCAAATCAATCACCAGATGAAAACTTAGGTAAGCGAAAACTCAGGGTTACTGAGGTAATTCGCCGATGGCGCCCATGACCAGAAAGAGCACAACTCGACCAACAACATGCCGAACCGCACGCAGAGAGGATATCTTCGTACCCCCTACACTAATTTACGATACAATACGTTTCGAGGCCGTGAAAGGCCAGTAGACCGAGGAAAGACTGTCAAGGCTACTCGCTCAGGAAAGTCGATGATTTCCCGGACCTACGACGGCGCTTAGCCCAGGAAATGGGAGGAGAGATAGTAAGGCTAGGGAAGGCGTCCCTAACACTCCACTCCAAAAATGAATTCTCAGTCAAAACGCGGCGTAGGAATGCCAACCTCGAAGCGTGTTTTTGTCTCAACAAGTGTGGCATTCCCAGCCCCACATGACATGGACTCTGGACACAGCATTCTTTGCGGGCCTTATGCTTCCGACCACTTTACAATAGGGTGAACAAGAAGCGTTTGTTCACCTTCCTACCTATGGTCATTTCAAAGAGGAAGTACAGCCAAGTGGTAAAGGATAACAGGAAAGATGTAAGTGGCACACGCCTAAGATCTACTCTTCAAGGACAACCTCCTTCGAAGCCAAGTACCGACCGACGATCCGATTTTTGCCTTTACTTCTGATCTTTTTTCCTTCTGGTGATCGGGTCCAAACCGCACTCAAAGAATGAGGACAAGATACAAAAATGTATACGGATGTCTAGTCAAACTGATGAGCTGTGATACAGCGAAACAGTCTGTCTGTGGATTACAATATATACATATATATATATATATATATATATATATATATATATATATATATATATATATATATATATATATATATGAAATATATATATATATATATGAAAGTTTGAGTTAACCAGTAGATAAGACAATCTTTATAAATATAAATAACAATAGGAAATCACTATTGATTGTTGACGCGTATCGTCTAATGTGAAATTTCTCAAAGCAAAAATCGAAATGAATTTAATTAAACAAGGAAACTAATAAAAACAAAAGACAGAGTGTTCTTAGCAACTGGAATGTAGGAAACGCTATTTTCATATTGTTAACTGAAAATAACGTCAGTTAATTTCACGTGTGGAGAATATTGTCATTATATCTGTGTTGACGGGGTCAACATTTTCTTTTGAATTTACGATATTGTTGTGTACGTTTGTTTGTGAGAGCAGTAATTTTGTTAAGAAAGGTGAAATAGGGAAAAGGCCTGGGCGTAGATTAATATTTGGGTAATATTCTATGGTGGCACTCTGTAGAATTTTCCTTCTCGGTGAGTTATTTTCTTTTTTATATTATAGCATTTTGAAAATCAAAATTATGGTTGAATTTATTCCTATGTATTACTAAGGCATTATTTAAGTTGTTTATTCTAAGTTCTGTTTTGTGTTCATAAATGCGTTTTTTTTTTAATTTCTGCTTGTTTCTCCAATATATTGGGAGGAACAGTTTTGGCATTTTTACTTTATAAATGCCTGTTTCAGAAATGTTATTGCTATTATTGTTTGAAGATCTTGGTATATCCATAATTGTTTTGGAAGTGTTTGTGACTACTTCAAGATTATTGAGATGGGATAGGTTATTCTGGATATTAGACGTAACAGAGTTGGTCGGTAGTATTATGTATCTGTTTTCATGTAATTTACTATTGCGGATGATGTTATTAGTTTTGTTTCGATTGTATATTTTGTGTGCCTTTCTTCTTGCGTTATGGATGAAATGATATGGGTATTGTAGGTTTTTGAATGTATTTTCTATGTATGTTTCTTCTTTAAGTAAATATTGGGGACTACAGATTCTTAATGCTCTTAGATAGAAACCTATATTAATTCAAGATTTAATTTTTGAAGGGTGGTTTGAGTAGAAACTGATCATATCTTTGTTTGTAGCCTTTCTGTAAACGTCAAAATTGAGTTCGTTATTATTTCTATGTAACAAAAGATCCAGGAACGGAAGAGTGTAGTTGGTTTCAGTTTCAAAAGTGAAGTTTATAGTAGGTTCAACCTTGTTAAGTTTGGAGAGAAAACCCGTTAAATTGTTGTTTTTTTTTTTAAATATTAATAATGAGTCGTCTATGTATCTGAAATATGATGAGTTTGTAGGGAGAATATTTTCGAATGAGTTACTTTCTAGAAATTCTAAAAATAGACAAGCAAGAAAGCCGCTGTCTGTAATGTTGGTTATTAAAAGTAAAGAAACATTGCTTGGTAATTAGTTAGCATATTTTTATGATTTTATGTGTAGATAGAAGTAAAAACGTATGGTTTGCCCTATGAATTGTACTTGAGGCTGTCGCACATCTTTGTTCCGAATTTGACTGTGGTGTTCAACAACTGGTTCAGGCAGGGGTCCCTCCCCGACCAGTTCTCCAGGCGTGTGATCACGCTGTTGAAAAAGGGCAAGGGCGGTGGGGGAAAACTAGATGATTACAGGCCCACACAGAGTTAAAGATTTTGGCCAAGATCCTGCAGGAGCGTTTACAGTCAGTTGCCGAGTCTCTGTTGGGTCCGGAGCAGACTTGTTCTGTGAGGGGCCGAACAATTCAGAGCAACCTGCATCTGATCCGCACGATCATAGACGGTGTAAAAGAAGACGTTGAGGCTGGGCTGATCAATTTGGATCAGTTCAAGGCATTTGATAGGGTTGAACATCGCTACCTTGCTGCTGTCCGGCAGACGCCGGATTCTCACCCGACTTTTGCCGCTGGATTAGCCTCTTCTATCACTACCCTAGTGCAGTGGTACAGCTGAACGGGAAGCTGTCGGGCGCTTTTGCGGTGTCTAGGTCAGTTCGTCAGCGTTGTCCACTGTCGCTCCTACTTTATGATTTGGCGTTGGAGCCTCTCCTTCGCCGTCTGAAGGACGAGGCGTGCAGTCCAGCCCTACGAGGAATCGCCGTTCCTGGAGAGGCTCGAGCCAGGGTTTCGGCGTGCGCCGATGAAATATCTGCTTTCGTGTCGTCCCGCATCGATATTGAGGCAGTACTGAAGCCGCTTGACCGGTACGAGAAAGTGACAGGAGCCAAGATTAACCGCGACAAGTCGTCCGACTTGCGGTTATGTGCCGGGAAGGGGGTCGATCTTCTGGGGCCCTTTGGTTGGACGGACGGTCCTGTTCGCATTCTTGGAGTGTGGTTTGGACCCGACCTCCAACTGGAGGAAAACAGCTCGGAAGTACGAGCAAAGGTCGACGCTGCCGGTCAGACTTGGCGTTGACGGAGGTTGTCCGTGAAGGGCAGGGCGGAGGTGTGTGCTACATACATTTACCCGATTGTCCTTTATCGATTTGTCCGTACTTCCTCTCTGTGACGACCACAGGAAACCGATCGAGCGCTCGCTATCATCCATTTTATGGAAGAGACGCCTGAATCGGGTCGATGGACGAATCTGTGTACAACGTCCGTGTCAGGGGGGGGGGCTGTGAATGCCACACTTACAGAGCCACAAACGTGCCTCGAAGTTGGCTTTCCTACGCCATGCGTTGACAGGAGGAGATTCAATTATGGCGGGTATTGTCAGGGCCGCGTTCCCTTTCGTTACTATCCATCCCCCCCATCTCGAAGGCTGAGCGCTATCGTAAGCCGAGGGATTAATCGGATTTCCTTCGCGAGTGTCGGTCGGCCTTGCTGGCTGTCCCTCTGTCCAGTGACATTTCACGGCCTAGGAAGTTCTTCTATCGTCTTTTAGTGAAGTGGGTAGCGAGGGATTCCCTACGTGATCAGATCTGCTTGTCGGAGAATGGGTTTCGCTCTTTCTGGTTCTGAGTTTTTGCTTACCTGGCGCTTGGCTCGAAATCGGCTGCCTCTCAATGACTTCATATGGGGCTTGGCGGATTTGCCAGACTGTGAGCGGTGTGGCCTTGGTTTAGAAGAAACGGCTTCGCACGCCTTCTACCATTGCCCCCGTGTCCGCCCCTTATGGGACAATGTCGGCGAGCTGACGGTTCGTCTCGCTCCCGAAAAGCTTGTGCCCATTGATCGCGCATACGCGTGTGACAGTGTGTCGCCCCCGTATTCCGGGGTGAAATGAATGGTGTTTCTGACGCTGCTAGCCACGGCTCGAATGGTGATTTGGACGACGCGGATGGAGGAAATCTTGTGAGGCAACCGTTTTTTCATCAGGATCTAATACTATTCTTTGAGAATCAGCTCAAGATGAAGATTAGAACTGATAGAAAACAATTGCATTCGACAGTCTTCAGCGAAAGGTGGGTGACTGAGGCGAGCTTGGTTCGTTTGAACGGGGCTAGCCTTGATTTTCTCTTCTAGGTTAACCTATGTCACATCGGGGTGGTTTCCGGTGGAGCCCTCCCCTTGGTTAGGTTAGACAAGCTTTTGTATACCTAGTTAATATGAATAAATCTTGTTCCTGGCCTGTTCCTGGCTACATCTTTGGTTATGATCCAAGTTGAGATTCCCAACCTCCCCAGTTTGTTTTTGGTCTCCCCTTTATCTCGACTGCGTCAACTCTATAATTTACCACGGCCGTATAAATTTTTATCCTTTTACCACTCCCTTAGCGAGAGAGTCTCTTGATTTTGTCCCATGGGCAGAATACAGCGGCCTTTTGAGGGTTGGACGGGCCCTACTAACATCAGTTATGTTTAGTTCACTTTTGAGTCGTCTTTTTATGTTTAATTCACTTTTGAGTAGTTTGCTTTGGGGTTCATTCCCTCCTCTCTCATATTTCATCAGATATTTTTAAATATTTATCATCATTAAACTTTTGTTGGGGGGAGCATGGGGCGCGTTTTGTAGATCCCCCTAGAGAGGATGCGGTTTTACGGTGTATGAAGGATTGGTGATGAACGAGTTTTTGTGATGAATGGGCAAATTGTAATGAGTGAATGGGTCGGAAATCCGATTAGCTAGTTATAAGATAGTGAAGACCAGCCTTAGCCTCAACCCCTACTCTTTTTTCGGTCTTTTGCCACAATTGTATTTTTTCGACAATAAATACCTACTAATGTTTTCCTATTGTCATTTATATTTATGAATAAATAAATAAATAAATAAATAAATATATATATATATATATATATATATATATATATATATATATATATATATATATATATATATATATAGATAGATAGATAGATAGATAGATATATAGATAGATAGATACAACCAAGTTATATTGATAAGAAAAGACTGATATACATAGATAGATATAAAATATTGGAAACATGGACATCTATGCTCTCACTGTTTCTAGCAGAATGGTTTCATCAGGTATTTGATGTAGATGTTTCATTTAAAAAAAAATACTCGTTTATAAACGTATTTGCACTGGGAGGGGGAAAAGTGGCGAGAAATTGAGCTAGAAAGATAAAGAAAAAAAACACCTTTTGCTCAGATCCTCCTGTCTGGGATTAAAACTGGCCAATAAGAATTCTGCAAGCCGCTGTTTCTTCTGTTCTTTCGTTAAGTAGCCTATTCTGCTCTGGATACAGAATTATTGCCAGTTTCTCTTCTTGGCACGGTCTGCACGTCCCGCCCCCGATGTTGCATGGTCGGGCTTATTTCAATATATCCGAATGTATTTTCGGGCTTTTTTAAAAAAATTCTTTCCTTCACCATCAACAAATAGTTGGCACGTTTCGTATTATTTCGGTATTTCGCCAAAATGAAAGAGAAACGGTGGATGTATCACCTCCTCTTGAACCTACTCTCTGTGTGTAGTTGATGTATACTCTTATTAGGCCTTTTTCTTGCTCTACATATAGAGATAGAGAGACAAGCAAAAATATTTCTACTAATTTATAAATATATTAGTGTCCTTTAACAAAAAAAAATAATCTCATAGGTATTAAAAATATTTTCTTGAATATTTTCGCATAATAATGGCAGTCAGTTTCTGCTTCAGTACACCTGTTTACTAGGCCGGCAAGTGAATCTCTGCTGTAGACGCTTGCTCAGGGATATTTATGTTTGTCCAACGACCGTAGACCAATGACATATACATATATATATATATATATATATATATATATATATATATATATATATATATATATATATATATATATATATATATATAATTTAGGCTCTACTTTTGTATTGAGCACTGTTTTTAAAAAAAATAAAAACATAAATACTAAAGGACTTCTGATTAATTACCTAACGTGTTCTTTCCTATTTTTCTATATGTTTCCACACACTCACACACACACACACTCACACACACCATGTATATATATATATATATATATATATATATATATATATATATATATATATATATATTGTAAGATTTTTTACAGATGGACAAAAACAATTACTCACGAGAAATATGCATTTTTGTTTCGATGCAGAAAAGCATCTCGACAGGTAAGGAACAAAAATGGTTATGACCGATCATAATAAATAACTACTGTTCTACTCCTGGTTTTCAGTCCTCTTTTGAATTAATGTTATTTTCTTTCTTATTACACACACACACACACACACACACACACACACACATATATATATATATATATATATATATATATATATATAGCTGTGATACAGCGAAACAGTCTGTCTGTGGATGACAATAATATTGGCTCCTGAAAAATTAATTTCGGTTGAGCTCTGTACGAATGAAGCGTGTGTTTGTAAACAGTGACTATTAAAGCTAATATAGCAAGACTCTTCGGCAGAATCGAGTCACTGTCAGTCACTGTGTGTTTATCTAAATCTAAAAATAAATACGCTAAAATTCATCTTGCGACAACGGCTTAGTGGTAGAATTTCCGACTGACGCCAATTCAGTCGCTTTTCGATCCTAGCTAGAGGCAACCGGACGTCTAGCCACACTGATGAGCTGTGATACAGCGAAACAGTCTGTCTGCGGATGACAATAATATATATATATATTTGCAAGTGTTAGATGCTGTTTGTATTAAATTGGAGCAGTCATCTCTTTGTAGGCAAAAGGAGAATTTTTGCGGTCCTTACACTTATTTAGAGGTTAGTGAGTGAATATCTTTCATTGTTTTAGACTCACTTTTTAGTATTTACTCAGTTCGTAAATTTACATATTTATGTTTTAATCGTGGATTTATTTTCGACGGGCACCAAATTTTCCACCAATTTCCACATACGTACTGACCAATTTTGCCAACGATTCGTCCTTGAAGCAGTGTTCGCCGTAAGGTACCTAGGTCCATAAAAAATCAGCACAAAATTGTGTCTCTGCAAGTATATATATATATATATATATATATATATATATATATATATATATATATATATGTATATATATATATATATATATATATATGTATCTTTTTATGTGCCATGTCATTTCCGGACGTAGGCGATCATGGCTTTCCACCCACTTCTATCCCTTTGCAACTTTCAGCAAGTTCCTTCCCTCTGCCACCTCCCCCAGGCTACGTTCTGTCATCCACTTGCTTAAGTCCGTCAGGTATGACACGCGTTGTTTTCTCTTGTCTCTCTTTCCCTCTATTCGACCCGTGACTATCAGATTCTCCAGGCCCCCCTTCCTCATTATGTGTTCCAGAAACTTCAGCTGCCTCTTCCTGATATTAGGTATAAGCTTCCTCCGTGTTTGCCACCTCTTTAAGATCTCATCGTTGCTCACACGTTCGGTTCATGATATCCTTAGCATCTTTCGTTAGAACTGCATCTCTGTCGCCTCGAGTCTCTTTTTCATCTGTGAGGAAATCGTCCAACATTCGCTGCTGTAAAGAAGGACAGATGTCACGTAACAGTTCAGTATTCTTTTCTTTGTTACAAAAGATATCCTCCTGTCTCTCAGTCATCTGCCCAACTTTTGGAATGTGTCCTTGGCCATCCCAATACGCCTACGGATCGTCAGGCCACGATTGCGTCTAGCATGAAACAGACTGTCGCCTCTAAGTGTTGACTTCTATGTTCACTTTTATATTTACACACGTTCTATCTCTGATATTGAGCACTTTATCCCATAAATATAGCACAATTTAAGACTATATTTCTTCATATATATATATATATATATATATATATATATATATATATATATCGGTGACTCGTTTCGGCCGCATGTGAGACTTTATCAGAGGACGAAAATATTGTTTTTCTTTTTAGTCATTTTGTCTCTTCTACAGATAGATTCTATCTGTGAATATATATATATATATATATATATATATATATATATATATATAGAAAGAGAGAGAGAGTGATTGTTAAAATCACTAGAGAATAAAACAAAAAACACCGCTTATAATTTCGGTGGCAGGTAAAGAAGACAAATGTATTTAGGTTTAAATATTCTGTTTAATATTTACACGAAAACCGCAACAGTTTGAAGTCCTGAACCGGTGCTTTTAACCAATACTGATATCCTAGCAGATCACTGTCTCCATAATGAAATCTTTTATCACTGATTTCTTTTTTAATTCAGTGTTAAATTATCTTGGCATTTGTTTATCCGTGCTACCTGCCACCAATTTTATATTTTTTTTCTTATTTTTGATATGAGGAATTATCAAAAGAATTGTTTTAATTTCCCTTATCTTTACGTGGTGTAGCTATCATTAGAAACACATTATTATTCTATTAAATGACCTTAAAAACAATAACATACCAAACAAAATATACAATAAAGAACATGCAAACTTTGTAATCGATGATTCTTTTTAAATTTAATCTACTTAAAACATAGTTTTATGTAGTTATGTTTGGAAACACAAAATCTCCGTAGATGGCAACTCTGATGTCAACATGTAAACAAAGAGCTTTAAAAACTGAATAGCATTCTTCGTTTGAAAAATGTGTTGGACGTTTAGTCATGAAAATAAAACTGAGTGATATATCCTCTTAGAGAGAATAAAGCTGAGTGATATATCCTTTAGAGATAAAAAAGCTGAGTGATATAACCTCTTAGAATAAAACTGAGTGATATATCCTCTAAGAGAGAATAAAACTGAGTGATATATCCTCTTAGAGAGAATAAAACTGAGTGATATATCCTCTTAGAGAGAATAAAACTGAGTGATATATCGTCTTAGAGAGAATAAAACTGAGTGATATCTCCTCTTAGAGAGAATAAAACTGAGTGATATATCGCCTTAGAGAGAATGAAACTGAGTGATATATCGTCTTAGAGAGAATAAAACCGAGTGATATATCCTCTTAGAGAGAATAAAACTGAGTGATATCTCCTCCTAGAGAGAATAAAACTGAGTGATATATCGTCTTAGAGAGAATGAAACTGAGTGATATATCCTCTTAGAGAGAATAAAACTGAGTGATATATCCTCTTAGAATAAAACTGAGTGATATA
>OZ038485.1:11782998-11785498 GCA_964036315.1 Acanthosepion esculentum | reverse complement strand
ATATATATATATTATATATATATATATGTGTGTGCACTAAAATATTTAAATTTAAATTTAAACAGAGTAGACTGTATTTTTATGTTTTAAATATCGCAAGATAGCGCCAATGATAAAATCTCGCGAGAATTTGAATTTAACAACGTTATTTGAATTTAACCACTTCCCTTTATTGGTTTATTTCTTTATAAATTAGCAACAGTTATTTTATCTTAGGTATCCGTATATAAAATGTTATAGATTGTCCTCTTCAATTAGTTTTACCCTCTATACACACAGCAAAAAGCAGGCAGTTCAAATAGTCAAGATTATATATAAATCACTGGACAGACAAATATCATGAGTGCGAGATCCAGTCCTTTTTGGACGTCTCAGCTATTCGGTCGAACTCTCTGCCTCTGAGGCAGAGGGGAACTCTCTGCCTTTGGGCAGAGAGGAACTCGGACGAGGCTCCGCCGAAGGGCAGAGCCTCGTTCGAGGTGGTTGACCAACCCGATCCCGTTTATACGGGATCTACGGGCTATTTTTGGCCGAGCCTACGGGCTCGGGTACCCCACTTTAAACCCGGCCTTGTGCCACATCTGTCCCTCGTGGGGAGGACACTAAATACCCCAGACAAATATCATGAGTTCGAGCTATCAGGAATTTCCGTTTTGTTGAAACATTTGTTATGACTAATGTATCATTCTTACTAGCCATCCCTCAAATATATCATAACAGGTTATCAAAAATGGATCACGTTACCCACGACAAAGGTCAACGAAAAAAATGAGTTGGTATATATGGATAGATCTCCAAAAACCGTCCCCCAAACTTAGATCTACTTTTGAAAGTATTCCTTTGGTGTTCTTAAAACGCAATGCAAAAATAAATGCACATATATGCGTCCTGCAGCTGCAACGTTTCCATAAAGATTCGGTTGAAAAGGGCACTGTGTTCCTTAATAGGGAAAAATGATGCTCACCATGACAACCTAATACCGAATACAACAAGAATGACACAGAAAAAAAATAAAATCGAACTCGATCGGAGAGTTCTACCCCTACCGATTATAAATTTGCTGTTCTCTGTAAAACGATTTAATGTAGAAAACTTTCTCTAACGAAAATCAGGTTCAAGAGCTCGTCGAAAACTTTCGTCATAAAAAAATCTTGTAGAAAATTTACTCAAAAATCGTGCAGTTTTCTCTTACCTTTTTAAAGAAGGCTTTCTTTTGACTGGATAAAACGTTTTCTAGATTTCTGTACAGTTAGTTTCTGAGTTTAAAAAAAAACGAGTAATATTGTCTGAAACAACAGGTTCAGAAGGTCATTGTTGCCTTCTAGCATTCTTCTCAGATTTAAAAAAAATATTTTTCTCCTGTAGACGATGTAAACTTTAACGCTTACTACCGCCATTCACGTCAAATTTTATTTCCAGACAGACGGTCATAAGAAAACTGTAGGAAATAAAATGCTTGAATAGAGAGTTTGGTATTGGAATTGAAGTTTATACATGAGTTAAATAAAGTGGCAGAAATTCTCAAAACTGAGTCTGTTTATTTTAAAAAGGTCAGTCAGAAGAATGAGAGACTATATTAACGGGTCCAATGTTATTAACATATTCGTAGAGTAGCCGATTGTGAA
Organism: Acanthosepion esculentum; assembly: GCA_964036315.1. Taxonomy (NCBI): domain Eukaryota; kingdom Metazoa; phylum Mollusca; class Cephalopoda; order Sepiida; family Sepiidae; genus Acanthosepion; species Acanthosepion esculentum. The sequence goes on along the minus strand of OZ038485.1, from coordinate 11,783,873 downwards.
TGAAAAAGAAAGTGTATGCTTACTTACCAAAATTCATACACGACTCTAAAAAATTATCAAATCGGACCAATTATAGTAAAAAACACATAAATGACTAACACCTGAAATTTGTTAACTTACTGATAGATACGAGTTGCGTCATTTTTCGTTTTTTACTGTTTCGCTTATTATTGAACCTACAAATGTGTCAGATCATTTTGCCGCACCCTGTTATATATGTATATATATATATATATATATATATATATATATATATATATATATATATATATATATATATATATATATATATATATACATATATATATATATATATATATATATATATATATGCAAGTTTCATTAAAAACGATAGACAAGGTACTACGGTTAAGTTTTTTATTTAATTCTTCTTGTGTACGAAGAAGAGCTTTCTTTGCTGGACAAAGGGTGTGTAAGAACTGTCCAAATGTTTTATTTTTCCGAGCGCTTTCGTCTATACCTTTAGCCATTATCAAGGATGATTTGATCTCATCCCACAACCCTCACTCTTGCTCCATACGCGACACTTAAGATTATCGCACTAAATTTCATAACTGAATTAATTAAACTGTCAGATCCTCATACGTCGAAACCGACGGGAGAGAGAGTCCATTATATATATATATATATATATATATATATATATATATATATATATATATATATATATATATAAAGAGTTAATGGAGTAATGCGACACTTATCTTATTCTAAATATTATTTTGGTGGATAGCCGTATATCCGTAAAAAGATATGTGTAAAACGAGGCGTCTGTTTTAACATGGGTATCAATCAAAATAATGTTTGAATTAATATATAGTTTCAGGACATTGCTTAGGAGTATTAAGGAATCC
>OZ038485.1:11745498-11777998 GCA_964036315.1 Acanthosepion esculentum | reverse complement strand
ACACTTTGGAAAAAATGAAACACTATTAATGGACAACTGAATGAAGCAATCAAAACGAAACGCGGAGAAAAAGCTGATGGCAGGTGTTCTCTTCCCCCAGGATAACGCGCCCGTTCACACCGCACAGGTTGCAGTAGCTGAATTAACCAACTCTGGTTTCGAATTCCTACCCTTTTCCCCTTGCTCACCAGACTTAGCTCCAACTGACTTCTTCATGTTTCCTAAACTCAAATGCAACCTGCGTGGTCGTCATTTTTTAAACAATGGTGAGATCATATGCGCTATGGAGGAGTTTTTCGAGTTTGCTTTCTTGCTTAATGAGATTGCAATGCTTAAACATCGTTGGACCAAGTGCACTGATGTCAAGGGAGACTATTTTGAAATATACTGAAAAATTGTCTTGTTTCTCCAAATACTTCTGGGTGAGGTGTAGAACTTTTTCAACGACACTCGTTCCAAAGTTTAAGCGCAGTACTAGAATCGTGACAAGGCCTCATTATTTTACGCTTAAAATGGTTTTATATAACCATCAGTTCTAATAAATGCTAATATTTGTTCTATCGTATTTCTCGCTTGTGGAATTCACTTCTGGCTTGTTGCTTCCTAATCAACTTATTCTCTCTCTCATTTTAAGTATTTTTCTCAATTTTTTAACACTCAGTTACCCCTTGTGTCTTAGTGGCTTTATTGCCTTGGGTAGAAATGATTAAAAACACATATATGAGGGCACTAGCAAGCAATGGAAACTGCAAGCTATTAATATATAAAATAAACAATAATAATAATTTTTAAAAAAATCATTCACCAGAGGATACGATATTTTGAACTACATATGTTATTTAATGTGTGCATATACAGTTGCGACCAAAATGTTCAGAACGGCATTGTTTTCGTCAGTATAATTTTTTATCAAGGTTGTTTTATATTCTATAATTTTCACAGACAATAAATACGATATTATTTGTTATTGACTGAGATTTTGGTGTAATTTGAGAGGATAATACAACAGTAATGGATGATTTAGTGATTTACTGCAAAACACATGGCGGCCAAAATGATCAGAACGGTTGAAAAAATAACAAAATAATCAGAACGCAACAGTCGGAGATTATACCAACTGAGCTATCAGCGCCAGTTTGAGAGGAAGGCTAATTTTTACATATATTTATATGCGTATTTAGGTAGCAAACTAAACAAAAACAATTGCAAAAAGGTTACCAAAACACTACTCAAATCAACTAGTAAAGACAGACTTATGATCTTTGAAGCAATACCTTTTCAACAAAAAAAAAACATTTACATTATTCGGACTATTGTCCTCATCGTTGTCGCCACATTTATCACAACGTTTGGGCCGTTGTACACTCCGGCCTTCTTCAGTTGTTTGGAATGACGAACTGAATTCTTTATTTCGCTCACTAGGGGAAAGTATTCTAGTTCCACGTGCCATGTCTAATGGATGTCAGTTATCAGTTATCTCCTGTTAATTTCCCTCTCCAAGTTTGTCACCGCCTTAACCGGTTATTGAACTCAAAATCTTTTGGGTTCTGTCACTGGATCTAACCAACGCCATGTGTCCTTGAGGGTTCAGTTCGACATTCCAACCACCTGAAGAAGGCCGGAGCGTACAACGGCCGAAACGTTGTAATAAATATTGCGAAAAAGATGCAGACAATAGTCCGAATAATGTAAATAGTGTACATAATACCTCATCTCAGAAATATAGACAGATACTGAATGGCCGAAACTTTGTGATAAATATGGCAATAAAGATGAGGACAATAGTCCGAATAATGTAAATAGTGTACATAATACCTCATCTCAGAAATATAGACAGATACTGAAGGGCCGAAAGGTTATAATAAATATGGCAACAAAGATGAGGACAATAGTCCGAATAATGTAAATAGTGTACATAATACCTCATCTCAGAAATATAGACAGATACTGAAAGGCCGAATCTTTGTAATAAATATGGCAACAAAGATGAGGACAATAGTCCGAATAATGTAAATAGTGTACATAATACCTCATCTCAGAAATATAGACAGATACTGAATGGCCGAATCTTTGTAATAAATATGGCAACAAAGATGAGGACAATAGTCAGAATAATGTAAATAGTGTACATAATACCTCATCTCAGAAATATAGACAGATACTGAAAGGCCGAATCTTTGTAATAAATATGGCAACAAAGACGAGGACAATAGTCAGAATAATGTAAATAGTGTACATAATACCTCATCTCAGAAATATAGACAGATACTGAATGGCCGAATCTTTGTAATAAATATGGCAACAAAGATGAGGACAATAGTCAGAATAATGTAAATAGTGTACATAATACCTCATCTCAGAAATATAGACAGATACTGAATGGCCGAATCTTTGTAATAAATATGGCAACAAAGATGAGGACAATAGTCAGAATAATGTAAATAGTGTACATAATTCCTCATCTCAGAAATATAGACAGATACTGAAAGGCCGAAACGTTGTAATGAATATGGCAACAACGATGAGGACAATAGTCCGAATAATGTAAATAGTGTACATAATACCTCATCTCAGAAATATAGACAGATACTGAAAGGCCGAATCTTTGTAATAAATATGGCAACAAAGACGAGGACAATAGTCCGAATAATGTAAATAGTGTACATAATACCTCATCTCAGAAATATAGACAGATACTGGAAAACAACTATCTACGAATAAAGATCCCGCATACTCAAAGGTATATAAAAAAAAATAAAAAAACACAAACGTCACACCTTGCCTACGTCACAAGAATCTTTGTCAGCAAGATACGGTGTGCAACACACACAAGCAAACTCACACACACATACACACACACGTGCACACGCACACACATACGCACACAAACGCACACTTCCTGATATGTGTATACACTTGTATATTTATCTCTTCTTGTGTTGTTACACATTATATTACATATGGAAAATTCGCCCATGTTTTGTAAAAATATTCCTTTCGAAAATGTGCAATTCACTTCAGTGGAATATTCCCAAATTACATTACCCGCCCCCCTCATCCCGTTTTAGTTTCGTAATACCAGAAGGTCAGAGGTCAGACATAGGGGAAGAAGAAGAAAATGGCATTCAAACGAAACTTCACATTCATGCACGCCAAAGACCCAGTTCCTCGCTTCTTGTTCTTGTAATGAATACTAAAATACATCTGGATTAACAAAAGGGCGGACATTCCTTGGCCGCCATATTCCCTGGCTCGAAACCGCATCAAGAACCTTGCATTGTTATCAGTTGCACTTACGAGAGCGAAAATCAATTTATGTAAGGAATATAGATTGGAAAGTAATATTTGCCGTATGTGAAACCATTAGTCTTGAAGAAATTCTAAAAAAGAATAATTTCGTCTCTTCACACGAGCTTGATACAACTCATTAAAGTGAATGGAAAATATAAAAGGAAATATTTTCGGCTTTGTTGTTGCACCCAGCGTGTCAGGAGCTGAGAGGAAAATCAGTTCTTTGAGGAACTTATTTTTTGGGTGAGTCATGGCCTTCCACTGTTTTATACCGACACATATATACGCATTGATTTTTTTTCAAATGCTCACTTAAAAGTGGCACGTTCTTAAAATATTTTTTATATATTCAAGCATGAATTCAATTGCGTTACATTATAGAAGCAACGATTTCAGGATGTTCTGTGTACATCATTCACATCGTTGCAAAATTTAGTGACTTTCCGGCCATTAATTATTGTAATTTATCTTAACTGCATAAAAAATGTTCGTAGACACACACACAAACACGCACACACACAAACACAAAAAGACACACACAAACGCAACCTCAAAAACCGAGAGACAAACACAAACACAAAAACACACATACAAATACACAGACAAATATATACAATTTCAAACGTGACGTGTGGCTATGACATGATCTGTTTTGCCTCGCTCTCTCTCTCTCTCTATCTACCATATATATATATATATATAGATAGATATATGAAGAAATATAGTCTTAAAGTGTGCTATATTCATGGGATAAAGTGCTCAATATCAGAGATAGAGCGTGTGTAAATATAAAAGTGAACATAGAAGTCAACACTTACAGGCGACAGTCTGTTTCATGCTAGGTGCAATCGTCACGCAACTGAATAGCTAGTTGCCTGACGATTGCATCTAGCATGAAACAGACTGTCGGCTCTAAGTGTTTACTTCTATGTTCACTTTTATATATATATATACAAATATATATTTATGACAAAATATAGTTTTAAGGTATACTATATTTATTAAAATCAGGGATAGAGCGTATGTAAATATAAAAGTGGACGTTGAAGTCAACACTCAGCAGTGAAAGTGTCTTTTATGCTAAACGCAATCGTAGGCCATCAATGTCCACGTTACATTATATATATATATATATATATATATATATATATATATATATATATTATAATATTTTTTTTTATTTTAAAAATATGATTCCTTCGCTACATAAGAGTTATCATGTTTCAAAAGCGAGAGCCGAGACCCCTAATATAATTTTTGAAATTATGTTGAATTAAGGTGTCTGGTCACGCTTCCTCGTCAAGCGAGAATTTGGGAATAAGCTATCTAAGGAACTCCGGATTATTTACCTAACGTGTTCTTTCCTATTTTTCTCCATACCTGCACATATATATACATATATACACATACATATATATATATATATATATATATATATATATATATATATATATATATATATATATATATATATATATACACACAGACATGACAGAATTGAATAGACGCTCACAGATACTGTTTATTTTATTAAACAAGTAATTTATACAAATGAAGTAATTCTAAATGGTCATAAATTTAATAAGTAATACTTGGTTGACATCCCTTTTGCTTTTTTTTTAATGCAAGGACCCTTCTAGGCATGCTAGCGATGAGTTCACGAATATCATCTTCAGGGATTTCTTGCCATGTTTCACGCAATAATCCTAAAAGTTCAGGCTTTGAAGATGGCTTCCTGTTCTTTTAGCAGGGTTTTCGATCTAATATGCCCCAAAGGTGTTCAATGGCGTTAATATCCGGGAACTGACTTGGCCATGGAAGTTTATTTATCCCATTTTGTCTCAACCAATATTTTGTTGCTTGAGCAGTGTGACATGGAGCTCCATCTTCCATAAATAGGGTGTCAACTTTGCTCATTCTACTACTTGAGAATATTGGAAGGAGCCCTTTCTTTAATATAGAAACATATTTGTTTGAATTAATGTTTCCTTCACACTCCACAAGCTCTGGGCGACCATCACTCCAAATTGCAACCAATACAATTACTGAAAGGCCCCCATGTTTCGCCATTGGCTGCAGTCTTTTTAAATCAAACTCTTGACTACAGAGTCTCCATACCCATACTCTTCCATTGTCGGAAAATAATGCGAATCTTGACTCATCAGAAAAAATGACAGTGGTCCAAAATGTCACAGGTCTCACCACCATCTCATGAGCCCAATCCTTTCTGCGTTTGATATTGACTGGACGGAGAAGTGGTTTCCTTCTTGGAGCTCTGCCATAGTAGACCAGCTTGTGAACATACCTGACAGCTGTTCTGGGACTGACATCAACTTGTGTTGCTATGTCAGAGGCCTTGCAACGTGGATCCTGTTCAACATTTCTTTCGACAAGACGCATGGTTCTTTCAGAGGTCCCAGGGCAGCCTGGATGCTGTTTTGTGCACTTCTTGCCCTCTCTGGTGAATTGTACGATCACTCTATTAACAGTAGAAAGTGGTATTGAAATATTTTATGTGTGTGTGTGTGTGTGTGTGTGTGTGTGTGTGTGTGTATATATATATATATATATATATATATATATATATATATATATAATTAAGGGATGCAGACATAGTTATGAACAGTGAATAGCTACAGTTTTTTTTATTGTAATCCCGATCATTCTTCCATCAGATGATTGTCTGGTTCAATGTTAATATTTATATCTACACCGAATATATTTGTATATTATGTCGTTGATATTGATCACATTTCTTTCATAAATAGAACATACCTTGTAAATTTTACTTTCACACACACATATATTATTTAAACGTTATTATAATGAACACATCTTATTTGAAATATTATATTATAATAATGTATAAAGTGAAAAAATGTCAAAATAAAATTAACGTTAATTCTTCATATATATATATATATATATATATATATATATATATATATATATATATATATATATATATATATATATATATATATATTAATAATAATAATAATAATAATAATAATAATAGGAAGTGTAATCTAAATGTATTGGTCGGGTTAAATGAGTTTTTTTTTTTATCCAGACTTTTTTGAGAAAAAATTTATGATATTTAAGCAAGGACTCAAGACTTCGGATCTTTGGTTTAAAAGGTTTCTTGAATCCGGAAAGAAAATAAAAGAAACGGTATTTGATGAAAAATCGCCTGAGGATACTGTAAAGTCAAAATACGAGTGAAATATTTAAATGCTCTCTATACAATAGCCATATATTTAAATATGAAATATATAGTTCCGAGAAACGCGTAGAGTAAACTAATAAAAGAATTATCTATGACACTGAGATCATTTCAGATAATAAGTATTTGGGCAATTTCTTCACAAATTTGTTCATGTTTCGTAATTTGTAAAAGAATGTTGCTGCCTAAATATATCTGTATACACACACACACACACACACACACACACACACACACACATATATATATATATATATATATACACACATATACATATATGTGTTAGAATATTAGAATGTTAACAAGTGAATACATTAAATTTGCATTTTCGTATGGATAACAGGCATAGCGGCAAACTTGTTCTGAAATCTCTATATACAAACGTTTTCTCAGATCAAGGATTTTAAATAACATCAAATAATTTAATGTTTAGATCATAATATAAACAATAACTCACCAGTCGTTACAGATAGGGTCTATAAAATCGGAAAGCAATATATATTTATGAAATAGCAAAAACTTGCACACTTTCAACAGCAACAAAAGCTAAAATTGGCATCATATGTCAGGGGAAGTGAAACTTATTATATAATTTAGATGTTATCTTTCCACACTACTACAAAAAATGTCTGGAAGGAAACTCCTATCACTACTAAAAAGAACGATTGCAGTTAGTGGACATAAAAAGTCCAATTATCTTAAATCATTTCATACTAAGCAAGACGCTAAAACCACTAATGTAGTTACTGAGAGTGAAAGAAAATGAGAAAGGACAATAAAAGACTAGTGTTCAAGAAATGGTGTTGCTTGACGTTTAAAATTGTGAAGGCATTATACCAGCAGAGAGTATTTATAGAAAAGGCCAAGAGAAGCTACGTTATGGTGTAAAGTAATTTCCCCAAAAATTGGTTTAAGAAAAAAATATTTTATGAATTTGAACCAACAGTAACAAGCAATGAAGTTTAAGAGTTTTCATGCTGGATACACCTAACTTTACCAATTCGATTGCCATTAAATTAAGTTTGAAGCTAGTTGTATGTCATCTGACAAACAACCAAAAGTGAGTTTTCATATTATAATCGTTAAAATCACGAAATAGAGACACAGCGTCCGGTCCGTACATTTCAAGGCTAGTCACGTCAGCAACAAGTAAAAATCCATTGGCTTCTGATGGAGGGCGCGATAAGAAAAGGCGGGAATAAATTAGAAATGAATGCATGAGTAACCAGCAACAGAGTGCAGCAGTTTCCATGGAGAACCTGAGTCACCAGAGGAAGAGAATGCGAAACGGAAACATTCATTCGATCATTTGTTTTTATATTATTATTATGTATCTTATATTTAGCCAATTCACACTAGTCTGGTACAAGACCAAAATGCAGTGACAAAAGTAGTGAAAATTCTCTTCCTCATCAACGTAAATTTCCTGTGCCATTTTCATATTTATTTTCATGGGGATTGTTCTGATGAGCTTTCCACTTTCCTACACCGACTTCACAAATGTAAACGCAGTACTAGATTGGCAATTAGGTCTCATTATTTTACTTTAAACTTGCTAGATTTAACCGTGAGCTCTGTGCTAATATTTTCTTTTCTAGTTCCTTTCCTGCTTATCTGTAAACTACGATCTTCAAGCATTTACACGTAACGTCAACCATCACCATTCTGTCTACTTGAACACTGGAACTTTATTGTACTTTATCACTGGAACTTTTTTGTACTTTATCACTTTAGTAACCCCGTTAAAGCTTAGTGGCTTTATCGCCTTATTTATGGAAAAATGATTAAAGAAAATTAGTCTTCTTATGTTTACTAACTGTAATCGCTCTTTTTAATAGTGATAAGAGATTCTTACAGACATTTGTTTATAGGAGTGTGGAAAACTAACAGATTAATTATATAATGTTTTTCTTCTCTTGAACATTAAATTCAGTTCGAAGCTTGGGCTATGTAAAGGAAAAACAACTAAATGCGAGCAGTAGATTGGCAGTTAAGTGGCATAATTCTGTTGCTGAATTTGCACCGTAAGTTCTATACTAAAGGTATTTTCCTACACAATACTAGCGTGTGGTAAAATTTTAGGGGTTCTTTTATAATATTACCTTATACAACGTCATCTGTCTGTTTAAAACCTGTTCTTTTATTGTCCTCTTTTGTCAATAAAATTTATTTTATTCCCAGAAACCTCTTTTCTTTTAGTGACATTATCAATTTGCTTAGCGTGAAATAATTATATATATATATATATATATATATATATATATATATATATATATATATATATATATATATATATATATATAATACTCAAACACTAATATTAAATGGTTATAATGTATTACATAATTTATTACATTGGAATCGTAATCACAATCCAATTCATCAGACCTACAAATTCAAAACGGAATATATATATATATATATATATATATATATATATATATATATATATATATGTAATATAAATTGTATCTCTGATATTTTATACACAGTAGTATTTTATTAGAACTATCATTCACTGTAAGCTATTTTTAATTACCTAAATATATATATATATATATATATATATATATATATATATATATATATATAAAATTTTCTTTTATATTACAATGAAGCATTCATGTAAAAAGTAAATTAGTAAAGTTAATGATATAAAATGGCGAATTCACTTCGCTAAATAAATTATTAATGATGCATTAACCTAATAACCACTCGATGAATGTTATGATCATTGTTTTTTTAAATTATGCATTAAGATGAGGACAATAGTCCGAATAATGTAAATAGTGTACATAATACCTCATCTAAGAAATATAGACAGATACTGAAAGGCCGAATCTTTGTAATAAATATGGCGACAAAGATGAGGACAATAGTGCCTATAATGTAAATAGTGTACATAATACCTAATGTCAGAATTATAGGTAGATAATGAAAGGCCGAAACGTTGTAATAAATATGGCGACAATGATGAGGACAATAGTCCGAATAATGTAAATAGTGTACATAATATCTCATCTCAGAAATATAGACAGATACTGAAAGGCCGTAACGTTGAAATAAATATGGCGACAGAGATGAGGACAATAGTCCGAATAATGTAAATAGTGTACATAATATCTCATCTCAGAAATATAGACAGATACTGAAAGGCCGAATCTTTGTAATAAATATGACGACAAAGATGAGGACAATAGTGCCTATAATGTAAATAGTGTACATAATACCTAATCTCAGAATTATAGGTAGATAATGAAAGGCCGTAACGTTGTAATAAATATGGCGACAAAGATGAGGATAATAGTTCGAATAATGTAAATAGTGTACATAATATCTCATCTAAGAAATATAGACAGATACTGAAAGGTCGAATCTTTGTAATAAATATGGCGATAAAGATGAGGACAATAGTGCCTATAATGTAAATAGTGTACATAATGCCTAATCTCAGAATTATAGGTAGATAATGAAAGGCCGAAACGTTGTAAAAAATATGGCGACAATGATGAGGACAATAGTCCGAATAATGTAAATAGTGTACATAATATCTCATCTCGGAAATATAGACAGATACTGAAAGGCCGTAACGTTGTAATAAATATGGCGACAAAGATGAGGATAATAGTTCGAATAATGTAAATAGTGTACATAATATCTCATCTCAGAAATATACACAGATACTGAAGGGCCGAAACGTTGTAATAAATATGGCGACAAAGATGAGGATAATAGTTCGAATAATGTAAATAGTGTACATAATTTCTCATCTCAGAAATATACATAGATACTGAAGGGCCGAAACGTTGTAATAAATATGGCGACAAAGATGAGGGCAATAGGCCGAATAATGTAAATAATGTACATAATAGCTCATCTTCGAAATATAGACAGATACTGAAAGGCGGAAACGTTGTAATAAACATTGCGACACTGATGAGGACAATAGTCCGAATAATGTAAATAGTATACATTATACCTCATCTCAGAAATATCGACATATATTAATATTTGTCTATTTTAATGAGTGTGTCATTCTTTAGTTCTAGTTTCTGCTTGAAGTTATTTCTCTGGTTGATTTTGTGATATTAAGAAGTCCTACCAGTATTCATTATTAGTGGCCACAATCTTAATAATATAAGATATGCAGATGAAACAATTTTGATAGCAGACAAGGAAAGAAAACAGCAACTCCTACGAAAGGTAGTGAACGGAAGCGAGAAAAAAAAAGGATTAAATATATCAAGAGCAGGAAGACAGAATGCATGATTGTAGGCAAACGGATGTGAGTCTGAGACGCAGATTACAAATCACAGATACCAAGTACACAATTCAAATACCTGGGAATGTTTTAACAGAGGCTGGAAAATGCATCACCGAAACCTGAAGGTGTATTGGGATAGCCAAACATAGTCTCCAAATGCTTAGAATAGAATTAAGAGACAGGAAATCTTGAAATCATGGTATGTATCCTCCTGTATGGCAGTGAATACTGGACAAACTCCTCAAAGATAAAGAAGAGACTTGAAGCCAGAGAAATGCTGTTCTGCAGAAGACTGCTGAGGATAGCATGGACCGTACATGTGAGCTGCGACGAATTTTAGAAAAAAAAGAAACAAAAAGGAAACTCAGTCTTAACATTATAAAGAGAAAGTTGAAATTTCTGGGGCACAAAATGAGGAAGGCTTGACTTGGAAAATCTGATACACACCAAACAGATTGAAGGCCTCTTGCCAGAGAAAAACAATACATAACATACTTAATGACCTTGAGTAAATTGATGGCGGAACAGGGTTTAGGGTAAATAACAAAAAGATAAAATTCATTGAGAGCTGCCAAAAACAGTGTTTTGGGAGGGGCACGATCGCCTTCCTCTTGAGGGGACACGGCACATAAAGAATATATATATAGGCTGATTGTTCGAGAATTTTCTGATAGCCATGTAATCTAAAGAAGTTGTTAAAGTTATTCGAAAGTATCCTTTCTAATATAGGTCCTGAGCCGTGTTTATCCCAGAAAGTTATTTGCCGATCAGTATCTGTCTATATTTCTGAGATGAGGTATTATGTATATTATTTAAATTATTCGGACTATTGTCCTCATCTTTATCACCATATTTATTACAACGTTTTGGCCTTTCAGTATCTGTCTATATTTCTGAGATGAGGTATTATGTATATTATTTAAATTATTCGGACTATTGTCCTCATCTTTATCACCATATGTATTACAACGTTTCGGCCTTTCAGTATCTGTCTATATTTCTGAGATGAGGTATTATGTATATTATTTAAATTATTCGGACTATTGTCCTCATCTTTATCACCATATTTATTATAACGTTTCGGCCTTTCAGTATCTGTCTATATTTCTGAGATGAGGTATTATGTATATTATTTAAATTATTCGGACTATTGTCCTCATCTTTATCACCATATTTATTACAACGTTTCGGCCTTTCAGTATCTGTCTATATTTCTGAGATGAGGTATTATGTATATTATTTAAATTATTCGGACTATTGTCCTCATCTTTATCACCATATTTATTACAACGTTTCGGCCTTTCAGTATCTGTCTATATTTCTGAGATGAGGTATTATGTATATTATTTAAATTATTCGGACTATTGTCCTCATCTTTATCACCATATTTATTACAACGTTTCGGCCGTTGTATGCAACGGCCTTCTTCAGGTGGTTTGAATGTCGAACTGAACCCTTTATTGCGCTCACTGGGGTAGACGGTTCTAGTTCCACGTGCCATGTTTAATGTATGTAAGTTATCAGTTATCTCCTGTTAATTTCCCTCTGAGAGTTGTGCACTGCTTTAACATGGTATCGAACTCACACTCACTGTCACTGGATCTAACTAACGCATTTATTCCCTGCGCCGACATCATGCAAGGCTATAAAATTAATTAAAGATATTCGATCAATATTTTCCTTCAATTAAAAGATTAAGACACATATCCCCATTTCCGGAATCGTAGAATTGAAATCACCCATGCAATAACATGTATCAAAAAAACAATTCAAATAATAAAAAAAAGAAATGCATGTAAAATTTTGCACTTTAATATTCGAATATCCAGAGTAGATTATTTTAGTTTGCCAATTAATCTGAATTCATCTGAATACGGCAAAAAAAATCAGGAATGAGAAATTAGATTGATGCGAACACCATCCGTTTCCCGAATAAAGCAAACGCGTATGGATTCGATCTCTATGAAATAACGTTACATTTGTAAATACGTACGTCAAAAGCAGATCAATACTAGTTGATGTATCTGAACGTCGAAGCAGACGCAAATGCAAACAAGTACTTACGAAGTCTTATAAATCACATGAGAAAACTTTACAAATAAAAAAAAAGAAGCAATAACATCTTAATACCAGAGAGGATGCGTTAAGATATGCACAGGAATTCCTCGCATGTAAGGCGAAGAATGGAAAGTAAAAGTAAATATTTAAATGGGATTTACGAAAATTCACTTTAAGAAAGAAAATGAGTTGTATTAAGTGAAACGATGTAAAGAAAAAAAATGTCATAAAATATTTGGTACATTTTCTTGGTTTCTGAATTTGGGATGGAAACTAAATGCAAATGGATTGGATGCAAATGAGAGTCGTCTTGCACATCCAAATGGCTTTATTTTGAATTTTGTTTCAGTGACCGGGAAGACTGAAAAACGTAGGCAAACACGGCATTTTAAATTCAGGTTTGCCTTTGAGAAACACCAAAGCCTTTATTGAAGCAGGCAAACTGTACAATTCCGAAAGCATAAAGAAACGAGTTCCTGTTGGAGACGGGAGAGCAGAGGGAAGAAATGAAGAAACTAAATAATCCGGACGATGACAGGAAAGATATCTGAGCAGAATAGAATTACTTGAAATAAATAGGATTTCATATGTCCGCGGAAATTAAAAATAGGTTTTGAATCGTTTTCAATTCAAAGTCTTTCAATAAATATAAAACACTTTTTTTCTTTTGACATTGCCGGAACTAAAATTTATTTCGGACCAGTAAAGGGAAATCGGCAACTAATATTAAAATATTGACAGATTTGGAAATATATACTTGCATTTATACATTATTCGGACTATTATCCTCATCTTCATTGCCATATTCACAACGTTTCGGCCGTTGTACGCTCCGGCTTTCTTCAGGTGATTGGAATTTTTCTTTAATATCTGTCTATATCTCTGCGATGAGGTATTACGATTACTCACATTATTTACATTATTACTGTTATCCTTATCTTCGTTGTCATATTCACAACGTTTCGACGGTTGTATACCCCGGACTTCTTCAGGGGATTAGAATTTCGAACCGAACCCATTATTTCTTTGAGGAATCTCGACCCAGTGGATAAAGACGTGGTTTAGAACCAGTGACTAGACCAAAGAGTTGTGAGTTCAATACCAGGCCGCAGCAGTGGTGAATAAAAAAAACTTAGAAAGTTGAGTTAAAAGGAAATGACTGAGACATCCGGAAGATGCCAAACAATCCGGTAGACGAAACAAAGGGACCGGTTTGAAATTGCAATAACCTAAAGAAGGCCGGAGCGTGCAAAGACCAAAACGTTGAGAATATGGCAATGAAATGAGTGTAAAAATCCGAATAATGTAAATAATGCAAGTACTCATAATACCTCATCTCAGAGATATAGACAAATATTGAATGCCGGAGCGTACAACGCCCAAAACATTGTGGATATGGAAATAAAGATGAAGATAACAGTTCGAATAATGTAACAATGCAAGTAATCATAATACCGCATCTCAGAAATATAGAGGCCGAAACGTTGTGAATATGGCAATGAAGATGAGGATTACAGTCCAAATAATGTAAATAATTTAAGTAATCATAATAAATCATCTCATAGATATAGAGGCCGATACGTTGTGAATATAGCAATGAAGATCAGGATAACAGTCTGAATAATGCAAATAATGCAAGTAATCGTAATACATCATCTCAGAGATATAGACAAATATTGGAAATTTATATTCCCTGAATACAATTAGGATGTGAATATGCTGGGATCATTCAAGATATGAAATTGAGACGGCTATCCTATAGATGATGTTGCGGGTGAGGTCGTTCCATACTGAGTTCATTTTTGATAAAAAGTGTCTGCTAGTAAATAAAAGAAGTAGTAATTAGTGAGGACCATTATTCTTCGGGATTCGTGGACGTGAGCTACACAGTCTCAATGAAAGAACTCTGTCAAAACAACAGAAACCACATTACTTTTTGGTTTTAAACAGCAGCAACAACTAGAATACATTTAACTCAGAGAGAAATTGATGACACATTTGACATTACACATTAAATCAAAAAAGAGGTTAGGAAGGAAGTCCCCCATCAATAATGGAAAGAGGGAAGACATTTAGTGGAAAAATTGTTTCAATAAAAAAAAGTTTATAGATTTCAGTCGACGGTATGACTGGCTGCTCGGTCAATGAAAGGCGAATTTTCCCACTTAAAGAGATTCTTAATATTATCCCTACTCCTTCCATTTAATCATCCTAGTGACAGACTAAGATAAGCCTGTTAAATTTCTCTACAAGAATAAGTGTGGCCCAGTGATACTTAGCATAATCTACTTTAACATCCTTTTCAAATATCCCACTTAATCTGAAAATTGCACTGGTAAATGAAACATAGCTTATGCAGTACGCTTCGACCAATTTCAAAGCAAGAAACATCATTTATATTTTAGTAGACGTTTATAAAAAAGGCTTCAATTATCACTCAACGCCTTTTACAAGTAGATATTTTAACGCTATATATATATATATATATATATATATATATATATATATATATATATATATATATATATATATATATAACGTATGTAATACGTTAAAAGATGCCCTTTCTCTGCCATGTGCCGATTATTTAGGGATAGAGTCTCAGACTGATGTCAAATCGGTCGAGTTTCGATCCCAGCTTGAAGCAATTGTGTGTCTAGCCACAATGATTAGCTGTGACATAGCGAAACAGTCCGTATATATAGCAGTTTTCCATAGTAATCTATCCAGATACAAATACATTTATAATGAAACATTTGAGATCCACTAACGGCAAAATATAATTTACTTAGACGTCTCTATATCTAGTGATTTACTAAGCTTATTTGTGGCACACGGTCGTAAGTATGGGGCCACTAGTGAGAATCGTGCTGCAACTCAGTGAAAGTTTACATATGGAGATAAGCTTGTTAACCACTACACAACATCAAAGCCTGGGTGTGTATATATATATATATATATATATATATATATATATATATATACACCACGATGAATCTTAATTGTTTTATAACCCTTCACGCAGAACTTTTCACTGCCAGTTCAAGAAAGACATTTGGGTCACTAACATACAGAAAAGAGAATTTATCATATCGAAAATATTTAACATCGAAAAACATGACAAAAAAATAATTATTTTTAATAATATGTGGAAATCTCCAACCTTTGCTTGATGACGGTCACGAGACCAGAAACACATTTAGCAAAATTATGGAAAATAAAGCATAATATATTTTTTTTTAAATCCACATTACGTACAAAAACGTTTTGCGGTTTCTGTCGTTGAAACTACTATAAACTCTTCCTTACACACACACACACACACACACACACACACACACACACACACACACACACATATCTATATATATATTGTCATCCACAGACAGACTGTTTCGCTGTTTCACAGCTCATCAGTGTGTCTAGACGTCCGGTTGCCTCTAGCTAGGATCGAAGCCCGACTGAATTTGCGTCAGTCGGAACTGAAGCCGTCGGCGCACGACAGGGATGAAGGTGAATTTTAGCGTGTTTATTTTTAGATTTAGATAAACACACAGTGACTGACAGTGACTCAATTCTGCCGAAGAGTCGTGCAATATTAGCTTAAATAGTCACTGTTTACAAACTCAAACCTCAAACCAAAGAGCTCAACCGAAATTATACACACACACAAATTATATATTAATCCGACAGATTTGATCACATTAAACGTTATTTCATTCGATATAGATATTTGAGTATTCGAAAAATCATATTAAAAACACACACACACACACTGTCCGGCTGGATTCGAACCTGCCTCACACTTGACCGAAGTTACCATGAATAGATCCGAGGCATAAATAGACCAACTCAGCCACATTTCTCTATAGTGACTGGCGGTATAAAATCAATAATAATAGTATTAAATACACAAACGGGTCGTCTACTCAAATATTGATATCCACAAAAATAAAGTTTAGGTTGATAATATATATATATATATATATATATATATATATATATATATATATATATATATATATATATATATATATATATATATTGAACAATAAAATATATTTAAAAATTAAAATCTTCAGACACAGTGGGTTGTATATTATTATTCTTTCGTTTTTATTATTATTTATTTCATTTAGATTCCTCGACTAGTTTCTGCCAACATGGCCATCATCAGGAGAAAAAAAATTCTGTTTGCTGGTAGAAGAGAACTATAGAAATTAATATCTTGATGGAGAGAATGAACCTTTGTCAGCAGTTTTCATTTGTTTTTTTAGTTTTTTAACATGAATTTTGGTGAGACCTTGTGTTGGCCAAACAGTCACTTTTAAGTTGTTATTTAAGATAAGAGCTGGATGGCTTCATGCTGCTCTGAATTCCCTTGGTCATTTTGCTAATTTTATTGATTCCTGGAGAGGGGATGTATCTCTGTAAAGGGTGTGTGTGTGTGTGTGTGTGTGTGTGTGTGTGTGTGTGTGTGTGTGTGTGTGTGTGTTATTTGGTTCTTAGGGTGTGAGTGAGTATGATGTGTGTAAGTGTGTATATTCCTGTGGGTGAGTGTATAAGTGTGAGGCCTCAACTCCTGCGTAAGCATGTCTGTCTTGTGTGTTGTGAGAAAATTTGGTAGGTCCTGATTTATATATATATATATATATATATATATATATATATATATAGGTGATGATTTATATATATATATATATATATATATATATATATATATATATATATGTGTGTGTGTGTGTGTGTGTGTGTGTGTGTGTGTGTGTGTGTGTGTGTATATATTTATATATACAGGCTGTCCATAATGTTCGTGTCCACTTTAAAAAATGTACAACTTTATTTGTTTTTGTGATAGAAATAATCTGTAAAAAGGTTATAAAGTTTAATGTACCTAGTTTTAAGTATAGCTAAAATAACTAATGTGATTTCAGGCATTACTGTAAATCAGGTAGCAAATGTTTTCCGTGAACTGCAAAATCGTATTACCCTTTGTATTGCTAATGATAAAGGACATGTGGAAACTTAAATAAAATTTCAATAAAACCTTAAAAAATATAGATTTACTTCTTTCTAATCCTTTTTACATATTATTTCTATCGCAAATACAAATAAAGTTATAATTTTTTAAAGTGCAGGCGAACTTTATGGACACACTGTATATATATATATATATATATATATATATATATATATATATATATATATATATATATATATATATATATATACATATATATATATATATATATATATACATATATATATATATATATATATATATATATAAATATAAAAGTGAACATAGAAGTCAACAATTAAAGGCGAAAGTCTAGCATGAAACAGACTGTCGCCTTTAAGTGTTGACTTCTATGTTCACTTTTATATTTACACGCGCTCTATCTCTGAGACTGAGCACTTTATCCCATAAATATATCACATCTTAAGACTATATTTGTTCATATATATATATATATATATATATATATATATATATATATATATATATATATATATATATATACATATATGTATATATATATTTATATACATATATATATATTTATTTATATATATATATATATTATATATATATATATATATATATATATATATATATATATATATATATATTATTGAATTAATTACACTTTATCTATGGAAGTATTTGTCTCTTGTAAAAAATGCTCGAATTTAAAATAAGACGCGCAGTTAAACATTATTGATTGCAAGTGTTTTCCTATTCTGATTTAAGTTTCTTCCTGTTTTCGATCAACAGCTAAAAGAAAAGAGATTCAAAATTGATTCCCGGATTTTTATTCGCTTTTGGCAAATTTTCAAACAAGCGAAATAATAATCATCATAATAATAACAATAATAATAATAATGGATGTTAGTTAATGTCTCTTGAACGCCAGCAGCGCTTTCATGGCGGACAGAGTTCTTTTACGATTAACCCTCGAGAGAATTGTTTGCATTTTTTCCCTTTTTTTTAAAAGCTTTTCTATTAAAACAAGGATTATTGCCGATGCAATGGCTTTCTACTGTTTGTAATTCAGTGATGTTTTTTTTTTCATATTTAATTCCCCCGCCCCACGAAAGGAATGTTCTTTGAAGAAGTCGTTCGAATAGAAAACCAGCATCAAATAAGTTATCTCCCGTTGCAAAGGAACGCATGCGTATTTGTGCCAGCTCCGTTTGTCAGATGCACAGAAATATAACGCTAAGATACGGCACAATAAACAGATTTAAAAAGGTTTGATGTCCGACCAGAAAGCAATATCTGACAGATACAACGTAGGTTCAATGTATATCAGGTCTATAGAAGATTGTTATTCCCTGATAAGATGGGAGTAAACTCATGAACATGGACGGAATAGAAATATAATTCCTAGAAGTACCATTTGAGAGGGTTCAAAGGATTATATTTCTTTGATAAGTTAAATATATCTATTATCCCCTGTGTATAGTTATATGAATATACATATATATATATATATATATATATATATATATATATATATAGAGAGAGAGAGAGAGAGAGAGAGAGAGAGAGAGAGAGAGCGTGAGACAGATAGATAGATAGGTAGATAGATAACCGAATGGGTAAATATACGTAGGTATATCAACGAGCAATCGTATACAAAAACATAAATATTCTATCGAGTAAAAAAAATTGCTCAAAGTAAAGTAACAGCGCTATGCTCCTGAAAATTTTATTTCGGTTGAGCTCTCTGAGGAGGAAGTGTGGGTTTGTAAACAATGACTATTTTGGCTAATAATGCAAGACTCTTCGATAAATCGACTCGACTTCTTGTGTATGTATATATATATGTATATATACATGTATGTATATATATGTATGTGTATGTATATATATGTATGTATGTATATATATATGTATATGTGTGTGTGTGTGTAATAAGCAATACGCATAATATCTTAGATTAATTGTACACCTACGAGTTTCATGCCAAACTATTTTAGCTTTATGTTTTAATTATAATATTTGTTTTTATTAATCAAGAGAAATAATATATATATATATATATATATATATATATATATATATATATATATATATATATTAGTGCAAAAAAACAAAAATTACCTCAATATAGAGATAGTCTATTTTAAGCCTTTCTGTACGCGGCTATAATCATCCCCTAAGTGTCTGACTCGGAGCATTGTTTAAATTTATTTTCAATATCAGTCTTTCTCTCGTAGATGCCTTGTTAATTACAATGGGATTGGGTTTGTGACTCGTCGGAGCGTAAGATATCTTATCCCGGGGGAACGGCTTGAAATAGAATATATCTATGTAGCGGTAATCTTTGTATTTTTGCTGTATTTACCAACCGTAGCAGGTTTGATTTTATCCCGAATAACCGATTGACAATGTCCAACGGATAACCATTGTCCACAAAGATACCAGTTAAACAGCTAATTTCATCTTTCAAGGTGTTATACGAGCAGATCATTAAAGCCCTATGGGTCAAAGTCCTAATCAAATTGATCTTTTGTCGTTTAGGACAAAAAGAGTCCCATCGGGTATAGAGACCTGTAAAGATAGATTTCCTAATAATAGAAGTAATGAACAAGGAAGTAGTTCTGTGAACCAGAACATCTAGGAAAGGCAATGAACCATTGACCTCCTTATCTACCGAAAATTTAAGGGCAGGATGAACACCACTGAGTAGGGAGAAAAAGTGATCAACTTCCGATTCATGGCTGAACACACAAAAGGTGTCATCCACATAATGAAAGTAAACCTTGGGCCGGGAAGAACCTGACAGAAGACTTTCCTCGGAAAAACCCACAAAAATATTTGCCAAAACAGATTGCAACATTATAGCCAGCCACTTTGCAACTTTATGCTGTGAAGACCCAATCATCGATAATATGTGTCTCAACGGGACACCATCCTTATGAATCTTGGGTAATCCATACAGACGGGGACGGATAGAGCCAGACGGTCTTAATTGCTCCGCCATTTCAGAAAGAAGAACACCACTTTTTACCGATTTGACAAGACGTTCCTGAAATCGAATTTCCGAAGTCAGCGTGGAGTTATGAGTGTCAATGGAACCAAGACGTTGGAACTTGGAAGGGTCATTAATTTTAGTTAACATTTACTAATGTAATCATGGCGGTCCATGAGGACAACGCCAGATCCTTTATCCGGTTTCGTAATAACCAAAGAATGGTTATTCTTAAGGGATCTAATAACCCTATGGTGTTCGCTTCTCTATTTCGATATATATACATATATATATATATATATATATATATATATATATATATATATATATATATATGTGTGTGTGTGTGTGTGTGTGTGTGTGTGTGTGTGTGTGTGTGTATGCGTGTGTGTGTGTTTGAATATATAGAAAAATAGGAAAGAACAAGTTAGGTTAATGATCCGATGTTCTTTAACATTTTTTGTTTTTATTAAAAAAAACAAAAAACAGTGCTCAATACATAAGTAGAGCCTAAATTATAATTTCTTTTTTAAAAATTGATTCCATCGCTACATAAGAGTTCTCATAACTCTAGCGATTGAATCATATTTTAAAAAATAATTATAATATATATATATATATACATATATATGGCCTGACGATTGTGTTGGGAGTTTTTTGGGTACCCTATATACTAGGGAGCCAGCCAAAATGAGATGACTCATTTTATAGTCCACCAAGAAAAGAAATAACCAATCAGAAAACACTGAATATTCAATCCGACGTGTATAAAGGCAGCCATTTTGTTTTTTCTCCAAATATTCACTGCCAACCTCTGATATCGAAGACTGAACAGCTGCTGCTAGTGGTATTGGCGTTGTATCATTGAACAAATTACTTACTGTGCTGGTTTCTACATGCACAGACTACGGTGAACATGGTCAACAATTGGTTATGAGCCCAGGTTACGACTGTATTTTGACGGAGACGAATCGAGATATGAATTATTAGGCTACCTTAGAATACAAAAACTTCATGACATTCACAGACTATGGTGAACATGGTCAACAGATTGCGTCTAGCATGAAACAGCCTGTCACCTCTAAGTGTTGACTTCAATGTTCACTTTCATATATATATATATATATATATATATATATATATATATACTACTCGACACTCCCGTCGAATTCGACGTATGATGGTCAAGCAGATCAGTTCCTAGGAAACAACACCAGTACATGAGATTTAATTATAGTGGTGAAGTTTTCGTGCAGGACCATCCGCACTTTTTGAAGGGACGAATACAGAGACCTGGTGCACTGAGTGTCACAAGGTCCCCTCCGCAGGTTTTGAATTCAGACTTGTACTTCTCCTAAACCAGTTGCAATCCAAGGCTATAGAACCCAATCTGTCCTGCTATTTACCCATACCTGGAGAGAGCAGAAGAGGATTCACACCTTTCCCAAGTGTATTAGCACAGAAGTGAATGTGATTGTTTCGACTGGAATTCAAACCCGGCTCTCCGATTCCTCAATCCTAGCCGCTATCCGTTACTCCACCGTGCCTCTTCTCTTCCTCTATCTCTCTCTCTCTCTGTATATATATATATATATGAGAGAGTGAGAGAGAGAGATGATGATTCCATCGCTCATAACTCTTATGTAGCGATGTAATCACATTTTAATATATATATATATATATATATATATATATATATATATATATATATATATATATATATATATATATATATATTATATGAAATGGACAAAGTCCGCCAATTATTTTAAGACAATTTTATGTTTATACATTCTTTTCATAGATAAAATATTTAAGTAAATGCTCTGTTTATCATAGACAGTATTAAATAACATTTACATATTCATAGAAAATATTCGTCCTCCGACAGAAATAGAACCTGTATCCTATACGCAACATACTTAAATATTTGGATCTGTAAAAAAATGTATAAACATAAAAATGTCGTAAAATAATTGTCGGACTTTGTCCATTTCATAATGTGTGACGTCATTTGCTTACAATTATATACGCATTGAGCAGATATGAATGTACGTGAGAGATTCATGGAAGATTGTAGTTTAAAGACAGTGAAATTGACATTGCTAAACGAACGCCCCTCTGTGGCCAAATCAGATAAGGCACTTCAGGCTATATGATGGTTCCGTATAGGATAAAGGTTCGATTCCTTTCGGAGGACAAATATTTTCTATGAAAATTTTTCGCACATTCAGGCCGGTAAATGTTGTTTAATACTGTTTATTATAAAATAGAGCATTTACTTAAATATTTGTATCTATAAAAAGAATTTATAAACATAAAAATGTCTTTTTATTTATTTATTTTTTTATTTATATATATATATATATATATATATATATATATATATATATATATATATATCGAGTGAGCTGTGAAATTTCCAGGAAATATTAGAACCTCGGTCGAGGTTTTATTCCTGTACTCTACATTCTTCTTACTTTTGAATAATTATTTGCGTGATAATGTGTCTTTTTTTTCAAAAAAAGGAACAGTTTAATGCCCAAATTACAAATTGGAGATATCAAAATCAAACAATAACAACAATTTAAATATCTGGGAAATGTTTCAACAGAGGCTAGCTATGTGCAACGCCGGAATTCCAAGGCGGATTGCAATCCGAAAGATGCCTTCCAAAACTAAGCGAAGTATTAAGGAACAGAACAGTCATATTAAACAGCAAGAAAATGAAATGCTATACCATACCAATTCTTCTATAGGGAAGTGGATACTGGACAATCTTCTGAAAGATTGAGAAACTTGAAGCAAAGGAAATAAAGTTCTGAAGAAGGATACTGAAGACGTGACATCTTTAGAGAAAGAAAGTTTGGTTCAGTTTGGATTGTTTTACGGAATATCAATCTCAATGAGTCATTTAATGCCGACATTTTTTTTTACCTGGTAATATTTTTGTTTTGTCAAAAATCCATTTCTGTTAATATTTGTTTTCAAAAATGTATAGCTGGTAATATTATTTGTTCAAAAATGTATAGCTGGTAATATTATTTTTACAAAAATGTATAGCTGGTAATATTATCTTTTCAAAAACTTTTAGCTGGTTATATTATTTTTTCAAAAATATATAGCTGGTAATATTATTTTTTCAAAAACGTATAGCTGGTAATATTATTTTTTCAAAATTGTATAGCTGGTAATATTATTTTTTTCAAAAACGTATAGCTGGTAATATTATTTTTCAAAAATGTATAGCTGGTAATATTTTTTTAAAAATTTATAGCTTGAAATATTATTTTTTCAAAAACGTATAGCTGGTAATATTATTTTCTCAAAAACGTATAGCTGGTAATATTATTTTTTCGAAAATATATAGCTGGTAATATTGTTTTTTCAAAAATGTATTATTGGTAATATTTTTTCAAAAATTTATAGCTGGTAATATTATTTTTTCAAAAACGTATAGCTGGTAATATTATTTTTTCAAAAATATATAGGTGGTAATATTGTTTTTTCAAAAATGTATTGCTGGTAATATTTTTTCCAAAATTTATAGCTGATAATATTATTTTTTCAAAAATATATAGCTGGTAATATTGTTTTTTCAAAAATGTATTATTGGTAATATTTTTTCAAAAATTTATAGCTGGTAATATTATTTTTTCAAAAACGTATAGCTGGTAATATTATTTTTTCAAAAATATATAGGTGGTAATATTGTTTTTTCAAAAATGTATTGCTGGTAATATTTTTTCCAAAATTTATAGCTGATAATATTATTTTTTCAAAAATATATAGGTGGTAATATTATTTTTTCAAAAACGTATAGCTGGTAAAATTATTTTTTTCAAAAACGTATAGCTGGTAATATAATATTTTTTTAAAAACGTACTGTTGTCAACATTATTTTTTTCAAAAACGTATTATTAGAGGCCTTGCTGTTAGACGTAGTTTATCGTCTTACCCAGAACGCGGATGACCCCCCAAAAAATAAAGAAAAGAAAAAAAAAGAAGGAAAAGAAAAGCACATATAATTATCAACAACAAGCGTCCCTTGAAATTTGCGAAAAATTCAAAACATTGACACTGAAAAGGTATATTAAATGTAAAAGGGACATCGTGCATCGCCTTCCTAACGAGCTTTTGTAAATGGATGTCAGGGCTTAGGAGAGATGACCAAAAGACATAAATTTACTAAGAGCTGCAAAGACAGGAAATTATGGAGAGTCATGATAGCCCACGTAGTGAAGAAATACGGAACATAGAGGGGAAAAAATAGAGTTAGCAATAGTTAAAGCTTTTTTCTTCCGCTTGTGGCCCGTTGAAATATCATTCATATCGAGTTGATGATGCATAGGAATTCTTTCAGGAGCCTCGCTTATTTGAGAGATTCAAAGTCAATGCACTACCCCGGCATGTTTTTATAACTCTTCTCGTTTTATTGTTGCTATTAGTGATATTGTTTCGATGTTAGCAGGGATTCTGTTTCTCTGCTCACTGAGATCTCGGTATAAACATCAAAACATTTTATTTTATTGCGAAATTACGAATAAATGAAGGGGAAAAACCCAGAACCGAAAAGAAAAAAAAAATCTATTCAATTGTGCTTAACAACATGAGAATCGAGTCTCCCTTTTTTGTCATTATGTATGTAGAGGGGGACACACGGACTTCAAGAAAATACTACAAAATAAATGCAGAATCCTTTTAACTATTACTGACTCATCCAAGTGTTTGTATATATATATATTCGGTGCATCGCGTATGTGTGCTTCAGAGTTTGTGTGTGTGTGTTTACATGTCAGTATGAAATGTGCACTTGTCGGTGAGATTGAGAGAGATGAGGAAATAACAAAACAAAAAAAAAACGCATTGGGCTCGAATGAATGCAGATAAAAGAAACGATATATAATCAGCAATTGCAACAGGCATGCACATATCCACATACAAATTCATAACTGTATCCCAAAAATACCAAAAGGTACACACAAAATTGCATCCAAAACCATTGGTAGCTATGAGCATAGAATCAAGCACACGGCAGATATGCAAGATTTTTTACATGGCATCATTTCAGGACTTCCCTCTCTTCAATGCATGTAATTTGCCAGCAGTTACGACATGTTTTTATCATCTCACCCCAAACAAGGCGATAATGCCACTAGGACGCAGGGGAATACAGGGAGTGAAAAAGAATTAGAAGACTTTAGTGGTGAAGGGTGAGTAAAAGACAATAAAGGAACATAGTTTACGGACACAGAAGACGGACGTTACATTAATTTTTTTTTTAAAAATTTGTTGTTGTCAGGGAAGCAAAAGATCGGAGGGGACTTCCACAAGTGAAAAGAGCGAGAATAATTTTTTTTTTTTAAATTGTTCAACAGGGGGGCCTAATTTCCATTCTAGTAGCGCGCTTAAATACATGTAGCCTTGACACAATGGTAAAGCATCATCAGAACAGTTGCCATAAAATATTTGTAGAAAAGCTACAGGGAAGACACGTTACGTCGGTGACTGATGTCGAGATGCCTGGCTGGATCGATAGCCATTAGAGCAATTTCTTTGAATATTGTGAAGAATCTCGAGTTATAGAACAGATGCACCAGACAGGGTTTGGCAGCATTATTCAATGTACGGAATAACGTTACATTTATAAATGTGCAAGATGAGAATGAATTAACTGGCACGACATAGTGAACCGACCTTCTTAGTAGTAGACGCAGCAATCATGCGGGAGCACCAGCTCTTATCTGCTTACCGAAGTTAAGCAATGACGAGCCTGATCATTACATGGATGAGTTCTGTTTAACTTTTACAGGCAACTTTGAATTTAAAATGCTTGATAATACATTAAATTCTATCTATATCAGTTTATAACTATCTATACATCAATACAAATCTTTTTCTAACTATCTATCTATTTATCTATCTATCTCAGTCTATTACTGCCTATCTACATGTTTATATATTCATATATATATATATATATATATATATATATATATATATATATATATATATATATATATATATATATATATATATATATATCGCTGTATACTTATATCTATCTATCTATTTATCTATCTACCTATCTTAGTCTATTACTACCTATTTATTCATCTCAGTCTAATACTATAACGTCTCTCTTTCTTTCTCTCTATCTCTCTCTCTTTATATATATATATATATATATATATATATATATATATATATTGCTGTCACTTTTATCTATCTATCTATCTATCTATCACAGTCTATTACTGTATATTTACCTGTTTATATATCCATATATATATATATATATATATATATATATATATATATATATATATATATATATATATATATAGCTCTTTCTATCTATCTATCTCTCTTTTTAAATGTTACGGTGAGAACCATGCAACGCCTCGAGGATGAATGTCTCAACTATGGTCAGTTCAAGCGTGATGTCCAGAGGCAGTCCCGTTGATTTGAACAACAATATACTGTATTAGAAATGCGATGGGTCTGTGTGTGTGCGCATGCCATTGTCAAGGGCAGGTCATATAAGCCATTTAAAAAAGTCATCATGACAACCAGAAGAGCAACTAGCAAACCTGCCTCATAGTGAAAACCCGTGTTGTTTGCAACAAGCTTTGCAGATTATCATCTACACTGAGGAGACACTTGTTGGTAAACGGACAGTGACAGGCCTGTAGATCAAGTGAAGAATACAAAATTTCACATATAACTGATGCCTATAAAATGAAATACCAGTCTCAAGAGATGAAAATCATTACAATTGATGGAAGGGGTGAAGGAAGGAATCTATCTATCTATCTATCTATCTATCTATCTATCTATCTATCTATCTATCTATCTATCTATCTATCTATCACTGTCTGCTTTTATTTATAAATCTATATCTATCTATCTATCTATATATCTATCTATCTCAGCCTATTACTATCAAACACACGCTCTCTCTCTCTCTCTCTCTCTCTATATATATATATATATATATATATATATATATACCACTTTCTGTTCCTATCTATCTATATCTATACCTATATCTATCTATCTATCTATCTATCTATCTTTATATATATATATATATATATATATATATATATATATATATGTCAGTCTGTTTCAATCTATCTCGCCCAATAACTATCTGACTCCCCCCTCTCTCTCTCATATATATGTGTATATGCATATATATATATATATATATATATATATATATATATATATATATATATATATATATATATATATATATATATATATATATATATCGCTGTCTGTTCCTATGTATCTATTGCTGTCTGTTTCTTTCTATCTATCTATCTATCTATCTATCTATGCAAGTGACTTCATATCTATCTATATATCAATCTATATATGCAAATCTCTCCATATCTATCTATCTATCTATCTATCTATCTATCTATCTACCTACCTACCTACCTACCTACCTAAACGCTATGATATTTTTTCATGATAATCAGAAATAAAGTAATTCTTAAATTATTTATTTAATTCAAAAGACAAATAAATTCAAGCACGAAAACCTTAGTAACTATAATTGTTTAGATTTCTAGGAGAGTTGCGTCCCTTGATAATTCTATACTTAATTGTTTCAACCTATTAAAGCAATTACCATAAACTTTAAAACATGCAAAGGGAGTAATCATAAATTTTTAAAAAAATGGATAAAAGAAACAAAATAAAAAAAAGATTAATTTTTTCTTATGTTTGAAATGCAATGACAAGTTAACAGTTTTCAAGATCGTTCTACACATCTTCAGTATGTTTCAGATAGTAACAGCTCTAATTTTTCTCGTCCACAAATATTTTCCACCAGAGTTTAATTTTCGAAAGTAAAAAAAAGGATATAATCTATGAAATCCATAATCTATTTGATATGTGTGATACGTTCTGTTGGAGTGAGCTGAATCTGCCTGTTTAATTTTCTTTTGCTTTAGAAAATAATTTTTTCTCTCTTTCTTTTATTTCTGGTAACCACCTTTCTGCTTGTTTAGAGTAATTAAAGCTATTGGTGTGCAAATTTCTTTATTAAAAAAGAAAAGTAACTTCAAAAATTTATCAGAGGTAGACAATTATCCAGAAGTCATTTTTCAAGGGACGGAAATGTCCAGGGACGTAACTGTCCGTCTACCACTTGTCTAGTACAAGATTGGACTTCATTTTGACATTCTTACTGTTATGGTAATTTACCCAAAATAGTAATGGACTATCCCGTACACCATAACTACTGCGCCTCAAGATGAAGCAGTAGTGAGTGAGTCAGTCCTTTTGGACGACTCGGCTAGACGGTCGAAGTCTCTGCCTCTGGGCAGGGAGGAACCCGGACGAGGCTCCGCCGAAGGGCAGAGCCTCGTTTGGGGAGGTTGACCAACCCGATCCCGTTTATACGGGTTCTATGGGCAATTTTTGCCGGAGCCTACGGGCTCGGAAAGCCCATATTAAACCGGCCTTGTGCCACATTTGACACACGTGGGCGTGTTAATGAACATCGTGAGTGAGTCAGTCTTTTTTGGACGACTCACCTAATCGGTCGAACTCTCTGCCTCTGAGGCAGAGGGGAACTCTCTGCCTCTGTGCAGAGAGGAACTCGGACGAGGCTCCGCCGAAGGATAGAGCCTCGTTCGAGCAGGTTGACCAACCCGATTCCGTTTATACGGGTTCTACGGGCAATTTTTGCCCGAGCCTACGGGCTCGGAAAGCCCACATTAAACCGGCCTTGTGTCACATTTGACACACGTGGGCGTGTTAATGAACATCGTGAGTGAGTCAGTCAGTCACAGAGTCGCGTCAGACGATTACTGTAAGACATGAGAATAGTGATACTTGTCGAGACAACATAGTTCTCTCTAACCTAACCTGATTTTTATTACTAACACTTCTACTTCTTTTGTACATATTCTGTTTGTAATATATCTGTGTTATTCCATACTTGTTTTCGAGTTATTCTTCATTGGTTCTACCTTGGACCACCACCGTGGAAGAAGGAACCTAGACCATAACACTTACCATGCATACCTTCTGAAAGACTTCTTTCGAATTTTTGGTCAATTCTGTTATTATGGTATTCCCCATCTTCTAGATTGGTCGGCTGCACATTCAAAAATATGATGTTCCGTTGCACCCAATCCCAGAGAGGATCTATGAGATTAAGGCCATTTGAACTCATTGCGATGTTCCAATCTGAAACTATGTTGATTTCTAACGTGGGGCAGGGGTATTTGATCACGATTTTATTCCTACCAAGTGTTCCAATTTCTGCAAAGAAAATATTCCTCATTCTACCAGCAGACTTAACCGTTGATACCAGACAGGATTGAGATATACTCTCCCGTTTTTTACGCCAAATTACAACCCTGTGATAGGGATGGCACTGCAGTTATTGAATCCCAGTAGATCAAGCAACGTTTTTCTAAACATCTATTGTCCAATTCTTGTGATCCTCAGCGAAATGTAGTCTATTTTCTTGTTCTGAACCGACATGAGTGTCATGAGACTCGCTCTCCCGCTGCCGTAGCTCATCTGTTTCAAGGTTCAACCTGTTGTGCATTCAGATGTTTACTCTGATGTAAAGAGTGGTTATTTGCGCTATTGATGACATTCCATCATAATAATTCAGTCTCGTCATTCTCGTTCGACCTCTTTCGCCAACAAGGGTCTCGGCCGACGAACCGAATTTAACCGAAAATGTAGTGGTGTATTGATATGTAGAGATTTTCCAAGCGCAGCTTAGATGTGGCACAAGGCCGAAAGTATGGAGCACCCAGTGAAGATCGAACTCACTACTCAGTCGTAAGTGATCTAGCGATACAACCTTGCTAGCCACTACACCGCCTCGAGGTGCCCTAGCGTATTGATATGTATATCACACTCTTTATCGTAATCTGCTATATATATATATTTATAATTATTTAATGTATTAATTTAAAATTTTTCGATTTTTTGACAGGCTTTTTAAAAAATCTATTCTGTAAATATATTTTACTTCAAATATTACAGTAAGATGATAAGTATTTTGAGAAAAAGCACATTTTACTACAGCCAAAATCTTAAGCTTTTACGATATGAAAGATCATTCAATTTCGCTTTTAATAATCATTATCTTAAAGTGATGAACTAGATTTTATCTTATTGTTAAAATACGAATTTAAATAATTAGGTGCAGATTTTTACCCAAATACACTCAAATATTTTTAAACATACAAATTTCAATAAACAAATATTTAAATAAGAAAACTTTTAACTTTAAATTTAGATTTAGTAATTTAATCACTTGAAATTCAGTGGTAACTATTAGTCCTATTCTAATTTATAATACTGCTAATTAAAATACTTAAAACATTACTTGTAACTATTTTTACTTGTACTTTTTCGGGGAAATGTCCGTCGGCCAAATGTCCGTTCGGCCAAATCTCTCTCCCCCAAATGTCCGTCGGCCAAATGCCCGTCGGCCAAATATCTCTCGGCCAATTATGCAGCCACTATTCAACCTCTCAAACACCTCTGATCAGGAAGTTTTAAGGAGCGTGGAATCATCTCTTCGTCTCTGTTGTTCCCAAGTCCATCTTGATTCGGGGTGGCAGCGCCTGTTAGGGTCCCAGGTATGGGCAAATAGTGAACCACCAAACTGGGGTGAAAACATTACAAAAGTATTAAAATACATTTTTAAAAAGAATACGGCCCATACATTTCGGTAGTAAAAAAAAAATGATCAGCTATACATTATTGGAAAAGAAAGAGGAAAAATTATGAGCAATACATTTTCAAAAAGAAAATAACAAACCTCCCAAGAAAATTAAATGTCGGCATTAAATGACCCATAAGCTGTTGATGCGCCATTAAAAAAATCCACCCACCGAATCGCCCCTCACTATTCTTTTTGTGGCTATTCTCTGTAAATCTTAGAAATAGCTTTGTGTAGACATCCCAATAGAGCAGCAATTTTGAAGTACTCAGATTCGCCCGTCTGGTATCAACTAAATAACGTGTTCAAAGTCACTTACATACCATTTATCTTATACATGAAATGAAAGTCAACTGGTAACCATGACCTTGTTTCAATGGCTGCATCCAATAAATTATTGCTATGTCATTGACTGATTAAAATGTACTTAAAAGATTATGTGTTCACGTGTACTTAATGAAGCGGCCAGTATGTTTATACAGAGAGAGAGATTGAGAGAGAGAGATAGAGAGAGAGAGAGAGAGAGAAGCAAAAGAAAAACTCTGCTTGCGTGTTGTGTATTTGTATGAGTGTGTGTGTGTGTGTGTGTGTGTGTGTGTGTGTGTGTGTGTGTAGAGAGAGAGTAGGAGACAGAGAGTCAAAGGTATATAGAGAAAAGGAACGTAAGAGAGTACGAAAGACTGAATTACCAAAAATAAATAGGATTTTTATGTTTGAAACAAGCGAATTCTAATTTAACGACGGAATGCTTCAAATTTAAAATTGGATTGGCATGCTGTTATCAGATTTTAACGTCTTAACACATTTTTAAGCCATGGTATTTGCCATTTCACCTTGCCAGATATCTATGCAAGCAACTTTGTAAGCATGAAGAACTTCTCGCGTTCGATAATGTTTCTGAGAGGCGTATTCCAAACGACCGAACGTCCTTCACTTGTATTCATGTCAGGAGACGTACTTGGCCG
>OZ038485.1:11722998-11737998 GCA_964036315.1 Acanthosepion esculentum | reverse complement strand
CACAGGACCAATGCTTGTTAACTAGAAATTACTAAGCACACATAATGAAAAAGTGTGTGAGACCCAAATGCAGGTTATGTGATAAATATCCAGAAACAATAGACCATCTTGTATAAGATCGCACGGTATTAGAACCCACTGAATATAAAGCCCGGAATGGCAGAGTGGGCCAGTATCTGCACTGGGAAATTTGCAACTTTTACAGAAAGGAAACTGCAAGTGATTGACATGAACGCCACCCAGACTCAGTTACGGAAATAGGACCCCTAACAATTGTATGCTATTTTACAATACACACAGAAAGAACAATGAAAGCTAAACGCCCAGATATTATGATAAAAGATCACATAAACAGTATATCCTTCCTTATTGACATGACAGTCGTTGCAGATTTTAATGTATCTTTGAAGACCTTCAAAAACTATCAAAATACAAGAATCTTGAAATTGAAATCTCAAAAATGTGGCACATGAGGGCATCAATAATTCCAGTTGTATTTGGAGCCCTCAGTTTGATCGGCAAAGGTTCCGAAAAGTTTTAAAAAAATTGTACTCACAAGTACAGCTCACTCATTACAAAGAGCTTTATCTATGTAAAACTCTATAAATCAACCCTTCGCCCTTGCACGGAGTATTGCTGCCATATATGGTCTGGAGCCCCTGCTGTTTGCCTCAGGGTTCTTGATAAGATCCAGAGACGGATATGCAATGTAATTGGCCTTGATCTCTCATCTCGTCTGCAGTCGCTCTCTCACAGACGCGCCGTTACCTCGCTCTGTCTTTTTTACAAATACTTTCAAGGTAATTGCTCCGATGAGCTGCTTTCGCTGGTTCCCAGGCCTCATGAATGTAGGCGTCCTACGAGGCTGGCATCCCGTTCCCACCCCTTCACCGTTGAAACTGTTAGATGTAGACGTCTCTTTTACTCCAATAGCTTCATGTCCCGCACATCTCGCCTGTGGAACTCCCTTCCTTATTCCTGTTTCCCTGACAAATACAATCTCCAACTATTTAAGTGTAACGTCAATCGACATCTCCAGTTGCCTTGATCTATCCACTTCCCTTCTCCACATCCTTTCACCTTTCATTTCTATCTACTCTCGCTCCAAATCTTCTGTAACCCCTTTGCCTTGATCGATCCACTATCTTTCTCCACATCCTCTCCTTTACCACTCCTATCTGCTCTTCCTCCAAACCTTCTGTAACCCCTTGCGTGCTAGTGGCTTCCAGCGTTGCTTGGGGTGAAAAGCTTTAAAAAAAAAAAATTATTTTTAATATATAGTATCTAAGAATCTGAGGTACCTTGAAGTACCCTAGTGGTGTCTAATACCTCGACCAGGACGAAGGACATAGAAAGAATCAAGATCGACTTATAAACACGTCTATAGTTGGTTTTTAAAAATAAGTTGTGGACGTGTTTATTTGTCACTGTCTGAAAAATACACTTTCGTTAAAACCGCTTACACACGTCTACGCCGAGAAAGGGGTTAAAACACACAAAAGATGAAGTAATTTTAGAGTAATTTTGGAGTAATTTTCTCTGGCAAACTGACTTAAAAAAAAAGCTGACAAAACAATAGATTTCGAAACAATAGATTACAAAAGTACGATTGCGATATGGAAGGAAATATGGAGAAATAATTTATTTATGTCTTGGAAGGAAAAAAAAAAACAAGACAACCAAAGAACAAATCATGAAAAACAGAGTTTATATCCAAATACGGAAAATATCTGTTATCTGCGCATGAGCAGTAAAAAATAAATAAAATATGAGTTAGTCATCGAGGTTTGAATGAATCAAGCGATAATCTAGTTTCTATTCAGTATCATTTTGATTTCCGGTCCGCAATGTAGGCTACAGATACGAGGCTGGCATTGGGTATCAAAATGAATCTATTATTTCGGATCAGATAGAAAACAACAACGACAACAACAACAACAACAACAACAACAAAAGAACACTGACATTAGATGTGATAAGAAACGATGTGTCATTTCAACATGATGTGAATTCAACTTGGGCCAAAAATGAGAGACATCAAACATCGGGACAAACAGCCGACAGTAATCAATCGCTTGACATATAACTGTTGATTTATTTTAGCGCAATTCATACATTATCAAACTATCCCCTCCCTATCGCAATAAATTCTTTTCACATTTTAAGCTTGTCATTCTTACTCCGAGATCATTTTAAAAAAAATAACAGAAATTGATCTAAAAAGGTTTTGTGGTAATTGGTAAAGATCTTATCTTCCAGGAAGATATTAAGCGTACCAAGAAGGTGACACATTCCGTCTGCTAGGGCTAACGGTTCCTCTGACATGAAATGACTATATTGTAACTCTTGCTAGGTCAGCTGCGAGAAAACTTGGTTCACTGAGTCGTGTTAGACATTTCTTTTGTCTGAATCTATCTTAGATATTTATAAGTCTACCATTCATCCATACATGTATAATTCCTTTCAAATCTAGTCTAATGATTCCTCTATGTATTTAGATATTATAGATAAAATACAAAGAAGGATCTGCAATGTTATTTGTCCGGAGTTGGCATCTCGGCTTCAGTCACTTTCCCATCGCTGTAAGGTAGCTTCGCTGTGACTTTTCTATACATACATTTATGGTAATTTTTTGGATGGACTCTCATCTATTACAGGATTGTAGGGGTTTTTAATACTAATATTATTTTGTTTAGTTTCCTGTAAGATTTAAATTTTTTGTTTTATTCTCCACCCACCACAGACAATGGATTGTGCACAAGGGGACTAGTTAAGACACCATAAACACAGGGAGGCATTATGGTGGTTGTAATAAGAATAGTAAGTAAGAATGCGTTGTTTTGGTGGTAGGAATATTATGACATATTAGGGTCAGTGTTTGTGGCTAGCTAAGATTAATGTTAAGACAGAAGAAGACCGTCATTTTTCCTGGTTCCACATTTTGGACTTGTGAAACATTTTGAATCATTATACAAATAACTATCTGTCTATATGACTGAGATGAGGTATTATGTACACTTTTTACATTATTCGGACTATTGTCCTCATCTTAGTCGCCATATTTATTACAACGTTTCGGCCTTTCAGTATCTGTCTATCTTTCTGAGATGAGGTATTATGTACACTATTTACATTATTTAGACTATTGTCCTCATCTTTGTCGTCATATTTATTACAATGTTTCGGCCTTTCAGTATCTGTCTATCTTTCTGAGATGAGGTATTATGTACACTATTTACATTATTCGGACTATTGTCCTCATCTTTGTCGTCATATTTATTACAATGTTTCGGCCTTTCAGTATCTGTCTATCTTTCTGAGATGAGGTATTATGTACACTATTTAAATTATTCGGACTATTGTCCTCATCTTAATCGCCATATTTATTACAACGTTTCGGCCTTTCAGTATCTGTCTATATACCTGAGATGAAGTATTATGCAAACTATTTACATAATTTGGACTCTTGTCCTAATCTTTGTCGACATATTTATTACAACGTTTCGGCCCTTTCAGTTTCAGTCTATATTTCTGAGATGAGACATTATCCACACTATTCACATTATTCGGACTATTATCCTCATCTTAGTGGCCATATTTTTTACAACGTTTCGGCCTTTCATTATCTGTCTATATTTCTGTAAACTATTTCTGAGATGAGCTATTATGTACAAAATGTCTGAGATGAGGTATTATGTACACTATTTACATTGTTCGGACTATCGTCCTCATCTTTGTTGCCATATTTATCACAACGTTTTGGCCGTTGTACGCTCCGGTCTCCCTCAGGTGATTGGAATGTTGAACTGAACCCTTTATTTTGCTCGCTGGGGTTGACTGTTCTAGTTTCACCTGCCATGTTTAATGGATGTCAGTTATCAGTTATCTCCTGTTAATTCCCTTTTCCAAGTTCTCCAAAGAGTGTGAGTTCAATACCTGGTTCCGTACAGGACCCTTCGTCGAATCTGTTCTAGTTCCAAGTGCCATGTCTCTTTATTCACTGTCCTCAGTGACACATGGTCCAGTTGATAAAGACGTTGGTTAGAATCAGTGAACAAACCCAAAGAGTTATGTGTTCAGTACCAGGCCTCAGCAGTGGTGAACCAAAAACTTGGAGAGTTGACTTAAAGGGAAGTAACTGAGACATATCGAAGAGGCATGGCCCATGGAACTAGAACAATCAACCCCGGTGGACTAAATAAATGGTTAGAACAATGTAAATAATGCAAGTAATCATAATATCTCATCTCAGGGATATAGAGGCTGAAACGTTGTGTATATGGCAGAGTATAAGAGACCGAATAATGTAAATAATGCAAGTAATTATAATACCTCATCTCAGAGATATAGAGGCCGAAACGTTCTGAATATGGCAGAGTATAAGAGACCGAATAATGTAAATAATGCAAGTAATCATAATACCTCATCTCAGAGATATAGAGGCCGAAACGTTCTGAATATGGCAGAGCATAAGAGACCGAATAATGTAAATAATGCAAGTAATCATAATACCTCATCTCAGCGATATAGAGGCCGAAACGTTCTGAATATGGCAGAATATAAGAGTTTGAATAATGTAAATAATGCAAGTACTCAGAATAACTCAGCTCAGAGATATTGACAGATAGTTCAGTAGCTGTTATCGCTCTTTTAATTATTAATAGGGACTACACGTTTATTTGAATAAGAAATGTCAACATCTTGATTATGTCATTGTTTTCTCTTTGCGTTACATGTCCTCTTTATTTTATATGTTGCAGCTGTTGACAGTCTTCATGTTATTTAATTATTTGTTATTTGGTACATTTCTTTGTTTTTGATTATGTAGCGCCAATACACAATGTTCAAAGACGGGTGTTATGTGCTCTGACACTCAAGCTTCCCTTGCTCAATGTTTCAATATTGTTATTGAGGTCACAGTGAATCTTACTGATTGGCTGAGATAAATCCATAGATAATACTGAGTGAATTGAAAACATGTCCCATGCAGGAAGATCGACGCAACTTCGAGAGTGAAAGATTTGCCAAAAATAA
The DNA here is from genome assembly GCA_964036315.1 of Acanthosepion esculentum. Classification (NCBI taxonomy): domain Eukaryota; kingdom Metazoa; phylum Mollusca; class Cephalopoda; order Sepiida; family Sepiidae; genus Acanthosepion; species Acanthosepion esculentum. Next base: position 11,732,964 of record OZ038485.1, on the reverse strand, counting down.
TCGGCTAGCATCCCTAAGGAGACGGGCCTAAAACCTTTGACTGGCCCAAAATTAAAGGGTCTTTTACTGCTTATATTGCGCGATATTCCGTCTAAAAGAAAACGAAACGCAAACAAACCGCTATATGGCTATTAAGAAATTGTGTCGAAGTGGTCGAGATGCATATTTACTTTCAAGATCGCAGAGATTCCTCAACTGAATCGACTTAGGCCACACTCTAAGGCTGTAAATGCCTCGGGCCGATAGCGATATTTCAGCTTCTTATCCGTATCCAGTCATTGTGCAAATCCTGTACGGTTATTATGCCGATAAGTAAAAACAAACATTTTCCACGTCCTACGCTGCAAAAGCGAAACAGTTTTATTTACGTTGAACGTGATTAATGATCACTTTCATGCATCTGACTCGTTTGTTCTGTAGAGAAGTTGCCAACATGTATTAGCGGACTTTAACATTCGAGAGAGAAAAAAAAACAGTTACGCACACAATGAACACACACACACATGCACATAAACACACACACGCATGCACACACACACACACACACACGCACACACACACACATATATATATATATATATATATATACCAATGTTCATAACGTTTATAATAATATATAATACATTTAAAAATACATAAATCATATATATATATATATATATATATATATATATATATATATATATATATATATATATATATATATGAAAAATGTATGGGAGTTAACCTGTAGAAAAAGAAAATATTTATATTAATCTACGCCCAGGCCTTTTCCCTATTTCACCTTTCTTAACAGAATTACTACTCTCCCAAACAAACGTACAGAACTGTATCAAGAAATCAAAAGAAAATGGTTGAATCTGTCAAAAAACAACAATAAAGACAATATCTCCACACTATTGTGTGTGTGTGCGTGCGTGCCTGTGTGTGTGTGTATGTGTGTGTGTATGTGTGCGCGCGCGCGAGTAGACGGAGAAAGAGCGAGCTGATCGAAAATAGCCGAGTTCGAACTTCACTCTAGTCAGTTATTTACTCTTTCGCAGAAATACCCTTTGAACAAAGCAAGTATCTACATCCACGCCTGGCCGTTGAAGATATGGGTTCAAAAGTAAAGCAGTCGCTTTTCCTTGGCAACCGGTCAACTACTCCCACGGCCTTTTGGACATGAGTAGAGGTTTACCCCTTGTTTCTTATTCAGGATTGGGTTTCCGGTTGCTGCTAAAAACTGATCATTCTCTTTTACTCCAGTTAGCCACTTGCGTCTTAGTGGCTTTATCGCCTTGCTCGGGGTTGTGTTGATTAAAAAGAAAACAAGAATCAAAACCAGAGGAAGGCTGTTTGAAGACTTTGTGTCATACTGGGCGCCACTTCACTCTTATCAATTCTTCCGAGAATTGTGTGTTTGATTTTTAGGCAATCTTTCACCACTATATGCAAAACCTATGCGTAGGCCGTTGAGTGGTTCAGTTCTCAGGACGGAATTCTAAGGCCTTCATACGTCGTAATCAACGTGAGAATCTTCACATAAACAAACACACACAATACACATTACTTTAGTACATTTGAAAATATCATGAAGAAAGCGACAATAATATGGATTCACCTATAGCAGAATAGCTGCACATTTGTGCAAATTAATTGAAATAAAACGAATAATTCCGTACTTTACTTTTCGTATTTTTCGAATGAAACATGACCCATTACACATGCTAGTCCTGTGTACGCCCATTCCACGATTGACGGATTGACCAGAGAGTCTTGATTGGATTTAAATCAGGAGAGTTTCCTTTTCATAGTACTTGGATTCGCTCGTTGGTAAGGCTTGTCCGTGTGTTCGTGCAGCGGTACAATTTTCATAAGCTTCCTTGGAATGACGTCCATTGCAGACAATGGCTGTAGGACAACTAATCCACAGGCATGTTTGGGCGTAATAAAAATCTGTTGCACTCACAGATGACGAAATATTTCTCAAGCCCAAACAAATTCCATCATACACCCGGAAAATAGATTCATATTGCTGCACACCGCTGCAGATTACCTAATCTGAGGAATAAACAGAAATGGCCACCTTGCCACGCCAGTGAGTATAAACTGACCGTATAGAGAAGGAAAAGAAACTTAAGCTGTTGTTTCAATGAATTTTCACAAGTGTGTACTACTAAAGCACTGCCAGTTCGTCTTTTTGTTTTTTAATCATATCACCTCAAGCGAAGCGGGAATATCACTAGTACACAGGGGTGGGGGTGTTACATGAAGTGAATGAAAGGGAAAAAATTCATTATAAAAATGTCTGAAGACATGATAAAAGATGAACGGTATTCAAAAAGATCACAAATGGCGTTACATTTAAATTTTTGAAGTTTGTAGTTATCATGGAAGCAAGTAAACGGAAGGGAGTTCAACAGGCTGGAAGTGTGAGAAAAGAAACTTTTCGAGCAGAAGCGGTAGTTGCATTTAACTATTTCAACAGTAGAAAGGGTGGGAACTAAATGCCAATCTAGAAGCACGCTTTAATTCATTTAGTCGGGACACCAGGGAAAATCAAGAGAGCAGTTGCAATTTTGCTTTCCGACTCGGGTTCAAATCTCAAAAGGGTCGATTTGTCAAGCATGTGATATATTGATGATTTCTTGAAATCTTTTAAATAATGTAAATAGTGTACATAATACCTCATCTCAGAATATAGAGAGATACTGAAAGGCCGAAACGTTGTAATAAATATGGCGACAAAGATGGGGACAATAGTCCAAATAATGTAAATAGTGTACATAATACCTCATCTCAGAAATATAGACAGATATTGATTGGTGTTCCCTTCCTAACCTTTTATTTGAAGTAGTATTGAACGTCAACATCTTGATTATTTTATTATTTTCTTTTCGTTTTAGATGTCATATCCATTATAGTTTTACTGCTGTTGGAAGTCCACAAGTGACATGGTTTCTGGTACCGTTCTTTGAGTGGTTACACAGTTTGCCTTCCGACCTGGGTTCAAATCTCAGCAGGGTCGATTTGTCAGGCATGTGACATCTTGATGGTATCTTGAACTCGAAGTGGCGACCCAGTTGTGCAGCATGTTTGGAAAGTGTCTGCTAACCGTACTAGACGTGGGCCCAAGTCTTGTGGATGAAATTGGGGAGAGAGAACTATTTGGGTGTTATGGCTGTTTGTGCTAGCAAGATGTCATAAGTCATCGTGGTCGAGAATTTCAGCCTACTGGCCGTGTTCAGATTGTTGATAAGACAATGCGCTCTTTCGCAGAAACGATAACTACGGTCCGCACGGCATATTCGCAGTATAAACGACAAATGTACCTGAGCTGGTCAATGAAATAAGGATAAGCAAGCCGCCGTAACAGACAGGCATGCTCGAATACGTCTGGTGAGACATTTACAGTGCCGGTCGGCGACGTTCGAAGAAAGGCGGCCCTCGCTTGAGACCGCTCGAAGTCATTTTGGATCATTGATTTAAGGAGACATTTGAGATATTAATGAACGGGTTCGGCGCATGACTTTGAAAGTGAAGTTATGACGAAGCTATTTCAAAATATGGTGCGAATTTACAAGTTAATGATTTGTTTTTTTATACTATTTGCGGCGTTAGTTTAAACTGCCTTTAGCACAGCCGATTCTGGATTCGATTTACTTATTTCATGTATTATTTGTTTTTATAACTGATTAATAGTCTACGATATTCGATAGCTATATAGCTAACCATATAGTGTATGTTCTTCATTATCTATGTATCTATTGCATTCTATTCATTATCTACCTATCTATCTATCTAGCTAGCTATCTATTGCATTATGTTCATTATCTATCTATCTATCTAGCTAGCTATCTATTGCATTATGTTCGTTATCTAGCTAGCTAGCTATTGCATTCTGTTCATTATCTATCTATCTATTGCATTCTGTTCATTATCTATCTATCTATTGCATTCTGTTCGTTATCTATCTATCTATCTATCTATCTATCTATTGCATTCTGTTCATTATCTATCTATCTATCTATCTATCTATCTATCTATCTATCTATCTATCTATCTATCTGTCTAGTCTCAGTTTTGTTCCTATCTATCTATCTATCTATCTATTGCATTCTGTTCATTATCTATCTATCTATCTATTGCATTCTGTTCATTATCTATCTATCTATCTATCTATCTATCTATCTATCTATCTATTGCATTCTGTTCATTATCTATCTATCTATCTATCTATCTATCTATCTATCTATCTATTGCATTCTGTTCATTATCTATCTATCTATCTATCTATCTATCTATCTATCTATCTATCTATCTATTGCATTCTGTTTATTATCTATCTATCTATCTATCTATCTATCTATCTATCTATCTATCTATCTATCTATCTATTGCATTCCGTTCATTATCTATCTATCTATCTATCTAGTCTAAGTTTTGTTCCTATCTATCTATCTATCTATTGCATTCTGTTCATTATCTATCTGTCTATCTATCTATCTATTGCATTCTCTTCATTATCTATCTATCTATCTATCTATCTATCTATCTATCTATCTATCTATCTATCTATCTATCTATTGCATTCTGTTCATTATCTATCTATCTATCTATCTATCGATCTATCTATCTATCTATTGCGTTCCGTTCATTATCTATCTATCTATCTATCTATCTATCTATCTATCTATCTATCTATCTATCTATCTATCTATCTATTCCATTCTGTTCATTATCTATCTATCTATCTATCTATCTATCTATCTATCTATCTATCTATCTATCTATCTATCTATCTATTGCATTCTGTCCATTATCTATCTATCTATCTATCTATCTATCTATCTATCTATTGCATTCCGTTCATTATCTATCTATATATCTATCTATCTATTGCATTCCGTTCATTATCTATCTATCTATCTATCTATCTATCTATCTATCTATCTATCTATCTATCTATCTATCTATCTATCTATCTATCTATTCCATTCTGTTCATTACCTATCTACCTATGTATTTACCTATCTATCTACAGGAATAATTATTATTCTATATTAGTGTATTGTTGTTATTTAATAAACTTTGCACATGTCTGAGACAAGGTTGCATCAACAGATAAGTGGGTTGTTAATCAAACAGGTTAACCATTGTTTTGACAATTATGCCAAATATAATGTGTTCTGTATCAACCTTGTATCGTACACTTTTCTAATATCAGAGTAAATCTTTTGTAGTCTTTGTAATTTGAGAGTATTTTAGTTTAGATATGAATTGTCGATCTAATCTGAATATCAGAATTGATTTTACGAAGGAAAAGAGATTTCGTTATGATAAAAAGTTTATTCCAAACAATTTTCAGTTATATTAATTTCGATAGTAGTGAAATTACTGAATCGAAAAAGAAGTTAAAAGCTTAAAGAATAACGGGAAAGAAGATATTTGATTATAGGGAATTTCTGAGGTAAAAGATTACGAGCACTTATGCTGTCACTGCTGATCGCTGATTATTTTTATTATAAATTTAGTTTTATTTTTTAATCTCACATGTTAATTTTACCCCGTTAATCGACAGATTTAATCGAATTTTCTAAGTTTACTCGTTCAACTTGTTTTAAACGACATTTATGTTTTGTTTATTTTCGTTTTAACACGCGGATTAATCGCAATTTATTTATTTTAATCGTAAAAACAATGTAAATTTCTAATTATTTTAGGGTTGCGCCTTTTTTTATTTCTTATTTTATTTTATTGTTTTTTTTTTTTTACTAACAGTAATTAACAACTGGGGAGATGAAACTGAAAAAGAAATGTAAAAAAAAAAAGTAAAAAAGAAAAAAAAATACCTGGAAAACATATAATTACCTTCCGAGTATCCGACGAGTATCCACATAAAAAAAGAAAAAGTAACAAATCCTCCGTAAACAACTTAAATAGAGCTCACAGCATTGCGATTGGCTGTTGGTCAACTTCCAATCAAATGCGTGACAGGGGGGTTGGTTTGCCTATTACAGTGTAACCCGGATATAATAAACCCGGATATAAGAGAAACCCGGATATAAGATATATATTCTCTGGTCCCAAATTAGAGCTTGTGTTAATAAAACAAAATAGACCAAACCCGGATATAAGAGAAACCCGGATATAAGAGATATATTATCCGGTCCCACCAACTCTCTTATAACCGGGTTACACTGTATTAGTCAGTGTCTGCAGGTATGATGTTTGAAAGACCCGAAATTACCCAATGACCCAATTCAGAGCATCACCGAGGACGCCCTCTAGCGCTAAAGAGCGTATATACTAAGTAATTATTATTAAATTTTAACCTTAATTTTCATTAAAATGATGCCGGACCAAGGGCCGGGAAAAGAAGGGATATTGCCGAACTCGCTTCTGGTACTGGTTTGCGTGTGTTTCCCTTTTCTTCTCGGTGATGTCCTCAATCAGACAATGTTCTGAGGCAATACTATTTCTGATCGATGTGACAAGCAGCTGATCTAAGATGTGACCGACTTTCTATTAACAGGGACAAGGAATGGCATGTTCATTTTACCGCTTCCAATACAAAACTGCTCTCTATTACTCGTTTGAGAGAGCACTTTCATCCTTCCGTCAGCGTATCTGATACGTACTTACAAGTGATCTGACGCCATGTGCCTTCTCGACCTAACATTTTCCGCTAACACGAAGTGGAAAAATTATATCGAATCAGTTGCTAGGTCTAGACAATTTTTCTCGACCAAATCTATTTTACATATATACAAATCTAACATTCGCCCATTCTTAGAATATTGCTATCACTTACGCTCAGTTGACCTTGATATACGACCTTGTTCAAATTACTTGAAACAAAACAAATAATTCCGTTATTATTTTTTTGTACCCCACCTTGTTTTAGGACAACTATAGTGAGGAGACTATTGACTAAAACTACCACATCGTATACAGGGGTTGGACAAAATAATTGAAACACTTGTGACTCACCTGATTTTTTTTACTAAATGTTCTCCGATGAAACGAAAGTTGAGCTAAATTCAAAGGACAAGCGATCTAAAATCAGAAGCAGAAGCTTTGAAATCTCTTTGAATTTAGCAGTAAGTACTGTCAAGCATCCGTTTAGTATAATGTTCTGGGGATGCTATTCTTTTCATGGAACTGGTTTCTTAAAACCTATTGAAAACACCCCCAGGAGCGAGAAGTACAAGAAAATTTTAGAGTCTTGTCTGCTCCCGTCTGCTGAAAGGGTGCAAATCACCCCACCAAGCTCATTTTTATGCGGGATAATGCTCCCTGTCACAAATCAAATTGAAGGAATACTTTGATGAGAAGCAGGTGAGTGTTATGACATGGCTGCCCCAATCTCCTGACCTCAACCCCATAGAAAACTTATGGAGCATTATAAAGTACATGCTCTCGAGAAAGCAGTTGAGCAACAAAGAGGATTTGATTGTGAATTTCATATCCGAATGGAATTCAATGCTTGGAGATGAGATTTGCCAGAACCTAATCAAGTCAATCCCAAAAAGGGTTGAAAAGGTTTTTCAAAATAAAGGAGGACCCATAGATTATTAAATATTTCGAACTATATTACCTATTATAAATAAATTATACGTCTATTATTCTTTATTTAAAGCTGTTCGGTTATGTTTCTATTGATTACTAGTTGCAGGAAATAAGTGAGTCACTTTTTAGCACATAGCTTTTCCCTAAATCTCATTTATATCCAAAATTGTAATTATCAATAGAATACCTTAGGGTGAGTAAACCTTTTTACTAGGTGGTCAGGAAGGAGACTTTATATTAGTAAGATTAAAAATTAGTTTGACCCCGAAAAACAATAGGCGAACAAAATTTTAAGTAAAAAAAAAATAAAAATCAGGTGAGTCACTTTTATCGAAAGGCACGGTATATGAAGATTCTTGATAATATCCAAAGATGAATCTGTGTTATCATTGGTCCTGACCTGGCATCTCGACTTCAGTCACTTTCATGCCTTCGTAATGCAGATTCCCTGTACCTTTTCTATAAATACTTTTTTTCTGGTATGTTCACTATGTTAATCGAAGTTCAGTATAAGAGTAACGACATGATCCCATCATCTTACACTTGAAATGGCTAGAGGTAACCGCAAGTTCTATGCTAACAGTTTCTTCTCTTGCACTTCTCGCTTGTGGAACTCTCTTCCAGCTTCATGCTCTACACTCAAGTTGGATCATTAAAATATTAAGTGCAATGTCAATCGTTATCTTCTGATTACTTAGTTTCTGTTATTTTATTGTTCTCGCCCCTTAATAATGTTTTTATAATTAATAATTTATAATTTTTTAGACTCAGAAACCCCCGACGTCATAGTGGCTTTATTACCTTCCTTGGCGTCAAAAGATTATGAAAAAAGTATCTGAGGATGACCTACTAAAATTATATCTGTTTCACTTTTCTGATAGCTTTGTGCTTATCAGTTATAAATAAGATTAATCGTTCATTTCCACTCTGGCATATATCCATTATATATATATTTTTTTAAATTATTTTAATATTGTATAATTACATTAGTCCCGGTTTAAAAGTATTAACATATGTCTCTCTCGGTTTTATTTCCCATAGACACTAAAACAAGCGACGACTGCATCAGGCTACCAGAACAGTCACGCGAGCCTTCTTTCGACCAAGAAATACATTTCTACACCTGATAAGATCTCGATTGTTTTAGTGATGATTCCGTTTAAGACACTTTCCGTGAACCTGTTAGCACAAAGTGGACGCAGAAGGCTTTGTCAGAGCGGCACCATAGGCAAACTCACCTCACCAGCTATATACAGTATAACTTTGTCTTGTAGAGACATCTCAGATCATCACGAAGTCACGCCAAAGACATAGCAAATGAAAGACGACATAGACAAGCGCCAATAAAACATCCCTACTTAGACGCAGTTTTAAAAAGAGACAGTGAAGAGAAACGGATACCAAAATAATATCTCATCATTTTAACTGCAGTAAATTTGATATTTCTAACTATATATGGCGTGTCTATTCAGGTCGTGGACGTTCATGGCTCTCCACAAATTTATAGCTCTTAGCAAAGTCTATTTAAAAAAACATTTTACCATAAATAAGGCAATAAAGTCACTAAGACGTAAGAGGTTATGGCGTTCTTAAGAATATGAGAAAATCTACTATTAAGGAGAGATGAAAATAAAAGAAGACAAAAAGACAGAAGATTGATTTTGAATTTAAATTTTTGAAGATTGTTAGTCGACTGTGAAGCAAGAATCCGGAAGAGAGTTCCACAAGCGAGAAGTGCGATAGAAGAAACTGTCAGCATAGAACTTAGGGTTACATCTAGCCGTAATATGGTGAGACCTCGACGCCCATCTAGCACTGAGCTTGAATTCGGAATGTCTAGGTATCATGAAAGTTATTGTCCTCATCTTTGTCGGCATATTTATCACAACGTCCCGGTCGTTGTACGCTCCGGCCTTCCTCAGGACGTTGGAATGTCGAACTTAATCCTTTTATTTAGCTCACTGGGATAGACTGTTCTAGTTACACGTGCCATGTTTAATGGATGTCAGTAATCAGTTATCTCCTGTTAATTCCGCTCTCCAAGTTCTCCACTGCCTTTATCCACTGTACCATGTGTCCTCAAGGACACATGCGACAGTGGATAAAGGCGTTGGTTAGACCCAGTGACAGGACCCAAAGAGTGCGAGCTCAATACCCGGTTAAGGCAGTGGAGAATTTTCAGAGGGAAATTAACAGGAGATAACTGATAATGGACATACACTAAAACATGCCACGTAGAAGCAGTACAGTCTACCCCAGTGAGCGAAATAAAGGGTTCAGTTCGACATTATAACCACCTGAAGAAGGCCGGAGCATACAACGGGCGAAACCTTGTGATACATATGGCGCCGAAAATGAGGACAATAGTACTAATAATGTAAATAATGTACATAATACCTCATCTCGGAAATA
>OZ038485.1:11662998-11715498 GCA_964036315.1 Acanthosepion esculentum | reverse complement strand
CTATCCAATAGAAAGCGTAGTACGCCGAATATAGAACCTTAGATTCGATAACAATTTAAGAATACAATGCACAAACAATCCCTACAAATGAGATTAGCCAATCAATAACGCTGTTTGAAGAAGTGGACGAATTATAGAATCAAAACGTTAGACTAAAGACTACACGGGTGAGACAAACAATGTATACTGTTTGGTTTTCTCTTACTCAGAGGTCACGCTGAGTGAGTAAGATACAAAGCTTGGTGTTTGAAAAGGTCTGTTTTGTTGTATTAGGTCTTTCATCATAAAAAAATAAACGCAATCGAACGCAAAGGAGAATAAAAGCCGTCTCCCTGCGACTATATTCGTTCACAGATAATGGATTTGGTTTGAAATTAGTCAGCCTAAAATGCTGGCTGATATTGTCTAGCAATAAATCGACACTTTTTTTATATGTTGAAATTAGTACAGGACATGTATACGTGGGGACAGACATTTGATTAATAATTGATTATATGATTTGATAAGTGCTTATCTATCTATCTATCTATCTATCTATCTATCTATCTATCTATATATATATATATATATATATATATATATATTGAACAATAAAAAATATTAAAAATTAAAATCTTCAGACACATTGGGTTGTATATTAATATTCTTTCGTTTTTATTATTATTTCATTTAGATTCCTCGACTAGTTTCGGCCAATATGGCCATCATCAGGAGAAAAAAAATCTGCTTGCTGGTTGCAGTGAACTACAGAAATATATATATATATATAGATATAGATATATAGATATATGTATATATAAATATATATATATATAAAGATATATATATATATATGTAAAGATAGATATATATAAAGATATATATATATATATATGTATATATATATATATGTATATATATATATATATGTATATATATATATATATGTATATATATATATATGTATATATATATGTATATATATATATATGTATATATATATATATGTATATATATATATATGTATATATATATATGTATATATATATATATGTATATATATATATATATGTATATATATATATGTGTATATATATATATGTATATATATATATGTATATATATATATATATATGTATATATATATATATATGTATATATATATATATATATATGTATATATATATATATGTATATATATATATATGTATATATATATATTATATTACGCCATTAAAATCCTTGAGGAATATAAGGTTTGCGGTTTCTATAACAAGCCAGTTTTTTAAGTGAGTAGTTTGTTAGCCTAATGTACGGGTTTTTTTGTCCTTCTCATAATTGCAACCCAAGGCTATATTCCCCAGTATGTCCTGCTATAGAGAAGAAGAGAAGTCATACCTTTCCCAAGCTTATTAGCACGTAAGTGAATGTAATGGATTCGACTGGAATTCGAACTCGGCTCTCCGGTTTCTTAATGCGAGCCGCTATCCATTACTATACCGTGCCTCGTATAGATAAATACAATATCTCTATTCAGACGCAGAAAAGGGTAGGTAGAGGTTTTTCTCGGGTGATTGCAGATATTATTAAAAAATTATCCATACTATATATTTTAAGTAATTTACACCTCTATTTATGATGTAATGAATATGCATACACCTGGGTTCCCCCTCACAGTATTACAGACTGACGTAGAGGCACATGGTGGACGCCATTGGACTACGCCATTGAATATCCTATTGACGAAGCCTATTGGCCTACGCCTATCGCCTAAGCATATTGCCTAAGACTACGACGAGTACCAGTCGATGACTGCTACCTGATAGATTGTACTACTCGGTTACAGTAGCCAAAACCACTTAGATACTTCGAACAATATATATCCATTTCCGGGACATATCAATTTCATTCATATGTTAGTCAGAGCGTCACATTTCTTAAACTGTATTTTTTAATTATTGTTTAGAACCTTAGAATTTATGTTCCGTTAACAATGTTCTTCAACCGGTAACTAAATACAGACTGACGTAGAGGTACATGGAGGACGCCATTGGACTACGCCCTTGATTATCGTATTGACGAAGCCTATTGGCCTCCGCCTATCGCCTAAGCATATTGCTTACGACTACGACGAGTTGCATATGTATATATATATATATATATATATATATATATATATATACATACATATATATATATATATATATATATATATATATATATATATATATATATATGTATATATATATATATATATATATATATATATATATATATATATATATATATATATATATATAGGCGACTAATACTATAGAGACTAGCAAATGTTAATTCCTTTATTAACACAGTAGTCGATCTGAAAATATTTAAGCTTATAACAAAGAGAAACCAACGCATTCCTGTCACGTGAAGAGGCTTTTAGAAAAAAAGAGCGGTTATTTTAGTCAAGGAACAAATTTCATATACGATATTGTATATATATATATATATATATATGTTTTTAATATGAGTGCTGAATAAAAGCAGGTGTAAATGATACAATAATTTAAATACAGTTCTATTGTCGCCTAATTGAATGCAAATATGTGTGAAATAAATGCCTTATGGAAGGAAAATCCTAATCGGCCTGTGCGAAGAATTGTATTTGATTTACAGAGAGTCTGTCGGAGTTAGCTCCTCCTTAATTCCCAAATTGTCACGAGGGGTCATTCTCCTTAAACTATGAATATTGGGCGACTTCTTGCCTCGTTCTCTTTTCTTCAGGTCTCGTGCCATATCCCACCTCGCGTGGAGGTGAGTCAAATTCTCTTTTTCATTTCTTCATTTCAGCGACTACAATGTAAGGTCTCTTAGAAGATCCGCCTCCTCCCATTTGTGGGAGACGCCATGAACATTATACACACATACACGTACGTACGAACATTCACCAAAGAACAGACTCCAATGTTTACACACACAAAAATGTTATTGTCCATTGTAAAATTGTTTTCTTTAATACATATATTTGTTTTTATATATATATGTATATATATATATTATAAATTAATTGATTTAAAATATGTTTTCTTTCGCTACACAGTTGTAACCATGTTTCAAAAATGGAAGCTAAAGCCCTTGAATTTAATTTTGTTACTAAATTAAAGACATTAGTTCCATTTCATCGTCAAGCGAATTTCTGAGTAACTTATTTTTTTAAATTTACGGTTTTAAAGGCACGGCAAAGATTCATAATTGAGTGTTTCCAAGGATGCAGAGAAATCCATTCATCTAGACAAGGGGTGGTAGCGTGTTCAATTTTTTAATTTACGTTGTATCAATTAATAGTTACATTCGAAAGCGGGGTTATGTTTATGGATGGGTAGGCGGATTTTATATCTTACTGTTCTTTCTTTATATATATATATATATATATATATATATATATATATATATATATATATATATATATATATATATATATATATCGGTTTTGTTTCTCTTCTTTATCTTCAGTTGAACTTAATTCAAGTCCGCCATTTTCTTGTAGTTGGAGCTTTTATTATTCTACCAGGTGTTAAACACGTGTTTCTAATACAACAACACGCAAACACACACGGTCCTCTACAAGTCCGTCATTAATTGGTATGAGACAGTATGAATGAACTTTTCGAAAGACAGCAAGCAAACTCATACTGAGATTATTAAAAAAGTATAAATATATTTAAAAGAATGTGAAGCATTCATTCCGAAGAATAATTTTGCTTGCTTATTTCCCCATTTTTATAAATTTAAGTTAATGTCAAGAATTAGGAAGTAAAGGAAGATCTCGTAAATAAATAAAAACACATATACAATGCAAATGCCTGGGATACAAAAAAATCCATAAAAAGAAACCAAAATTAATTGAAACATTATTCATACTGAGATACTTAAAAAGAAGTATAAATGTATTTCAAAATTGTGATGCATTCATTCCCAACAAGAATTTTGCTTGCTTATTTCCCCATGTACAAATCTGTATAACATTAATATTATAAAAAGTGAAATACAGGAGAATCAACATATAAAATTATGATTTCTAAAACCATTAAGGTCTTGCAAATTCCAAATGGTTAGACGAATAGCGAATAATACACTTTCGAAACATTTGATAAATTTACCACTTGAAGCATTATCATGATAAAATGCAATAAGATTTTAAAAATTCTTTCTTTTTGTTGTTGTTGTTGTCCTTAATGTATCACATTAAAGCTTGCTATATATATATATATATATATATATATATATATATATATATGTGTGTGTGTGTGTGTGTGTGTGTGTGTGTGTGTGTGTGTGTGTGTGTGTGTGTGTGTGTGTAAATTATTTTCAAATAAAGTGTAGCTCACGGGGGTTTTAACAAGGCAACTATAGGATTTATTTTGTTGCACGTGTTTATATACAAGAGCACGGATGTCATTGGTTTATCAAGGCTTTTAAATTTTAGAACGTTTATGAGTATTCATCAGCTGACTAAAAGATTAGTTAAAACTAGTGGATAGCACAATTACTTGATGTTTTTGAAGATGTAAATCTCATACACTAACCCCAAACGATAACAATATGATCACAGTTTAAACAATATTCATTTATTTTCAAAATGTTTTTGAATATTATTTGCTTACTTTTGACTCATGGCAATTTGTAGATCCCAAATGCTTAAGCGGTCCCCACATCAAACATAATGCCGCTTAAACGTTGCTTCGATAGCCTTTAGATAGGTAGATAGATACATAGATACATAGATAGATAGATGGATAGTGAACAGACTGAGAAAGATGTGGATTAAGACAGATATGAAATGAGAGACAGATATGTCATAGGTATCTATGTATATATTTATCTACCTCTGTTCATATCTATCTATCTATCTATCTATCTATTAGGTCATCCCATAAGTTCTGTCCGAATTTTAACTTTTTGTTAAAATGAACGAAATTGAAAGAGTATTTTATAATGTCTAATGGAGCTGAACATTATTTTTATGTTTAGATGCATTTAAACTGATCAGATTTTATTTCAGAGAACAATAAAATTAAATTTTGTTTGATTAAAACCCTGCTAACATGGAAGTACCCAAGAATCATTTGAGGCACATAATGCTTTATGAGTTCAAGAAAGGAAACTCAGCAGCCGAAGCGGCTAGAAACATTCACTCAGTTTATGGAAAGGAAGATAGTTTGCAAAATTCAGAGGTGGAGATTTCACCCTTGAAGATGAAGATCGAACCGGACGTCTAGTTGAGTTTGATGAAAATATTCTTCAAGCAGCCCTTGAAGAAAATCCTGCTTTAACAACTTGCAAAAGTTCCTAAACTTGAAAAATGCGTGCCTCGTGAATTGTCTGAAAACAACCTCAAATCCCGAGTTGACATCTGCTCTTCTCTCCATTCTCGCCAACTTGTTTCACCTTTTTTGGATAGATTTGAGAATGACGACGATTTTTTATCGAAATGTTAAGCGTCGTATACAGTGGCTTGGTAAAGGGGAAGGACCCCAGCCAGAGCCGAGAAGGGGACTTCATGGGCAAAAGGTTCTTCTTTCAATCTGGTGGGATTGCCAAGGAATAATCCACTTTGAATTCTTACCACCTAATGCAACAATTAATGCTCAAATATACTGTCAGCAATTAGAGCGTTTGAACTAAGCTTTGAGGAAAAAAGACCTGCTCTAGTGAATCGAAAACGGGTGATGATTCATCAGGACAATGCGCGACCACACGCAGCAAGAATCACGTCACAAATGATCGAAAAACTTGGTTGGGAGAAAATTCCTCATCCACTTTATTCTCCTGACCTTGTTCCTTCAGACTAACATTTGTTTCGTAGCTTACAGAATCATTTGGAAGAAACAGCTTTTGTAACACAGGAAGAGGTTAAAACTGACATTTGTGAGTTCTTCGAATCAAAGCCAAAAGAATTTTACAGTAATGGAATTAGTAAGCTTGTTAATAGATGGAAGGAAGTCATAGATAATCAGGGAAAATACATTGTTGATTGAATCTGTAATTAAATGTAACATTTGGTCACTTGTTTTCTTTATTCAAAATTCGGAGATAACTTATGGGATGACCTGATATCTATCTATCTATCTATCTATCTATCTATCTATCTATCTATCTATCTCAGTCTGTTCATATCTATCTATCTATCTATCTATCTATCTATCTATCAAGTCGTTTTATCATCTATCCATCTTTAATTCTCTCTCTCACTCTCTCTCTCTCTCTCTCTCTCTCTATATATATATATATATATATATATATATATGTGTGTGTGTGTTTGTCTGTGTGTGTATGTGTGTGAGTGTGTGTATGTGTGTGTATGAGAGAGACACAAAGAAATAGACAGGAAGCGAGCATAGGAGAGAGAGAAAGATATGAAAAGATAAATTATCAGATTGAGATAGGCAGATAGATAGATAGATATGTACAGACGGATATATATATATATATATATATATAATATTATAATAATATTTTTAGTTTTTAAAAATATGATTCCTCCGCTACATAAGAGTTCTCATGTTTCAAAAGCGAGAGCCGAGACCCCTAACATAATTTTTTAAGTTATGAAGAGTTAAGGCGTCTGGACCGCTTCCTTGTCAAGCGAGAATTTGGGAATAAGCTATCTTTTGGTTAGCTGGTGTTTATAACTACGGTATCATTTGGAACATTTGTTGCTATGGAAACATAATATATAAGCTCTACTTCTGTATGGAGCACTGTCCTTTTGAAAATAAAGCTAAATATTAAGGAACACCGGATTATCTAACTAACGTGTTCTTTCCTATTTCACTGCATACCTGCATACATATATATATATATATATATATATATATATATATATATATATATATATATATATATATAGAGAGAGAGAGAGAGAGAGAGAGAGAGAGAGAGAGAGAGAGAGAAAGAGAGAAAGAGATAGATAGATAGATAGATATGAACGGATTGATATATATATATATCAATATCAGTAAATAATATATTTAGAATATGCTCACAATTCGGGCCAGTCACTTCGCAATCAATGTTAAATTGTAAACAACGACTCTTCGTTATTGTTTTCCATTTGTTCACTCAGGATGTGCGTCGTTTAAAATTTATGATAACAGTTGGGGCCTCCGTAGGAGACTGAAAATTTCAATATCATGTCCTCCATTATAAATTCCACAAAGGCAATATTGCAAGACATAAATCGGAAACTATTTGATGTCTACATGTGTACGATGACTGCGTAAATGTCAGCGATTCTTTAACTAGCTTTAAAAGTATAATTCTAATTTTGTAGCATTTGACGTCTAACATTGTGTGTGCAAAATAAAACGGACTAAGTTAATGTTAAGCATTAGGTAGAAAAGTAAGATCTTGTAAATAAATAAAAACACACATACAAAACAAAATTTGTTGGAAATTTTCCTAAAGTACAATATATGTTGTAGGTTCAGAAATCTTGCAAAAAAGAGAAAAAAATAAAAGTATGTGGCACTCTCTTTAATTGGTCAGCAAATAGGAAGCGGAAAAAAAATAGAGTTCCTCCCTCCAATTATTTTCAGTGAAAATGTTCGCCTTGTATAAGTCTGGGTCTGCAACGGCTCGGTTTTAAAAGTTTCATCAGCCTTCTCCACATCCTTTCCTCTTTCACTCCTATCTGCTCTCGCTCCAAATCTTCTGTAACCCCTTGATCTATCCACTATCCTTCTCCAAATCCTTTCCTATAACACTCCTATCTACTTTCGCTCCAAATCTTCTGTGACCCCTTGCCTTGATCTATCCACTATCCTTCTCCACATCGTTTCCTCTAACACTCCTATCTGCTCTCGCTCCAAATCTTCTGTAACCCCTTGCCTTGATCTATCCACTATCCTTCTCCACATCCTTTCCTCCTTCACTCCTATTTGCTCTCGCTCCAAATTTTCTGTAACCCCTTCCCTTGATCTATCCACTATCCTTCTCCACATCCTTTCCTCTAACAGTCCTATCTGCTCTCGCTCCAAATCTTCTGTAACCCTTTGCGTGCTAGTGGCTTGCAGCCTTGCTTGGGGTGAAAAGCTCAAAAAAATAAATAAATAAACTCACTCCTCCTTTCCATCTCTGATACTGATGTGGACCCGAAGTAGTGGCCACGGAAGGATAACACGGAACACGGGTTAGAGGTAAGAAATATATATTAAACAGAAAAGTTACAAAGAATAGTGTAAGAGTAAGCAGAGCTTACTATCCAGTGGTGTCCGATATTGGTATCGTACGCGGCTGCGCATTACTGGTGATACTCCCATGATACTATCATTCACATAATAATATAGTACTGGGAGAGTCCCTGATGTATGAAAGTATCGGTCTCACAAAAGATACGTAGTCGGAAAAAATCCATGCTGTGAACAACAAAAGTAGACAATACAGATCATATGCGATGTAGCATTTAATATTACGAAAACAAAACAAAAAAATTATCTAGTAAAAAGACGGCTGATTTGTTTTTCAGTAAGAAAGAGAGTGTAACTTTTGTGTATTAGCCTGAAGAGACCCACTGAAAATACCGTAGTAGCACAAACGATTCGGCCCACTACAGAACAACAACAAGATTCGCCATTTCGACCCACATACATAATACGGGTTTTCAATATATCAGAAAAGGAATTAGATATATAGAAAAATACACTCTGTTCATCTTTACAAAAGCATCTCATGTATATCGTAGGTAATATGATTTTTCTACGAATTCTGAATTTAGAAAGACTTTTCTAATGAGCTGAGCTCTTAGCAGAATTCGACCCGTAATAGGAAAAAAACAAGCGGTTTCGTTTAAGACATCGGGGGAAAAGCCTATCTTCATGATCAGAACGCTCTCACAGCGAGCAATAACGTTTCGTAGGTTGCGCAAAAACTTTCGTTAAAAGACATCATGAAAATGTATTTGAACTGCAAGGCAAGTTCGAATTCACAAGAAATTTATTATCAGAATCATCAACATATAATCAGAAATAATGTCTCTCCAGAATTATCTGTTTGCTCGCCGATTTTATTTCATCTATACAACGAGGTGATCTGAAGAATTCTAGGAAATCAAATAAAATACACGGATTAGGCTGTGTAGAAGGGGGGGGGGGGGGTCAGTAGAAAAAACTACAGAAAAAATCTTGGAAAAAGTAAGAAAAGAAAACAAAAAGAAAGAATATCTGTCTATATCTCTGAGATGAGATTGCTTACATTATTTACATTATTCGGACTGTTATCCTCATCTTCATTGCCATATTCACAACGTTTCGGCCGTTTTACGCTCCGGCTTTCTTCAGGTGACTGTAATTTCGAACCGAATTCTTTATTTCGTTCACCGAGGTAGATTGTTCTAGTTCCACGTGCCAAGCACGCATGGCACAGTGGATAAAGACATTGGTGAGATCTAGTGGCTAGACCGAAATAATTGTGAGTTCAATACCAAGCAACAGCAGTGGTGAAGCAGAAACTTGGCGATTTGAGTTAAACAGAAGTAAGTGAGATATCCGGATGATGAAGTGGAGATCAATATTACATAAGGAATTGTTTTTTGTTTTTTTTTAGAAAAAAAATATATGCGAGAGAAAGAATCATCATTTTATGTCCTTTGTTTTTTTCTTTTAATACCCCGATAATTTTCAAACCAAACTATAGCAGTAGTAAAGCAACTGACATTTTAACTAGTTACCGGTTGAAGAATATTGTCAGCAGACCGTTTTATTTTTCCGACTATTTAAATAGATTGATTCATAGCTTTCCGAAGGATATTGGCACGTAAATCAATGTAACCCGGCTGGAATCGAACTAGGCTCTCCGATTTCTCATTCGCAACCGCTATCTATTCGACCAACCGCAAATCCACTCTCACCGAAGAATCGAACACAATGTTCAACCACCTGCAAGAACCTCCTGACTCGGAATCTGAAATCTCCTTCTTTACTTGTCTGCTACAGAGAAATTGAGAAAAGGGTAATTTATTCGAAACCCATAAATAAAAATCATGACCGTCATCATATATTTATTCAATCCCAACATAGAAAACAGAATTTCATGCTTAGTAGATCTCGCTAAGAATCTCGTTGCACATGGCATGTATCATTGCATATGATTTATGGATTCCTGGACAAACTATCAGCGCCGACCTTTGTCAACAATTCGAGCGTGTCTGCGGTGACCGAAGAATACGCAACGGAGTGAACAGTAAACCTACCCCCTCTCTTGTACGACAATTCAAACATTAAAACAAAGGTCTTAACGTCGTGTCTTTTGCCTCCTTTTTCCTCTTCATTAGACCTAACACATCCTGATCATCCCTATAACTTGAACGTATTATTTACACAGACGTTCAGAAAGGTCGTATACCACAATTCAATTCTATTTGCTTTCTCTTCCTTAAAAAACAGTATATTTTAAAGGTATTATGCGTATATAACTATTTATTTCAGTCTGTTGATATTGCGAAATGACCCAGTACTTGATAAATACTTAATAATACTTGATGAAACTTGTCGATGATAATTGATAATAATTCATAATACTTGACAGATAATAGAAAATAATTGTTGATACTTGATAAATACTTGATAATACCTAGTAAATACTTGATAAATACACAATAATACTTGATGATGCTTGTAAAATCCTTGACAAATACTTGATAAATAATTCAAGATACTTGATAAATATTCGACAAACACTTGATAATATGTATTTGATAAATACTTGATAAAATACTTAATAAATACTTGATAAAATACTTAATAAATACTTGATAAGTACTTGATAAATACTTGATAATACCTAGTAAATGCAATGCTTGATAAATGCACAATGATACTTGATGATGCTTGTATAATACTTGATAGATAATTCAAGATACTTGATAAATACTCGATAATATTCGATAACATCTTGATAATAAGTATTTGATAAATACTTGACAAATACTTTAAGATACTTGATAAGTACTTGATACATATATGACTGTACCTAATAATTAGTTGATTAATACTTGATTCATCCTGATAAATACTCGATAAATACTGGATAGTTCTTTATAAATATATGATGATGATCAATACTTGATGAATATTTGTTGGCACTTGATAATTATTTCATGATACTTTATAGATAATTGGAAATACTTGGTGACATTTGATAAATACTTGATAATACTGGGTAAATACTTGAAATTTACTTGATGCTACATGATAAATACTTGGTAAATACTTGATATAGAGAAATGGTTGGAGTCTAGAACATTTCAGCACCCTCTGACAAAAATGACGTCACACATTCGGTTAAGGCACGTCAGGCTATAAGACGGTTCCGTATAGGATACAGGTTCGATTCCTGTCGGTGGAGGAATATTTTCTCTCGGACATTCAGGTCGGTAAATGTTATTAATACTGTTTATTATAAACAGAGCATTTACTTAAATATTTGTATCTATAAAAAGAATGTATAAACATTAAAAACGTCTTAAAATATTTGTCGGAATTCGTCCATTTCATAATGTGTGACGTCATTTGTTTACATTTGGATACGCCATGAGCAGATATGAATGTACGTGAAAGATTCATGAAAGATTGTAGTTTAAAAGGAGTAAAATCGACGTTGCTAACTGAAAGATCCTCTGTGGCCCAATCGGTTAGGGCACGTCAGGTTATATGACGGTTCCGTATAGGATACAGGTTCGATTCCTGTCAGAGGACGAATATTTTCTATGAAAATTTCTCGGACATTCAGACCGGTAAATGTTATTAATACTGTTTATTATAAACAGGGCATTTACTTAAATATTTGTATCTATAAAAAAATAATCTATAAAAAGAATGTATAAACATAAAAATGTCTTAAAATAATTGTCGGACTTTGTCCATTTCATAATGTGTGACGTCATATATATATATATATATATATATATATATATATATATATATATATATATATATATATATATATGGTGCAAATGCATGTATACAGTAATGAAAAATAATACATGCCCCCGAAAGATTATTCTCACATTTGCGTTTACCACATTATGGGCATTCTAATATCCGTCGTGTAATAACACCATATTTCACGGCAGGAACGGAATAACTACAAAAGTGTGATGACAAACACGGTTTATTGTCAAAGTTTTAGGCTGATACGCCATACACTAAATTATATATACATATTTACACATGTGTCCTACCCAGAAGAACTATAATATATATCTATACAACAAGCAGAATGAAAGGATAGAGAAAATATAGGGTCTTACATATAATATGGAGATTCTTCTGTGTTTCTGGCGAAGCCATATATTCCCAAAGCGATACCGTGCCATGGTCTTATAAGCTGCACCAGATTGCTGACTGACTGCTTCTTTCATCACTGTGTGAAGTAACGTCACGCAGCAGCTGTCAAGTAACCCACATGACTTCATCTGCACCAAAGGGAGATAATCGTTTTTTCCATCCCTACATGTTGTTTTTATTATATATATATATATATCAGTAATAAACATATCAACGTTCAAATGTTCAGACTGTTTTCTCCAGTCATTCAAACACTCGTTTTTATCTGCAAAACATTTATTATTATTACTTATTTAAAAAAAATAAAAATTATAATATATATCATAATGAAAATATGGAAATAAAGAGTAAAATTAATTTTAATGAATTAAATTAATTCTAGTATAATATGAAACACAAAAATATATTAAAATACTGGTATAATACTGTATACCTAGTTTTACAGAGCCCCTATACAGTGGAACCTCGGTTCACGAGTTTGATTTGTTCATGAAGGCTGTTCACAACCCGAAATGTTCGTAAACTGAAACTTCTTTTAGAATAGGAATCAACGTAGAGATAAAAGTCACAGTACAATAAAATTGGAAAAGAAAATCACAGGACAACACACGAATGTATACAACCCGACGGCCTTCACAGAAATAATTCCGTTCGGGTTAACTCGTTTCGGCAATGTTGTTTGAGAACCGAAATTTTGTTCGATAACCGAGGAATTTTCATCTCGAAATTTCTGTTAGAAAACCGATTTGTTCAACATGTGAGACGTTCGAGAACCGAGGTCCTTGTGTCATTTGCTTTGTCAAATTTTAAATTTTTGTTTTTCTCTTCTCTTTTCTTTTTCCTTTACCAGTATCACTGCTAGCTTACTTTGGAGCCATGAGTAAGGGCTAATGAAGAGAAAAAAAAACTACAGTACAATAAAATTGGAAAAGCAAAGTACAGCACAATACACGAATGTATACAACATGTCAGTCGACTAAGAAATAATTCCGTTCGGGTTAACTCGTTTCGGCAATGTTGTTTGAGAACCGAAATTTTGTTCGATAACCGAAGCATTTTCATCTCGAATTTTCTGTTGGAAAACCGATTTGTTCGACATGTGAGCCGTTCGAGAACCGAGGTTGTTGTGTACCAATATAGAATATAACCTATGATCGGAAAGGGGGAAGTGTAAAAAAAAAACATGACCAAAAACCAAGCCTACCAATGTAGAAAACATGAAGAATAAAAAAGAAGATAGAAAGCTAACGATGGAAGAACTATTGTGCTTGATAACTCGAGAAATCAACCTATGACAGCTGGACTATTTTAAAAAAAGACAAACAATCTTGGTGAAAATGATTGCAAAACATTTACCCCTCCACTTTTATAGGCAATATAGGATGCTGGGATTTCTTTTCTTAGTCAATAAATGAGGCAGTTTTTTCCGATTCAAATGACTTAGTGCCGATTGACTAGCTGGGACCTTTTCCAGCTGTGTTGGTCAAACTCTCTACCTCCAGGCAGAGATGATCCCCAGACGAGTCTATGTCGAAGGGCAGAGTCTCGTCTCGGGAAACAGTTACCCGACGCCGTTTTATACGGGGTCCACAGGGAATTTTTTGCCGAGCCTACGGATACTGAGTTCGGTTATCCCACATTTAATTCGACCTTGTGCCACACACTATCTCGTTGGGAGACTGGTAAATATCGACTTAGTGCCGATTTAGAAGTTAACGCTATGTTTGCTTTTCCAAACTTTTGAGTGTCGACGCGAATTCGTAGTTTGTGAACTTTTTGCCGTCTTACTTTTAATTTGCCTTGCATATGTTGTTTGCATTCTTCTTGATATTATTTCATTTTTGCCTCTTTTTTCTTTTTATTACAAACTGTCAATTCTGGTTGCTGGACAGTTCTGTTATTTTGTTTTTGCATTTGACCAGATAAGACAACGTAAACCAGCCAGCTCTTGCAAAGGATTGCCAATCAGTGTATAACTCGGGCAGGAAAACAAAATTGCTCACATTTAATCACCATGGAGAACAGCCATCAGCATGGCTGAGGGTAGACTTCAGGAGAGGAAGAGCCTGCGTTTTCTTGGCCTCACGTTTTCCACTGAATTAAAGTGGAGCGACTACACTGAATCAATAACTGCATCTACTGCAAGGAGATAATCCATCTTCCACACTTACAAATCTACCCTTCGCCCGTGCATTGAATACTGCAGTCACATTTGGTCTTCTGCTCGAGATTCTTAACAAAATCCAAAGAAGCATTTGTAACGTAATCTAACCTGACCAGGCATCTCGTCTTCAGTCACATTCTCACCGGCGTGAGGTGGATTCTCTCTCTTTTCTATAAATATTTTCATGGCAATAACTCTGACGAGATGTTTTTTCACTTTATCCCCAAACTACGTGAATTTAAGCGTTCTCCTAGATTGACATCTAGGTCTCACCCTTTTACTATTGAAGAAATACAATATAACCGCCATTTCTACTGCAACAGTTTTTTCTCGCACATGCCACCTGTGGAAATACCTTCTGTTTATTTGCTTCACTGATAACTACAATCTTGAAAAATTTAAATGCAATGACTATTACCATCTTCTATCTTTTTGAATTTCCTTCATTTTTTTCCCTTTCCTCAGCCCTTCCTATTCCCGTTCTTCTCTTTCTCTTTCACTCCTTCTAACCTCCTGCATACTGGTGACATTTCCGTTTTGCTTGGGTTGAAATGATTTTAAAAAAATTAAGTGATTTTCATATATATATATATATATATATATATATATATATATATATATATATATATATATATATATATATATATATATATATGTAAGCAAATGTGTGGATGTAGATCCGACGGTATGATGAAAATGTGGAAAAGACAAAGCAAAATCCGAATATGTGAGTTTACTGTTTTTATTTTGTTTTTGTTTTTGTTATTCTGTCGACGTCAGACGTTTCGGTCAAATAGACCTTCTTCGGGACATGGTTAATGGAGACATATTTATATTAGATTTAAGTTTGATGAAGAGACGATATATACAGGACTGGTCAGAAACAGAAAAACTGAAATTCTAAAGTCAAGTATTCTTTCTTAGAGTCGGATACGCTGGCGTCGCGTGGGCGGCAACTACGAAGACCTGCGCACAGGGAAAAGATTGTGTCCTAAGTGGAAGGTGAGGGGGACTATTTAAAACTATAGCTTATCGGTACGTTTGTCACGCATTAATCTTGCCACACAGCTCGCGATCTGAAAGAACCCAGGTCTGTTATTTACTGTGTGTGAGGTGGCTATCATGCCAGCCTCATAAATCTGTCTAAGGCTCTTATTGTGGATATATTTTAAGATCTTCACAGAGTCGAAATCAAAATTGTGATCAGATTTGGCTATGTGTATAACTAAAGCACTGCTTAGATTACCGAGGCGAATGTCACGTTTATGTTCGGAAATGCGAGATTTCAATGATCTACCTGTTTCGCCTACATAACTCAGGTTGCAGTCTCTGCAGGGCACCTGATAGACACAAGCATCGGATGTAATATGTTGTCTGCTGGTATTACTCAATATGTTACGTATAGATTTAGTGGGTAATGTAGTAGTTTTAATTTTTAGCGCGTTTAGATTGTTGGAGATGTGTTCGGTCAGAGGGTTATTCGGTAGAAAGATGCGGCCAATGGGATTATCAGGGGCAGATGAGAGTGTGCCTCTCTCCACCTTTGATGTAGTAGTAGTAGTCGGTATGTTGTTATGTACTGATGGACGAACTCTGTGGATTTTCAAGGCTTTATGTTTAGCGCCGAGTATTAGTTGTCTCGGATACGAAAGGCTGGAGAAGGTATCCTCGATATAACCAAATTCGTCATCTAAATATTTTGCTGAACAGATTCGCAGAGCTCTCAAGTAAAATCCGATAATAACACCTCTCTTAGTCCTAGTATCATTGTGAGAGTAAAAGTGTAAATAGTCGTTTTTGCATGTGGGTTTACGATATACTTTGAATTCTAGTTTGTTATTATTTCTGGTGAGTAGTATGTCTAGAAAAGGTAGAGAATTATTCGATTCAAGTTCGTGGGTAAATTTTATAGTAGGTTCTACTCTATTCAATCTATCGGTGATTTTGTTTAGATCATGTTTCTGTGGGTAAATGAATAAAATGTCATCTATGTAACGGAAATAATGTGTATCATCAGGGATTATATATTTGAAAGGTCCAGACTCGAGAAATTCTAGAAATATGCATGCTAGGAACCCAGAGAGAGGACTACCCATTGGTAAGGCAAACTTTTGTTTATAGTAGATGTCATTATGCTGGAAGTAACAGTGAGATGTGCATAGGATGCATAATTTGATGCATATTGAGATGGGGATAGGTAGCTTAAAGTCAGTTTTCTTAAGGTGGTTAGACGTCCGGTTGCTTCTAGCTAGGATCGAAACCAGACTGAATTTGCGTCAGTCCGAACTTCTACCCGCTAAGCCGTCAGCGTACAGTACGGAATGAAGGTGAATTTTAGCGTGTTTATTTTTAGATTCGGATAAACACACAGTGACTGAGAGTGACTCAATTCTGTCGAAGAGTCGTGCAGTATTAGCATATATATATATTGGCTTAAAAGCCGCCTTATCGGGTGGCATTGAATCTACCTCCTGCGTAAGCCTCATGATTGGGCCTTCGGCTTTTTTTCAGAAGTTCGAGTGTCCTAAGTCTTTGCATATTCTCATCATTGTAAGCTCGCCTGACTGCCGTTTGATCTGGGGTTTCACTTGTACGGGACTTTTTTTTCCCTCGCTGCAGTCTTGGCTCTTTTGATTGCAATCTGGCGATCTGTTAGCGGAGATTTCTTTTGGCGGGGCATATTGCTGCCGTATGCGATAGGCAACAATAAACTAAAGAAGAAAA
Organism: Acanthosepion esculentum; assembly: GCA_964036315.1. Lineage (NCBI taxonomy): Eukaryota > Metazoa > Mollusca > Cephalopoda > Sepiida > Sepiidae > Acanthosepion > Acanthosepion esculentum. Next base: position 11,698,305 of record OZ038485.1, on the reverse strand, counting down.
CAATATCAAAATATTTTAGCTTACGCTTTAAAAGTTCAACGATAATTCTTCCATCGCCACTTTATTTAAAGACAATTTGATGTACTTATGTCCATACTTTCCGTACAAACAAATATTATTTCGCAATTAATTTCCATCATTCCTAAATTTATTTGCAATTTATAAAAATTCCTGTCGTATTATAATAATTCGTCAAAAAAATCTAATTCGCTTTATTGCATTGTGCTGAATTGTGGCGTCGGATTTACAGTTTTATTTTCAATATATTGCTGGTAATTTTTTTACTATGAAAATCTAACGTTGGTATTTTTGCTATAATGATGTATATTTATATATTCAATGTGCCTTGCGCTAAGATTGGGGGTTAATTATTTGCCTGTTGTTGCAACCGTAACAGGTTGTAGCACCCAGGGTTAGGGTTTAGTTAAGAAAACTGGCTATTAAGAGGTGGTTCCACGCAATTCAAAATCTCTCAATGCTGCCGGATGTAGTTTGTCGTCATACACAAGATGCGGTAGAAGAAACTCAAAAGACATCATGCTTTGAGCACACTTATTAAAAATATCTGTTCATTACACCTGGAATTGTACCTAAACTCCGCTAGGCATATTTGCAGTCAAAACCATAGCTAATCAATTAAGCGGACATTTCATGTATATATATATATATATATATATATATATATATATCAAAGTTAGAGGCGCCAGGCTGTTTCATGCTGGACGCAATCGTCAGACCTGACGATTGCGTCTAGCATGAAACAGACGGTCGCCTCTAAGTGTTGACTACAATGTTCACTCTTATATTTACACATGCTCTATCTCTGATATTGGGCACTTTATCCCATAAATATAGCACACTTAAGACTATATTTCTTCATATATATATATATATATATATATAAATATATATATATATATATATATATATATATATTGAGCACATTATCCCATAAATATAGCACACCTGACGACTATATTTCTTCATATATATATATATATATATATATATATATATATATATATGTGTGTGTGTGTGTGTGTGTGTGTGTGTGTGTATGTATTGAGAACTTTATCCCAAAAATATAGCACACCTTAAGACTATATTCCTACATATATATATATATATATATATATATATATATATATTGAGCACTTTGTACCATAATTATAGCACATCTTCAGACTATATTTATTCATATATATATATTTATACATATTGAGTACTTTATCCTATAAATATAGCACACCTGACGACTATATTTTTCATATATATATATATATATATATATATATATATATTGAGCACTTTATCCCATAAATATAGCACACCTTAAGACTATATTCCTTCATATATACACACATATATATATATACATATATATTGAGCACTTTTTCCCATAATTATAGCACACCTTCAAACTATATTTCTTCATATATATATATATATATATATATATATATATATATATATATATATATATATATATATATATATTGATCACTTTATTCCATAAATATAGCACACCTTAAGACTATATTTCTTCAAAATTGAAACTAAATTTATAAATTTAATTATAAAAATTCTACTTAAAATCCGTAGTCTTGTTCCATTGTGAAACGATGATAAAAATAAATTTTCAAAGATATTTACTTAATTTATAAGCGATGGAATCATATTTTTAAGAAGAAAAGAATTATAGTATTTTCCTGTACTCTTTCTATCGAGAACTGATTTTTTAAATATAAATAACTGCTAAGAAAAGTGAATATAAATCTTACTGTTCTTTCTTATTATATTAAAACGCACACACGCGCGTGCACACACGCACACACGCGCGTGCACACACATATATATATATATAATTATATATATATAGCCTGACGTATTTTACCGATTTAGCCACAGAGGGTCGTTTCGGTTAGAAAAATTTCAAAAACGTTGATGTCATTTGTTTACATTTGGATACGCATCTAGCAGATATGAATGTACGTGAGAAAATCATGGAGAATTAAAAACAGTAAAATCCACCTTGCTAACCGAAACATTCCTCTGTGGATAAATCAGTAAACGCACATCATATGACAGTTCTGTATAGGATACAGGTTCGATTACTGTCGGAGGACGCATATTTTCTATGAACATTTATCGGACATTCAGGCCGGTAAATGTCGTTAATACTGTTTATTATAAACAGAGCGTTTACTTAAATATTCGTATCTATAAAAAGAACAAATAAACATAAAAAATTTCTCTCTCTCTCTCTCTCTATATATATATATGAGTGTGTGTATAATTTCAGGTATGAATAAAGATACAACTATAAATTGTTTTAGCTGACGTACACATCTGATAGACATTATCAATGGAAATGAAAAGTTTCATCATGCAAAAAGTAATTATAAACAAAATGTCGTTAATTTAAGACTTTCTATGTGCGCTATGCAGAATGCTAAATTTTGTAAGTTAATTAATTTGCAAAACGTCGACATAAATGACAAATATGTGATCAGTTTTGCTATAAAATATTTATATTTTCAAATGTTCCTATAAAAAGACCTAAATCTACCTTAACAAAGAACCTTAACCAAAGAAATTGCAATTAATTAATGTTTAATCACTTTCTGTAACAATTTCTATAGATGATTATAATGTTTACCCATAGGGTCTGATCTTAGGCGGGGTTTCGCTTGTCTACTTTTGGAATTTCTAGAAAGGGTTCCGTTGAAATATTTTTCAACACACAATTCTTCATATATTAGATACATAGATGATTCTCTAGTAATATATGAACAAGTCATAGTTGTACGCGATCTTGTTGACAAACCTAATAACGTCAAACCCACAAGAGATGTTACCTTTGAATCTGGATATAACGACACTTCACCCTTACTAGATATCATGCTACATCGAACTAATAATGGCTTTCTGTTGAAGGTTTCCAGAAATTCTACAAAAACAGTGACGTTTTCAATTTTTATTCTCACTACTGTAACAGGATAAAATCTGGATTAATTACAAGATTCTGTTTACGAGCACAAAGAATCTACAGACACCAGTACTCACCGGAAGAAGAAATATACATAGAAAACACTTAAAAATCTGAAATATCCTCACTATTTCATCCACAATATTAAGTGCAAATAATAAAAAAATATATAACTGCAAAACGATGACAACAAACTAATTAAAAAAAACATATAATACTACCTACAAACTCTTTAACATCGATAATCCAAAACAATTTATCCAAACTTAATAATATCAAAATAATTACACCCTCATCTTAAACTATTATGGATATAATCAGAACCAAATATATTCATAAAATAATCATTCTGAAGCTAGAATATATGAAACAAACTGTAACAACTGCTCGTCACAATACACAGGGGAAGCTTGCAGAAAGTAAAAAAAATGTATTTATCGAAAAAAAATTTATCAAATGCATTAGTCATACATGGAAATAAATTCCACCACAACTTGGATCTAAACAAGGCCACTCTTATTAAAAGAGAACACGGATAAAATAAAATAAATATTAATTACATTAAAAAATTCAACAATAACATCATTTATTTATTTTTGATTACGCTACTTAGCACTCTCCATAATTTACCTTAACTTTTTAATTAACATAAGTAATATTTATGAGCTTTTATTAAATTTAAAAATTAAAAAAAAAAAACTAATAACATTTTTACTTTCTATACGCATTCAGCCAGAATATACGCTCTCTTTTAGCCATATAATAGAATCCTATTATAATTGTGCTTGTCACTCCCTTCGTTAGTTCACACGACCGTTTCGTCCTGCCAATAAAGGACTATTCTGTTTTGATCGCATGGAAAGAATGGAAAAGACAATACTTGTTTTCAGCAAGAAAATTAATGAAAGAAATAAAGAATGACCGATAATAGTTTTTTTTAACATGTCTTCTGAATACTTATAAGGTATATGATAATTCATGAGTGAACACATAAATGACATCATACACAAACATTTATTATATACAATAGTCATACATGGAAATAAATTCGACCACAACTTCGATCTAAAGAATGCTACACTTATTAGAAGAGAACTCAAATAACTTAGACGGATAATCTTTTCCAAAGCCATCATACATGCCTATCAAAATGTTAAAAATTAAAAGATAAATGTTAAACTCCATGTATTATTTAAAATATATAATGCATAAAATAATCCCAGACAAAAATAATATAAATATTAATATCATTACTGAAATAAAAGATTACTCAGTTTTATCAGACAATAAAATAACTCTCTCTCTCTCACACACACACTCTCTCTCTCTCACACACACACATTCAGACACACACACACACACACAGATAAACATATATATATATATATATATATATATATATATACACACACACACACATATATACACACACACACACACACACACACACACACACACACACACACACACACACATATATATATATATATATATATATATATATATATATATATATGAACTACTTACATTGTTCGGATCGTTGTACATAAATCCGGCATTCTTCAGCTGATTAAACTGAGATATCCTAAGGCATGGCACGTGGAATCGGAACAGTTTTACTCAGTGTACTGCGTAAAGGGTCCAGCTGTTTCCCGAGACGAGACTCTACCTTTCAATATAGCCTTGTCTGGGGATACACTCTGTTCAGAGGCAAAGAGTATGACAAGCACAGCTACAGATGAATCTCCGAATGCAGACCAACATACAGTAGTTATTACTGTATTTATCGAATGGGGAGATACCAATTATCATATGCAGGTATGCTACAACACACACACACACACAGATATGCACACACACTCAAATGTGCGCACACACACACACACACACACACACACACACATATATATGTAAATATATATATATATATATATATATATATATATATATATATATATATATATATATACAACTCTGATAAGAGTGAACATAGTAGTCAACACTTAGAGGCGACAGCCTGTTTCATGCTAGATGCAATCGTCAGGCCACGAGTGCTGTTAATTTTCTCGGGTATTTATATATACGTCTCAGTGGTGCAATGTGGGTAGTCTATTTTAGCGGTTATTTACCGGATGTCGTGTATTTGTTTATCTATTTATTTGGGTTAAATTATTTTGCTTCTTTTTATTTATTTATATTTTTATTTTTTATTTATTATATTATATATTTTTTTATTTTTTTTATTTTATTTTGATCGGTGTTTTTATTAACGTAGTAAAAAATTGTTTATATAGCTTATTTAACAGTTTTGATTTTATTTGGGAAGATAAAGCTATTTGTTCAATGTTGAGGTTGATTGTTGTAATTTGTTCTAACTATTATTTTGGCGGGAACAGTTTTTAATTTGTTAATTTACTTCATATATTTATTTGGATTGATTATCTTTATTTGTTTTTTCTAACGGCTAGTTTATCGGTATCGGTTGTTAGTTTATTTATATATTTGCATGTATTTAGATCAATTTATTTTACTTGTTATTATTTATTTATTACATTGTATATTTTCTCTTTTAAGTTTTCGATTTTTAAGTAACGTAGTATATTTTTTTTTTATTCATTTTTTTATCATTATATAACAGTTATATTCATTTTTTTCGTCCACCACTAGCAGTTGTTTACCAATATTTTTTTTCGTCTGATTTTTGGTTTGATTTTTATAGAATAACGAATATTTTGGACATAATAGTTTGCTAATTTGTTTATTATTTACTTTTTTTATTGATTTTGTTTCTTATTTATATTCTATTTCGTCTATTCTAACAGGTGTGATTTGGTAATTTGTTTGGATTAATTTATTTTGCTTATTTTATTGTCATTTTCGGGTGGTTGAAAGATGTGTGTACATAGAGTGGTTTATCATTGAGTTTTCTGTATGGTTTGTATGTGCCTTTTCTTAGGTTGAGGGTAACATCTAGAAAATCTACTTCGTTTAGGTTAGTTTTTATATTTATGTCGAGTCCGTTATTTTTATTGCTTTTCTAGTTTTATCTGTGTTTTGTTTGTTACAGTTTACATGACACATCGGACTAAACTTGTTGACAATATTTTTTTCCGATTTGTCATACAAATTTCCCCAATATTGTTCTTGATATACAAAGATATATATCGTTGCTTTACATATATATATATATATATATATATATATATATATATATATATATATATATATATATAGCCGATTCCAGTCGAATCAATTAAATTTCACTTACGTGCTAATACCCTTGGGAAAGGTGTGAATCCTCTTTTTCTCCCTCCAACTATGGGTAAATAGCAGGAAAGACTGTCTTCTATAACCTTGGATGGCAACTGGTCTCGGAGAAGGAGAACTCATAATTCAGAACCTGCGGAGTGTCGTTTGGGGACCTTGTGGCACTCAGTGCACCAGGTCTCTGTATTCGTCCCTTCAAAAAGAATATGGTTGTCACACATGGTCCGATGACCCTGCTATTTAGATTTAGCTCCTTGATAAAATCCAAAGAAGAATCTGCAATATTATTGACCCTGTTCTGGCAGCTCGGCTTCAGTCAGTTCCCCACAGCCGCAAGGTTGCTTCGCTGTGTCTATTCTAGACTTACATGGCAATTGTTCGGATGAGATTTTCTATATTGTTATATATCGTACCTATGCACACGAATAGGTATGTCTCAATCCTCATAAATACGTTGGACACTATTTTAACTGAGGAAGGGATAATAGGCTGCCTACGTAGTCCACCACTAGCAGTTGTTTACACTTCACGCTGCTGGCGAGTATTGTATTTGTATAAAGTTTAAAATTTCATTTGCAACCTCCGTTTTGGTTATTCCTCCATTCAGTACATTTCCTAGTGTAAGTGGGTGTATGATGCTGTCTAAGTAGTCCACCAATAGCATTGGTTTACCTATTTCACGCCGCTGGTGAGTATTGTATTTTGTTTATGTTATAAAGGTTAACATTTCATTATCAACCTCCGTTTTGGTGATTCCTTATTCAATACATTTCCTATTGTAAGTGGGTGTAAGATGCTGTATAAGTAGTCCACCACTAGCCGTTGTTTACCTACTTCACGCTGCTGGCGAGTAAAGGTTACCATTTCATTTCCAACCTTCCGTTTTGGTTAATCCTCCATTCAGTAACCCTTTTTTACATCAGATACCTAGTCTTATTGATTTTAAGCGCAGAACTAGACTGGCGTCGAGATATCATTCACAGTAAAGATGTCTGGATGTAGCCGTAAGTTCTATGTTAACAGTTGGTTTTTCTTGCACCTGGAACTCGCTTCTGACTCCATGCATCCAGTCAAATTTAATCTGCAAAAAATTAAATGCAATGTCAATCGCTATCTACTCTCATACTGATTACGGTTTTCTCATCGTACTCATTATTAATGTTTCTGTTTATAATTATACCACAACCTGTAATTCATTGTGTCTTTAGTGCGTTGTATAGGGAGATACCGATAAAAAAGAAAAAGAAAAAACTGCCATTATTATTATATCATTGTTTATTTGTTCTCTTACACAGCCTTGTGGAACTGGACTTATCCGGTGAGCCTTAACCTCTTAATGAATACGATTGCATAACGAATATCAAGGAAGATGACCGATTGCTATTTTGCGTCCTGAAGTATAAAGCCGTTGTCAGAGAGCAGGAGATTGGTTTAAAGAAATACCTCCTTCTGAATCGCTCTAACTTTGATATTTTGTAATAATGAACCTTACATTGTTGGATAGTCATTCTGAACAGAGAAATCTAAAGTAAGAGATCAAGTTGAGCAAACCTTTGCTGAGAGACAAGCGTCGATATCTTTTCGTCGAAATTTGTTTTCCATTCTAGCTTATCAGGAAACGAGAGACGCGCGTGTACGCTGTTTAACTCCTACTGACCTAAACCTTCAACTACAGATCAGCGAGAACGGACGCACCAGCTACGCGTTATTTGTGCCGCAGTTCATCGGGTCAGAGCAAGTAATCTGATCACTTGTAATCGGTGGTCACATGGTCGGCGATTTTTCTTGCATCTTTGCTTTCTATCGGCGACAAAATTGGCAGAATATTGACCCGTGTCTTGCCAGCTACAAATAGATGACTAGTACTGGCACCGTTCAGCTTCTTTCATTTCTAACGTCAGGTGAGTCACCTTGAATAATACAAAGCAATTTACGAAATAAAAGAATGATTCCGGGCAAAAACGGTATCATGTGAATGATTTTTCAAAAGTTAATGGAAGAAGGCGACCGAGGTAATATTGATGTTAAATGGAGTTAAATGGTCATAGACAGAAAGGTCAGAATCCGGATTAAATGTGGACAACAAAACGGAAGTTTGCATTCAAGCAAATAGCACACTGATTCGGCAGGGAGATCGAGACATCTTATCTAAAATAGGAATCACTTTCTTGAACCTATATTATTCAGAGAATTCTGTATATATCCGTATTCTGTATCAGATATCCTTATGAAATCTCTCCTGCTTTACACACACACACACACACACACACATATATATATATATATATATATATATATATATATATATATATATATATATATATATATATATATATATATATATGCGCGTGTGTGTACGTCTGTGTATGTGTGTGTATTCCGTTAAAGACAATTGGTAAAGTGATGCGTTACAGATTTTATTAGATTTTATTTTGCTTGCACAAGTGTTTTCTTTTCTGGACACAAAGTGTCTATAACGAAATATGTAAAAAATGTATTGCTGCTTTAATACACATACTCAATATATATATATATATATATATATATATATATATATATATATATATATATATATTACAATTTTATCTTATAGACAAACGAAAGTTTACTCACTAAAAAGATGCAACTTCCTTACGGTGCATTTCAATTCCACCTCGACGGAAAAGAAACAAATATATATATATATATATATATATATATATATATATATATGTATATATATATATATATATATATATATATATATATATATATATGTATATATATATATATATATATATATATATATATGTATATATATATATATATATATATATGAGAACTCTTATGTAGCGAAGGAATTATATTTTTTTAAAATAATTATATATATATATATATATATATATATATATATATATATTACATGAATCATTCATACAAAAAACAGATTAGTGAAGTTAATGATATAAATGGCGAGAATACATCTTCGCAAACAAATTTATTAAAATTACATTATCAGACTTGAAATAGGGACCCCAACATAACCTGACATAAACTTTTCGAAGGGGACTGGTCTGTAGATAAAAATTAATTCTTAACTCTTAGACCACCTAACCAATATAGCCGACCCTAGCCGTTTCCATAGTAACTAACGTTGCAAGAGACCATACTTATAAACACGCGCAAACCACAAGATAGCTTATTCCCAAATTCTCGCTTGACGAGGAAGCGAGACCAGACACCTTAATTCAACTTAATTTCAAAAATTATATTAAGGGTCTCGGCTCTCGCTTTTGAAACATGAGAACTCTTATGTAGCAAAGGAATCATATTTAAAAAAATAAATATTATAATATATATATATATATATATATATATATATATATATATATATATATATATATATATATATATATATATATAGGCAGCATATCTTTATTCAAGCATGTTTCATTGAATTATATAGACATATTATGTGTATTTATTTTTATACTGAGCCTTTCCAGTTCTCTAATGTTAAGCATTCATCTAAGAAGTCGCCGTAGTTCATGTTAACCCACGATCTTAATTTTACTATCCGGTTGAGAGCAAAATTTGGGTCGCTTCATTTCAGAGTTAAATACGCGAAGTCCTGTTCCCAGAATGCTATTATCCCTGGATAAATTTCTAGGCGTATTTTAGGATTAAGCTCCGTAATTCGATTAATCTTGAAAGAGTATTTATTCCAGATTAAATCTTGTATTAATCCGATATAGTCTATTCCATAAGAATCAATTACCAATCAGTGTGGGGCATTGTCTTGATAAATTCCTTTTTTCGAAATATCTGTCCAAAGGTAATTTTTTTTCTTTTTTAACAGAACCATAACAGAAATTTAGCGCATCTGAATTGTCTGATTAAAAGAAAATTTGCAGTGTCAGTTACAACAGATAAACATTATTAATTCATTTGATTTTAGTATTTCCGATATGGATAATGTCGTCTTGACCTGATGTTTGGATTTTATTAACCCTCCTTAGATAATCGATAGAATCGAAATTTTTAGCGAGTGTGAATTATTGTTTTCTCAAATAGTAAAGCAGTTGCTGATAATGTAGGCCATCTTAAAGCCCATCTAAATGAGCTTGCATTTTACTTCGTATACACGCCGATCGTTTTTTTTAGACGTTCCTTTGGCAGCAGATTACCTATGAGACAATCAGATTGTTAAAATATAGCACCGATATGTTTATACCTGATAAAGGATCTGGTGTTTTGATACTGAATAATTCTGATTATATAAATAAAATTTTGTCTATATCAGATGACACTAGTAAATTTAGGAAATTAGTTGATATATCATTTGATGACACCGCGATAACGGAAGTTAAATTTCATATGAGATTGCTTGAATTTCCTAAAAAGCATTTTCTTCTCAAAACAGGTTTACGATAGAATTCGTCCTGTTCACTCCCAGTGTCCTAGGATGTATGATCTGCCGAATGTTCATAAAATGAATGTTTAGCATCGGCCCATTTTGTCTATGGCCGTCTCTTCCCAACATAAGCTGGCCAAATGGTTGTTTGAAGTTCTAGATCCTGTTTTGCATAATTATTCTCAGTATTGTATCCCATAATCGTCTCAGTTTGCGTCTGATATTCGTAAATTACAACGTACTGAGGGCACCAAGTTTCTGGTGTATTTTGATATTTGTAGTCTGTTCACGAATGACCCTAGAGATGAGATTATTGACATTTGTGCTCACTATATGTATCGTGGCCTCTTAAAGCCTCCATCTTTTCTTGTTAGCGTCGTTGTCGAGCAGATGAAGATGGCTAGTAAGTCTGTCTCTTTCAACTTTTGTAATAACATACATCATCAGATTGATGGAGTAGCAGTGGGTAGTCCTTTGGGACCAATCATGGCCAACAACTTTCTAAGGTTTCATGAGATGCAGTTGGAAGATAAGGTCCCTAAACCATACTGCCCTTTCCGTTATGTTGACACTTTTACAGTTTTTCATAACATAACGAGGAAAACGGGTTCGTTCAACATCTAAATAGTCTCCACTCCTTTTTACAATTTACGATAGGGTGGAGAATAATAATACGTTAACTTTCCTGAACGTACTGGTTGATACACCCACTTCTTTTCTCAATGGCGTATATAGGAAGCCCAATTTATTGGGTTGTATCTCAATTGCTGCTATATAATAATGTTTTAATGTTAAATGATGGTGTTTTGTCGAAATAAAATCAAATACAGTTACCGAAATGTTATTGTTTAATTTGAAAAATACAAAAAAATATCTTATTTTTTAAGCAATGTAGAGTGGACACAAAATTTGCCTGTAGTTTGTATGTATAAAGATAGATAGACAGAAGATAGTTAGATAGATAGATAGATAGATATGAAAAGACTAATATATATATATATATATATATATATATATATATATTATAATTTTATCATATAGACAAAACCATTTTGCTTTTGTCTATATGATAAAATTATAATAAATAAATAACTATCGCTTTACTACCTGTATCGAGCTCTTTTTTGAATTAACGCTGCGAACGTTGGAATTTATATATTACTTTAGTTCTCATCGCATCGTATATATATATATATATATATATATATATATATATATATATATATATATATATATATATATTGTGCGTATTTAGGCAGCATTTTTTCATTGATGCCTGTTTCATTAAATAATATAGACAAGTTTTGCCTATTTATTTTATGTAAATTCTTTTCATATCGTCTGATAAGCTTACCTTATTTAATCCGTTAAATCTCCAACGGATTAAATAATATTTATTTTGATAAAACCACAAACTCGTTTTCACGACGCTTGACTCTACATTTGAATGATAACTCTAACATTTTTAGGCATTTAAAACAAACATGCCTGGCCGCATACACAATTCCGAAAAATCCTCGTTGAAAACACAACTATACTTAAACATGAGAACAATAAACAAAAACTAAGAATTCTTGAAGCTATATACATAAAACAGTTGAAAGCTAACCCGAACAAAATAAATTATGATATCTCCACAGATGTTCTTAAATGCCTATAATTTATAAAAGAAGCCTTCTAAGTATCAAATGTTCCAAGACCTTTTACTTTATCATGAGGTCCCAAAATGATAAATGCCTCTTTCTGATTCAAAGTATAATTGTCTATTTCATTCACATTTATTTTCAGTTTTCTGTGGCCATGACACTGCTTCTGATTGTCTCTTATCGTTGGGGCGCACCCACCTTCACAACCACAATAGACTGATCCTATTATTATAAATAGAACAGTAGTTCTAGAGACTGGGAGTAGTATAGCAGTGTACGCAGTCTCTGACTGTGCGCTGCTCCTGTCGAACTCTCTGCTTTGGCAGAGAGGAACCCGGACGAGGCTTTGCCGCAGGGCAAAGTGTCGTCCGGGGAGGTAGACAGTCCCTGAACCCGTTTATACGGGTTGTAAATGGGCATATTTTTGGCCGAGCCTACGGGCTCGGTAAGCCCACATTAAACCGGCCTTGTGCCACATTCGACCCACGTGGGAGGGTTGTTAAATACCGTAGTGTAGCAGTGTACGCAGTCTCTGACTGTGCGCTGCTCCTGTCGAACTCTCTGCTTTGGCAGAGAGGAACCCGGACGAGGCTTTGCCGCAGGGCAAAGTGTCGTCCGGGGAGGTAGACAGTCCCTGAACCCGTTTATACGGGTTCTAAATGGGCATATTTTTGGCCGAGCCTACGGGCTCGGGGAGCCCACATTAAACCGGCCTTGTGCCACATTCGACCCACGTGGGAGGGTTGTTAAATACCGTAGTGTAGCAGTGTACGAGACGCAGTCTCTGACTGTGCGCTGCTCCTGTCGAACTCTCTGCTTTGGCAGAGAGGAACCCGGACGAGGCTTTGTCGCAGGGCAAAGTTTCGTCCGGGGAGGTAGACAGTCCCTAAACTCGTGTATACGGGTTGTACATGGGCATATTTTTGGCCGAGCCTACGGGCTCGGTAAGCCCACTTTAAACCGGCCTTGTGCCACATTCGACCCGTGTGGGGGCGTTGTTAAATATCGTAGTGTAGCAGTGTAGTGCAGTGCAGGTTGAGACTTCTGTAGTGATCAGTTACACTTCTGTTTCTCGACCGGAAGATACCGTTGGACTTTATTACTATTACTTATTGTTACTACTAACATACGTTCGTTCTACTACTAATCTCTCTGATGTAAATACCTCTTCTGAATATACCAGTATTTTTCCCTACGACTGTGTTTGTTCGTTATTACCATATACTCACGTGGAAACACTCAACATCTCAACAGTGGCGACGAAGGATGTTTTATTGATCTCAACACTTATTCTTCTTCATTCTTTTCTAATTCTTTCCTTTTAAATATGGATTTCTCGGCCATTAAGCGTAAATGATTCCCTAACAGGGAAGCTAGGTATCGAGCCGTACTTACAAACTAGTAGAAAAAATTTATAGATATCAATAATATTAATGTCAATGAGACGATGGGTATGACGATAAGCTACGTCCAACAGCAAACCTCTGATTGGTGGGGGGGGATAAGAGAGTGCAATCACCTCTTAATTGCTGGGGTTTTTTTCCAGGTCCACTCTGACCCAGGTTGATAGAAACTGTTAGGATCCAGCTATGAGCAAATAGTGAACCCCAAAACTGGGTTCAAAACGCGGAAATATAAAAATATATTCGATAAAAATTACCAGCAATATATTTATAGAAAAGAAAATTTCAGCATTTAATGACCCATAAGGAGTCGATATGCCGTTACACCACCCAACCAACCGCCCAGCCATGATGATGTATTAAATGTTGAATAGTGCAGCCTTCTTCGTATTTCTTCATTGATACGATTACCATGTGCAAACTGTCTAATGTTAATTGGACAGGCGCCACCAAGTATCTCCTTTTACCACCATGACTGGGTGGGTGCAGTGAAAATGTTTCCTACTCCTGGTACCATCTAGTCTGATTCGTATTACGTGAGGATGAGATAGACAGCGCCAAGTAGCTTCCTTTGTGCCAGTCGGGCCAGGAAAGTACTAATATTGCCTTGCATAGGTCAGTTCGACAGCATCATGACCTCTGACTTACTACTGACCCCACTGCGTTTCTCAGGGTGACGATTTGAACTTGAGAATAAAATCATTGCAAAATAAGTAGCCGATATGGACAATAACTCTTGAAGATCAATTTGGGATCTTCCAGAATTTCCTTTCACATATATGTGCGGGAATTATCACGGATTCTCTACTAGTCTTGCAGTCACTTTTCGCTCATGGAAAGTGCATGAGCATGTATATTATCTTCACAGCTATGGATTAAATATCAGGTTAGTCGTGGCCCTCTAATCTTGGTAGCAGCCAGTCTATTGACAAGAAAGTTCTGATTTTCACACTGTACAAAAGACAATAGGAGATTATTTCACATGGAAATTCATAAAAAATAAAGATGCAGACGCTGTGGAGAGTCATTATCCCTTTCTTCCTCGATAGGTGAAACGTTATTTCATTTGTCTCACATTGCCTTAAATATGTCACTGGCTTTGAAATTCTCCAAGCCGCCTTTCCTCAGACAATCTAATGTCTCTTTCTGGTTTTAGCTATGTGTCATTTTGGCCGCCATATTTCTTTAAAACATCCTAGTTACTCACATGCTTAGCCCATGGTATTCTCAGAATACTTATGCAAGAAGTACCCTTTTCATCGGTATGGATATTGGCCAACATTGACTCTCATATCGGAGAAATTATATTACACACCAGTTCAGCATAAATTTCTAAAAAGATTTTCCTGATTCTTAATATCTTGCTGTGCGTTTGAAAGGTATATTTCCCTATGCAAATGTTATTTCAAATTCATCGGTGATAGTTCAGTCATTTTTTTAAAAAAAGTTTCCAGATTATTTAATTACCGTACGTGTTAGAGTTAGTTCCCCTGTAATCTTCTTTCAAAAAGTATCTGTTATTCAGCGGTGTCTTATTGAGATTTCATATTTAACAGCTGTATTCTTATTCGTCGTGTGTATGACGATAAACTACGTCCGGCAGCAAGACCTCTGATCCGGACTTCGGAGGTTTTGAGGAGCGTGGTACCACCTCTTAACTACCGCCGTTCCCAGGTTCTCCTTGACCTGGGTTGGTAGCATCTGTAAGGGTTCCAGTTATGGACAAATATTAAACCGCAAACAAAAATCAATAATACATTTTTATAATAAAATGATGAACAATACATGTCCATAACGAAATGATATTCAATGCAACAGCAAAAATGTAAAAGATGCATTTTTATAGTAAAATTATTAGCAATACATTTTTAAAAAAAAATTACCAACAATTTATTTTTGCAGTGAAATTATCATTTTATAATCTACAAACTACATATTTAAAAATATTTATTTTTATAAAACCTTTATTTTTCAATTTATAAAATAATATACGAAATATCTGTAGATCAAAGCATAAAAATACGTACAAAATATTTCGATTTCGGCTTGAAATAACCCATAACGTTTGATATGACGCTTTACAAAATCAACAACAACAGTATTATCAACCAGCAACGCTAGGTCAAAGTGACAGTCTGAGGAGTTGCCAATTCTACTGAACGTTGTTGATTAAAATAGCCCACAGGAGATCTAAATTATGCAGGGTGATTTCGGAAGAGTTCTCGGGTATAAGTGCGTCACATATGCCATAAAATACGGTAATTTGAACCTTTGATCAGATACGTCAAGTGAAGTCAAGAATTTAATTGTTTTCTCAAATTTTCTACCTTCTTAACAATAGAGTTTGCGAAAGGATACTTTGATCCAGAAGGTTTTGGCCACGTAATTATCCTGGTTTTCACTTCACTGGCTTAAAAGACTCTTAATTGTGTAGATTTCATGGAAATTTGCCCAATAAAATGTCATTATTACCGTGCAAAATGCGCGGCACATCTTAAATGTTGCAATAATGCAAGTGTTTTAAGAGCGTGTGCAATTTAGTTTCATTCATGTGTCATTTTCCTTTCAATTTTTTTCACTCCTAATTTATGTCGTTCCCATTCAAATACGAAATAAATGACACGTAACTATCAATCCACGTTCTTGGCTGTCCATGTCTGTGATCCTCAAAATTCCTTTTAACATCGTCTCGCATCCGTGAGAATTTAGGCATGGATTAATCGCAAAAAAAATCTCACCGAATGGATAATGCAAGAGACAACTGATTTGAGTTTAAATTGAGTAAAAGTATTGTGTATCTAAATAGTTTTGAAAATAGTCCTTTTCGGGGTGGAATTGAATCATCAATTTATTTTTGACGATATATCAATCCTTGACGGGTTTATTAAAGCCGAATGATGTATTCGCTTGCAGGAATAATGCTATTTTTCGATTGAATATTTCGAGAATATTTACTTTTGAAAATATTCATTTATCTAGAAACAAGTCCTAGTATTGAATCAATATCTGATGGGGAAGAAAGATTTACATCTTTCTGAAATGTATTTTCGAATACATATGTAAATGTATCTGTCTATATTTCTGAGATGAGGTATTATGTACACTGTTTACATTATTCGAACTATTGTCATCATCATTGTCGCCATATTTATTACAACGTTTCGGCTCTTCAGTATCTGTCTATATTTCTGAGATGAGGTATTATGTACAATATTAACATTATTCGGACTATTGTCCTCATAATTATTGCCATATGCAATACAACGTTTCGGACATTCAGTATCTCTGTATAATTCTGAGATGAGGTATAATGTACACTATTTACATTATTCGCACTATTCTCCTAATCTTTGTCGCCATATTTAATGCAATATTACGGCATTTCAGTATCTGTCTATATTTCTGAGATGAGTTATTATGTAAAATATTTATATTATTCGCACTATTATCCTCATCTTTGTCGCCATTTTTATTACAAAGTTTCGGCCTTTCAGTATCTGTCTATATTTCTGAGATGGGGTAATATATACACTATTTACATTATTCGGACTATTGTCCTCATCTCTGTTGCAATATTTAATACAAAGTATCGACACTTAAGTATGTCTCTATATTTCTCAGAGAGGTATTATTTTTGACGCCACATTTATTACAAAGCTTTAGCCGTAAAATATCTGTCCATATTTCTGAGATGAGGTATTATGTACACTATTTACATTATTCGAACTATTGTCCTCATCTTTGTAGCATTATTTTATAAAAACGTTTCGGCCTTTCAGTATCTCTCTATATTTCTGAGATTCGGTATTATGTAAAATATTTACATTATTCGGACGATTATCCTCATCTTTGTTGCCATATTTATTACAAATTTTTGCGCCCTTCAGTATCACCCTATATTTCTAAGGTGAGGTATTATGTACATTATTTACATTATTTGGACTATTGTCCTCATCTTTCTTGTCATATTTATTACAACGTTTCGGCCTTTCAGTATCTGTCTATATTTCTGAGATGAGGTATTTTGTACACTATTTACATTATTCGGACTAATGTCCTCATCTATGTCGATATATTTATTACAACAATTCGGCCCTTCAGTATCTCTCTATATTTCTGAGATGAGGTATTATGTATATTGTTCACATTATTCGGACTATTGTCCTCATCTTTGTCGCTATATTTATTACAATGTCTCGGCCTTTCAGTATGTGTCTATATTTCTGAAATGAGGTATTATGTACACTATTTACATTATTCGGACTATTGTCCTGATCTTTTTCCCATATTTAATACAACGTTTCCGCCCTGCATTATGTCTATACTTCTGAGATGAGGTAATATGTACACTATTTACATTATTCAGACAATTGTCCTCATCTTTGTCGCTATATTCGTTAAAACGTTTTGGCCTTTCAGTATCTGTCTATATTTCTGAGATGACTTATTATGTACACTGTTTACATTATTCGGACTATTGTCCTCATCTTTTTTGCCATATTTAATAGAATGTTTCGGCCTTTCAGTATCTCTCTATATTTCTGTGATGAGGTATTATATACATTATTCGTATTATTCGGACTATTGTCCTCATATTTGTTGCCATATTTATTACAACGTTTCGGCTTTTCAGTATCTATCTATATTTTTGAGATGAGGTATTATGTTCATTATTTACATTATTCGGAGTATTGTCCTCATCTATGTTGCCATATTTATTACAACGTTTTCTGAGATGAGGTATGATGTACACTATTTACATTATTCGGACTATTGTCGTCATGTTTTTTTTAAATATTTATTTCAACATTTCGGCCCTTCAGTATGTGTCTATATTTCTGAGATGAGGTATTATGTACACTATTTACATTATTTGGGCTATTGTCGTCATCTTTGTCGCCATATTTATTACAACGTTTCGGCCTTTCATTATCTGTCTATATTTCTGAGATGAGGTATTATGTACACTATTTACATTATTCTGACTATTGTCCTCATCTTTGTCGCCATATTTATTACAACGTTTCGGCCCTTCAGTATCTCTGTATATTTCTGAGATGAGGTATTATGTAAAATATTTACATTATTCGGACTCTTGTCCTCACCTTTGTCGCCATTTTTATTACAACGTTTCGGCTTTTCCATATCTGCCTATATTTTCTGATGAGGTATTATGTATATTATTCGCACTATTGTCCTCAAATTTGTCGCCATAATTTATTACAACGTTTCGGCCTTCTTCAGGTGTCGAACGTCGAACTAGTTCTACGTGCCATGTTTATTGGATGTCAGTTTACAATTATCCCCTTTTAATTCCACTCCCCAAGTTCTCCACTGCATTAAACTGGTATTGAACTGGATCTAACCAACGCCTTTTTCCAGTGTGCCATGTGTCCTTAAGGACATCTGTGTATGAATTTCTGGGTTTTAAAAAGTGAATGTCTTCACCCTCATTTTTTTACCAGTGCTCATATTGCAATTTTTGCTGTTATCATTCAATGTTTTTATCAGAACTCATATTGTAATTTTTGATGTCATTATTGCTTTTCTCTGGCATTTTTATTACTGGTTCCCATAGTGCATTCGTATGGGAACCAGTAATAAGGAGTTACATAGTCATTTCAACAGTAAAATTATGAGACCTTTTTGACAGTCTACTGCTTAGCTTAAATTCATAAAGTTTAGGTTCCGTATAGCAGAGGCACGGGGAATCTACAATACGGCGGCAGGAAATGACTGAAGCCGATATGCCGAGTCAGGACCAATAACATTGCAGATTCTTTTGGGTATTTTATTAAGAATCTCTAAATATGTAGCAGGAGCACCAGACCTGATATGGAAGTAATATTTAAATTAAGGAGGATTGATAGACTTATAAATATGTAAATATTCGTGATAATCTTCATGTAAGCCGAGAAGTCGAAATGAGTTACTTCCGACGGTTAGCATCAACCATGCAAGTTGGAAAGCAAAATAATTTCTCTTAGACGATTAAAATACGCTTTGGAGTCTTTAAAATTAACAAACCATTCGTTGCTCCAGTTAACAACATATTGTAGTTTATTTTTTGTAGATCAGCTGCCTATTTGACCTTTTCAACCTCTCAGACGTATTACTAAGACAGGAATAAATATATGTATCATTAGTATATATACTAAGTTGAGAACTGTTTAAATCAGGAAGTCCATTGATCAAAATTAGGAAATATATAGGTCTAAATAGCCCTTGGAGATACCTGCAATAATGCAAAAAGTATCTGTAAAAGTGTCCGTTCAAAACGACCTCCATTTTGCGATTTAATAAGGACTGAATCAGTTCAAAAATTCGTCCCAAATACCATAACGTTAAATGATGACGTCAAGCGTGCCAAACACTGTCAAATGCCAACGGAATATACAAAGAAACACCCCCAGCTTCACCATTCTTATATAAAGAAAGATTTTTTCCGCAATAATCGTTAATGCATCAAAAATTTACCACGAGAAGCGAAAAGTATATTGATCATCTGAAAGAAATTACTCCAAGGTGAGTGGCTTACTTACTTTAGATTTTATTAAAGCTTCTAGTACGTTGCGATAATGACTTAGAACGCTAATACATTGGGGACTCGTCAGGTTTCTTAAAGACGAGAACCACAGAAGAAGAAGGAGGAAAGAAAGAAGCAGCAAGGTTTTTATTGTAGAGTTTGGAGAGAACAGGAGCCAGTTCAGAAGCAAATTTCTTAATGACTGTTGCAGTAATACCATCAAGTCCATCTGCTTTGTAGGGATCCAATTTATATATAACAGCAGAAACCATAGACGGAGTTAAATGCATATCAGTCAATAGAGTTGTAACTAGAAAGTCAGCCAAAGAAAATCCAGATGAGTCAAGATTCGAGTTAGGAGAGAATCCATGAGAAAACACCTAGAATTGAATGAAGAAGAGGAGAAATAGAAGACTTACGCTTATTTAACATACTGATACAAAGCTACTAGAACCAAGACAATTAAGGGCTATACGGTGCCGCATTCTATCGGCAAACGATACATTTACAGTTATTAGAAAGTAGGTTAAGAATATCAATCCAAGGGGCGTCGCGATGACAGTCAAGGAATAAATTCCAATCATTTTCGACAAGATCTAGTAGAGGAGGCAAGAATAAAAATGGTCTGAAGGTTCGAGTGAATGTGCAAGTGGATTTGCTGAAGTATTTTATTCCATGATTAATAAGCAAATTCGTAATTATAGCACATTTCCGGTTATTAAAGCACGCTGAAGAAGTCAATTAAAGATTCTCTGAAAATGCAGAAACGTTCTTTGCTTGCATTAGAAAAAAAAGCATTGTTTCATCTGTCTATTTTTCTGAGATAAGGTATTGTAAATATTTACATCATTTGGACTGTTCATCTTTATTGCCATATTCCCGACGTTTCGGCTGTTGAATGCTCTGGCCTTCTTCAGGTGATATATGTTGGAATTTTGAACCGAACATTTTATCTAGTCCACGGGAGTAGATTGTTCTAATTCCCCTTTTTTGGATTGCTTCAATAAACGCTTATATCCATGAGTCCTTGGGGATAAATGTGTCGGTTGAAGCAATCCAAAAGATGACTTGACCCAAAGAGTTGCGAGTTCAATACCTGGCCATACCAGAGGGAAGAAAACACTCTGAGAGTTGAATTACGAAAGGGAAACAACTGAAAGAGATATCCAGAAAAGGAATGACGTGTGAAATTAGAATACTCTACACCCACGAACTAAATAAAGTTCGACATTCCAACGTATATCAGCTGAAGAGAGACGTAAAAGGTTCACGTGTGAACCCTTTACGTCTTATTGACAAACAGATGAAACTAAATTTATACATTTTGTCTTGAGAAATGACAGCAATAATTTTTAACACTCAAATTGTTTATTGGTTCGACGGCTGAAACGTCGTGAATATGGCAATAAAGACGGGGACAACAGACTGAATGACGTAAATAGTGTAAAGAATTGTTACGTATTGAAAAGGTGAGTGATGATGACGGTTCGTGGTGAAGTAAAAATTGTAGAATTTATTGACGGTAATAATTTAATAAAGAATAGGATTGAAACTATTTCAAACTGTCGGTACGATGACACATTGCTTTTAGGTAAAGAATAATAGATCTCAGGAGACATAATAACAAGCAGACATCTATTTTGAAATATCGTTATAGCTGCAATGTGTGGGAAGTAGATAGGGCCTTAGATGTGCAAATATAGATCTATCCCAGTGATGCGATGACCTCTCATCGTTCGTACATGTTCTTCTTCCTTATACTATTGACCTTTTTTTGTGATGAGCCAAGGTTCATAGGTCATCATCCTCCTCTGATTTTTGATACTGACAGCAGTGTTGCGTTTTGTTTCCCCAAGCGGAACGGTTGATATTATAAAGCCTTTTGTATCATTTCATCCGAAGTAAGGCGATAATGTCACTAAGACGTAAAGGTTTAACTACGAGTGAAAGCGAACAAGAAGGAACCAGAAACCCAATCCTAAACAGGAAACTAGGAATAAAACTCTACATCTGTTCAAAAGCGTGTAGGGAGTATGAACCTGGTGATACGCTTGCCTATCTGCTTCGATTATAAACGGCATAAAATAGAAGGTGTGGGCGGTGAGCTTTTCTTCTGCTTGAAATCCCTGCATAAAAAAATATTCTTTGTTATTTTTTCTATCATTCATTCTCCAGATATTACTCACGTCGCTAGCTCAGTGGAGAGTATAAACTGGAAAGATGTGACCTTTCAGATACGGGGATGTGTGCGATTTTGCCTCTGTAGGTGATGCCCAGCATACGTCTAAGGCAGCGCAAATGAAACTATTTCGGAATCCGCATATATCCCCTCTACTATACAAGATATGGGCACGTGGCTGAGTGGTTAGAACGTTCACATCCAGAACATGAGACACGGGTTCGAATTTCATCATGGAAGATATGTCAGGTAGGAGACTATGAAAGTGCTTGAAAACCATAACACTGCTTGACCCAAGCCTTGTGTGTGAAATTGGATAGACGGTGTTACAATTTTTGTGTAACCTTATGTAACTAGTGAGCCAACCAAAATGACTTGACTCACTTTATAGTTCCCCACTAGAAGGTTAACCAATCAGGAGACGTGAAATATTCAATCCATCGTGTATAAAGGCGGCCATTTTGTTTCCTCTCTCCGATATCCAGTGCCAACCTGTCAGGCGAAAGAACAGAAAGAATAACTACTGAATTACGCTCTGCTACTTTATCGGGATACCCACTGCAAACCTGAGCTACGCTTCCCTACTCTCTTCGAATATTCACTGCCAACCTCTGGATTCTATACTCAAAGACTACCGGCATCATGAAACAACAGACGGAACCTTTGAGGGCCGTCGACAGCACGAAGTCGCAGGTCATCATGCCCGAGGAATTGAGCGTGCTGTCCTTGTTCAAATTGTTGAAACGCTAAATAACACGCTCTTTCCCAGAAACTGGAACTAATATCTGCTCAGCCTAGTTGCAGTATAAACCACAGTTAGACACTGTGGGCCGTGAATAAACACAAATGCGCCTAAACAAGCATTTGCAATATGGTTTGCTTAGCCGCCCTATTTTCCTCGAATACGAGTGGCCAGCTATATATATAGATATATATCCAAGAGCGTGCTTTTTACAGTCTCTATACACTTGGATTTTCGCGCCGAGATAGAATTAACCATTGTACCACTCTCTAGGTCCCAAAGGTAGTTGCGACCTTACCGATGTGACTGCATAGTTCATCATTATGTAATAAATCATTTGTGATTACTTCTTATACATATATATATATATATATATATATATATATATATATATGTGTGTGTGTGTGTGTGTGTGTGTGTGTGTGTGTGTGTGTGTGTGTGTGTGTGTGCGTGTGTGTGTGTGCCTGGTTTATAGTTTTTATTTTGTTCACGTTGATTGTTCGACTAAATTCCTTGCATGCCTCAGTAAATCTGTCCATGAAGGCTGCTCCGGTTTGCGATCAGTTATTGCGGCATCTGTAGCCAGCAGAATTTCCCGAATAACAATTAACCTGACCTTATCGTTCTGAACAGTTGCAATTATAAACAAAGTAAACGGGTGTCAATTTAGAATTATCAAAAAAATTCTTTTGATATTTGCCAAATATCAAAAGAGCATCACCGAAATAATAATAATAATAATAATAATAATGATGATGATGATGATGATGTTGATGATGATGATGATGATGATGATGATGATAATAATAATAATAATAATATCCAGAAACAATTGATCATCTTGTATCAGGTTGCACGATATTGACACCTACTGAGTATAAAACCCGGCATGACAGAGTGGGCCAATATCTGCAGTGGAAAATCTACAAGTTCTACGGGAAGGAAACTGAAAGAAACTGGTACGAACACCACCCAGACCCGGTTACGGAGATAAGACCTGTTATAATTCTATGGGACTACACAATACACACTGACAGAACAATCAAAGCCAATCGCCTAGACATTGTTATTAGAGACCATAAACAATAACAGTACCTCCTTATTGATATGGCAGTCCCTGCAGACTGTAATGTACCTTTGAAGATATTTAAAAAAAACAGCCAGAATACAAGGACCTTGAAATAGAAATCTCAAAACTGTGGCACACGGAAACATGATCAATCCCTGTTGTAGTTGGAGCCATAGGATTGGTTGGAAAAGATTCCGGTAGACTAATTGAAGGGATTCCTGGAAGTCCATACAGCAAAGAAATACCAAGAATTGTTCTCACAAGTACAGCCCACACTTTACGAAGGGCTTTATTTATTCATTTTTTTTTTTTTTTTTTTTTTTTTTTTGTCAATGGAAAGTGTCATAATGCCATTTGTAACATTAGGTCCCTCGGTGTGAGCCGGAAAGAAATGAGTACACACCAGAAATCAAAGGAAATAATAATAATAATAATAATAATAATAATAATAATAATAATAATAATAAAAACCTATTAATGTACCCTCCCTGTAGCAATTTTTTAAAATATATTTAAAATCCAAACTGATGAAACGAAATTTATACATTTTGTCTTAATAAATGACAGCAATAATTTTTAACACTCAAATTGTTTATTTGCAAGAATAATTATATATTTACAAGATTATTATCATACCTGAACGAAATACAAAGCGATGTTTATTATTTACCGTAATATAAAGTAATAAAAATTTAATTCTTTTTATAGATAAATTTTGAAAAATGGCGGTGAACTATAAAAAAAATTCACTTGAGAGCATCCGGATTTATATATATTTCTGGAGAATTGAAAAAAAAAAGTTAAACAATATTTATCTATTAGATTATTTATTTTTATGAATCATTTGGCAACCGTACACACAAAAAATGAGAGTCTACAATAATACTTTGTCCAGAGAAACAAAAACCTTTTCGTATACCGGTTCAGTTTTTGTTTTTCGAAAAAAAATTCTCCTTATATTTTTATGTCTTTATCCTATACGCGAACTGAACGGGTTTCTTCAATAAGATGCCGAGATCCCTAATGCAAAAACCCATAAATTATATCCTGCATATACTGTTTCTGTTTCTAAAAATCTGAAATAAAAAAGTAGTTTGAAAACCTTCTTGTGTGGCACTGATAAAATGATTCGTGATTTGACACAACGCAAATGTTCTAAATCTTACTGTCTTCTCTTTGGGTATATGGTCAGAAATGGTTGGTTGTTCATTCGAGTTTGATGTGCCGTGGAATATTATAGGTTAGGATTCCTAATTCCGCTAAGTTGGTCTTCCAGTTGAAACTACACTCTTGGCTTTAATTAAATATATTGAACCTTCCAGCGCTTGTGGGAGCTATAAAACTAATCAAAATAAAAAGACAGTAAATTATAAAAAAGAAAAAAAAACAGCAAATGGAATACCACTGTCGAGATGATGGAATCATATTTGTTTTCATGTCACAATTCTGGTGAGCTGAATTTTCTTGTATTGGTTCAGCGTTTTCAATTCAGAATAAAAATAAGAAAAGACATAGGTGGAGTCGTTTCAATACAATAATACTAAATGCTTGAAGGTAAAAGTCTGCGGGAAAACTTGAGTTGAGATCTAACATCCCACCGATAAAATGTCTTCAATTCAATAAATTCTATACGATCAATGTTGTACAGAAAACGTGGCAAGTAGGAATGATTTAGGTTTACTTGCAACGCCTGTCAACGACATGAAAAGAGGTTGTGTGCTCATAAATTTATACCATCCCCAAAATCCAGCATAACTCAACAGCTAACAGTCTTATCTTCTAGATAACTTTCTAATTTATTACTTCCGATGTACACAGAACGCTCAATACATGTTTTCTTGAGCCGTACGAAATTAAGTATTGTTGAGTCAGCCGTGTTTTAAGTTTTTGTAATGATGAAGGTATCACCCTGGCTTTTAACCACTTCCCGGGCGTAGACGTGTATATACGTTTTTACCGAAGGAGCCTTTTCAGATACGGACGAATAAACGCGTCCAAATCATAACGTTTAAAAACCAGCTACAGACGAGTTTATATTTCGAACTTGATTCTTTTGTTTATGTTCTTCTAAGCTGTAAACGTGTCCAGTTGTGAACTCATACATCTGACAAAGGTGTTAGCCACCGTTCGGTTAATTTAAGGTGCCTCAGATTCTTAGTTACTATATTAAAAACAAATTAAAGAAATCGTCTGAAAAAACTAAAAGTTTTTTCCAAAATAATTGGCAATAATTAGCAATTAAAAATAGATTTTGAATACGATAACACACCTTAGCACGGCAATGTGGGCGCTTCGTTTTGGTTCCAGTGTAACAAGCCCGATTCGCTAGATGAATGATGATTGAGCAGTGAGTTCGATTCTCATTCGGCCTTGTGTCACATCTAAGCTACGCTTAGAAAATCACCATTTTCACAATGGTAGCGTATACTGTGGATAAAAGAGAAGATTGTTTTCCTCTCTAACAATGCAAGTTAGCATACTGTAAGATTTAGACAGGAACAATTTTAGAACTCGGAAGGTCTATTCTACTCAGCTTGCTATGTTCACCTGAACTACAAACAATCGAATATTACTTGTTTCGATTCCTGCCAAACGCTTTGATGGGGAATAATAATAAAAATCAGATTCAAGGTTTTTTCGAAAACGCATCGCATCGAAAACTGCAGATTTTTTACTCAAAAGCTTATCAGAGAGTTGCCTCGTAAATGGTAATAAGTCGTTCCAAATAATATTAGCTGTTTCCTTATAAGGAAACTTTAATAGACCAAGCAGCTGTTGGCTGAAATTTCGAAAAATCTTTCTTGTAAAATAATTTTTCAGTAAAACAGGATTCTCAACTTACCAGCTATTATCAACATTATTGGTGGTAGTTTCCTTCCTGGCCTTTTATTTACGGTGGAGTAATGGATAGCGGCTCGGATTGAGGAATCGGAGAGCCGAGTTCGAATTCCAGTCGAATCCATTACATTCACATACGTGTTAATACCATTGGGAAAGGTATGAATCCTCTTCTCTTCCCAGCTATGGGTAAATAGCAGGAGAGATCGAGTTCTATAGCCTTTGATGGCAATTGGTCTACCGCAGAAAGAAATGGCAACCTACTGCAGGAAAAAAATCCGCCTCGTCAGTCATGTATCGAAAGCGTGTATCACTCATGGCATTTAAAAGTGTGGAATATCAATATCTTTATGACATTATTTCCTTTTCGATTTACATGTGATATCCATTTTTAATTATTGCTACTGTCAGAGGCACTCACGTGATGTGGTTTATATAATCTGGTAGAGTTCTTTTTGATACTGTAGTGCCAGTCAATAATGTTTCAAGAAGTATGGTCTTGGCAAAGACCAATAGGCTTCCTTTGCCTACTGCTGTTTTTAATCAACGACGGCCGTTATTTATGATTAATATTAAAAGTAACATTATGATTAAGATTATGATTAAGATTAGATCAGTGAAACAGCACTGAGAAAGCCTCACAGAAGACAGCACCTGAACCGAATGACTTCTAATTTGGGGTCAGTTGCGAGAGTGAGGCATATATCACTATAATACAACTCAAATATTTTTTCAACGGCACCAAAATAAAATTAATTATAGATTTCTACTGAAGAGCACAGTGAAATTACAACCACCGATATTTAGGTGCTGAAACAAAATGCATTATTAAGTACATTTGAACTGCAAAACTAAATTATTATTTAAATAACCCGAAGAAGAAAGATTACAAAATCAATTGATTAAAACTAATCAAAATAACATTGATAAAACTAGACTCATAATAATATATACCAAATCAATAACGACTATTACTGAAAAGACTTCATACAATGTTAATATAAAATTCACAAACAACAAAATATTTTATCAACAAAAGACAAATAAACATCATTACAATTAAAGAAGGAATACATTAAATAGATGGCAAAAAATGTCCAATTAAATTGTAAATTGATTATGTGAACATAACATAGAACAATCCGCTTAATGCATTAGTCGTTCACTGTAATAGGTCTGACCAGAATTTCGTCTTAAAGAATACAGCTTTGAACAGAAGAAATTTACTGAGATAAATATGTACTGTCTTTGTGCCGGAAATGCTCAATGGTAAATTTGCCTCTAGGATTGCGCAGAAGACCTACGATAATTACAAAATTACAACGAATTCAATCTGGAACGTTTATTATATATTACAATTAATTATATAAAATCCAAATACATCGCTCTTCAAACAGTAAATTTAAAGGTTGAAAAGTTTATCTTTAAGTAACGATATAAATTTTAGTATTTATTTGTTCTATGTTCGCCCGCAAATTTTCTTCTAACATTTTGTATATCAATAACTGATTCCATCCATAAAATTGTCATTTGTCTGAAGAAGTTATATTTCGGAACGTAACGCGTCATTGAAAACTTTTCCAATTTCTCTATTATTCTTCTGATATATTAAGATCACGTTCTTCATAAATACATATTTAAGCTTATGCAGTAGCCACCAACATACAAATGACGATCCAGAAATAATTCCTCCTATATATTTCAGCGGAAATTAAAGTAGATGCATGGAGATAAATAGCACCAGTGGATAGAGTAAAATTTCAGTTAAATGAACAGTATATGAATTTATTCTTAACGCTATTGACAATTCATTTTGGAGCAGCTCGTCATATTTTCATTGACACCTGTGCATGGCTGCTGGAAACGTGGTTTCTACGCATATTGTTGTCCGCTAACTATGCTCACATCCACTGCTTGGTCTCCACAAACTTTCAGCAATCATCAATGAATGTTAATACGTAAAACTTCTTTCCGCATAGAAACATTTAATAGCACACACCTGTTTCGTACATGCTTAATTCCCGTTGCCATTTTGTCAGTAACGACAGAAAACTATGGGGCAATGATGCGAAAGTTCACATTCTTCAACAGTGTCACAAAACTCCATATCTTATGATGTGCGCCAACATGATAAGATTGGAAGGGCTATTTTAGCAACCGCCTTCATATATACATAAAGAGCATAAAAATTATATAATAATATCGACGGATAACTTTATAAAATGTTTTGAAATCCAACAACTGGTGATATGACATGACTTTCAAAAGGTAAACAAAATTAAGACGGAAAATTTCGTTATAATGAAAAATCAGATTGCGGAACTCCGATGTAATATTAATGCGCTTATACGGTAAAAAATACGGGATAATTTCCTCATAAAGGAAAAAACTCGAGTAAAAAGAGATGAGGCTCTAGCACATACATAAGTAACCTTTTTCCAATAGTGGGCCGCATTAGTTACAGTATATCATAAGTCGTGTCGCACTACGAATAGAATCGAGGTATTATCTGTTTTTTATTAAATATACCACAACCATTTTCGACACAAAAGTACCTGCCTTAGAAATGGGGAAAAGGCTTTCTTTTCTATTTGATTCTTTGCATAATTAAAAAAAAAAACTAATGGAAATATTTTTTTAATCATTTCACCCTAAGCAAGGCGGAAGTGCCACTAGTACGCAGAGGGTTAAAAAGAGTGAAAGTGAGAGAAAAGACTGGGTTTAGAGGGGATTGAGGCAAGGATAAAGAATGAACGGCATTAAAGAAGATAGAAGACGGCGATTGACGTTGCATTTGAACTTTTGAAGATTGTAACCAGGGAAGCAACTAAACGGAAGAGAGTTTCTCAGGCGGGAAGTGTAAAAAAATAAACTGTTGGAGTAGAAATGGCGGTTATTTTTAACAGTAAAAAGGTGGGATCTAGATACCGATCTAGTTGCACGCTTAAATTCACGTGCTCGGGGCACCAGGAAAAATCCCGTCAGAGAAGTTGCCATAAAAATATTTGTGAAAAAGACAGAGACAATCCACATCGCGTCGGTGAGAAAGTGACTGGAGTCGAGATGCCAGGTTCGGATCGATTACATTGCTGATCCTACTTTAGATTTTGTCAAGAACCTCAAGATGAATAGCAGGAGTAGCAGACCAAATATGGCAAGAGTATTCAATGCAGGGTCGAATGGTAGATTTGTAAATGTGAAAGATCGACTCTGGCGAGAAAAACCTTCTGACACGACACAGTGATCTTAATTTCCTTGCAATAGATGCAGCTATTAATTCGATGTATTCGTTCCACTTGAAGTCAGTTGAAAACGTGAGGCCAAGAAAGAGCGGGGTGTTGCTCACCATGAATCTAGCATCAGCCATGCTGATGGCGGGCAGGTAAGTTTCTCTATTGCGGTTATGTGAGAAATATTTTCATTTTGCAGACATTGAAATTTAAATATTTCCTACCACAGTTAATCAATGATTCGAGGTTTTTTTCAAGAGCAGCAGCCAGGTTAACTTTGTCGGCCCTGACGGTTCTGCTATTGAAACAGGAGGAAACGGTAATACCTTCTTGGGAATATCGTTGATGAAGATAAGAAATAGCATAGGAACCAGGATAGATCCTTGGGGGACACCTACGTTCGTTTGAAATGATCTGGAATCGACCCCGTTCATAACAGACCTTCATTTCCCGATACGAACGATTGGATTAAATGAAAGCATATCCTAAAATATTGAGACTCTGGAGCTTACGTAGAAGAAAATGTTGCCAAAACCTGTTAAACGCCTTCGAAATATCTAGAGCCACGCCTCGAACTTTGCCGTTCTTATCAAGAGCTTGATATACATATTCAGTTGTGGCCTTTAGCATAGCAATGACAGATCTTGAAAAATGGGAGCCAATTGTTTGTCATGGTCGTGAGAGTTAAGATGCTTAATGACTTCAGCATTGATAAAGCCTCGAATACTTTACCGAAAAGCGGAAGGAGAAAAATAAGGCGATAGTTAGAGGTTTCAGAAAGTTCCTCAGAGTTCTTTAAAAAGAACTACAGGGATGGACTTCCAACAAGCTGGAAAGCAGGAAGCAGGGAGGTAATAGTTGTAGAGTTTGGAGAGAACTGGGGTCAGCTCGGTAGTATATTATTTTAGGATGAGGGCTAGGATCCCCTCACCCTCGTTTTTTTTATGAGTGTCTAACTTAGAAATGATGTCTGAGACCAGTGACGGGCTTTTGCGCATATCACTCAGTATAGACTTTGTTCTAGTGAGTAAATCAGATGTGCGTACTACGAATGAGTTGAGTGTTGAGGTGGAAGAGAATTTCCGAGCAAAGCATTCTACCTTATCTGCTGTTTTTCTATTTGGTATAATACTTTCACTGATGACAATGTGATTCACACACATTGCTGGATGTGATTTTTTTTTCTAATTTATTCATTTCGGTAAAAACATTTGCAAAAGAAGAATAATTATCATTGACATTACTGAAATGAAAGATGTTTATCCGTATGGTCTTCCTTAGTGAAAATCGTCAATTGTTTAAAATGCTGACAGCGTTACCGTCAAGAAATGTTACAAAATTTGAAAAACATTTTACTTAATCATTTTTATGGACGTGGTTGTGCATGAGAGAGTCTGTGAATGAACAAGTGAGAACGAAAATAATATTTTCCTCCTAAAATTAGTCGTGACATTAAAAATGCCAATCAGGTCGCAGTTAGCCTATGATTGTTCTAGCAGAAGGGTGCTGAGAATTCTATGGACGATTATTTTGTTAGACACCAAGAAAAAAAAGTGCGAAAATACTGTATACTATCAACACGGTTAGTAATGTTTGACAATGTATTCATAGATGAAAAGGCATGAGTCAAAAGAAATGTGACCCCAGCTGAGAATTTCATGGACGCTTCTTACGAGAGAAGCCAAGAAAAGGGTGGGCAACAGCGGTCCATCTTCCTCTATGTCAATGAATATTGGATAATTTCCCTACAGATGGAGAATAGATTCGAGGCAATAGATATGTTTTAATACAGAAGGCTGCTGAATACCATAGACGGTGCACTTAAACAACGCGGATGTTTTGAAAAATAGAAGCATCAAAGATATTTATACAGTAAATGAAGACGATACAGTTTAGATTACTGTGACACATAATGAAAAAAGAAGGCCAGGAAAATTGGTTACGCGCAGGGCATACTGGAAACAAGAGTAATAATTGAAAGTAGTGAGTAAATTCAAGAGTTTGTTTAAATTGATGACGGAATTGTGTGATGGCGATATACAAAGAAGAAAAAGAATTGCTAAGTGCTACCAAGAATAGGAAGTTCGTGGAGAGTTGTTGTCCCGAGGTAGCACGGTATATAGATGAAGAAATCAGAGGGAAATAGATTGTACGCGAAATAAGCAAAACGGCCATACTCTACAGGTACAAAAGAATTTCACATTTGCCCAAACAGCCAACATTATAAAATCTTTATAGCAGGCATTTATTAAGTGTTAAATAGTTATAACAAAAGTTTATATTTTCTATTAATTTGATGGTATCTATGAGGAAGTCATTTATTCAAGTAATAATTCAGATTTCTATCTAACATCATAGGAATAAAGAAGCCATGGTATCTCTTTAAGATATCAAGCAAAATCCACAAAGATATGTGTAAAATCTTCCCCAAAGACCTTATAGCTCCTTTGTCGTGATTCGAACTTGTTCCACTGTTCCTTTTTATTATTCCTTACTTTAGTTCGTCCAATAAACAGCCCAACTGTCACTCAAACTAGAGAGTTACTGAGTAGGATTGTTGTATATGTTGTTTTTATAGTAAGGTTAACCCTTTACAAGGCCTAGGGGTCACTCGAGGTTTACTTTAAGAGGCAATGTTTGCTGATAGGAGAGGAAGATAACGGTTAACCCTAGCCTTGAACAGATTAAGATTGTAGTGATCGGGGAAGCATCCTCTCGGCAGCCGGTTTCACAGAGCAGTGGTTCGCGGGAGTAATAGGCAAAGAATGAGGGACATTTTAAGATGGCGGCTACTTGCCGTGAAGATTTGAATTGGCGGAACAAAGGAATGTAATTCGTCCGAAGACTTTCAATTTGAATATTTTAAGATTGCAGTACTAAGGGAAGCATCCTCTCGGGAGTCTATTTCACAAAGTAACTCTTCTGGGGGACAAGCTTATTCCTTAACAAAGAGACATTAAGGTAATGAGCATGATTTTTCAACATCAACATATCATGACTGGTCCAAGCTGTGACGGTCGGAGCTGCTGGTATTAAGGAATGTAACTCATTAGAACATTTGCCATTTAGAGTAGAGAGCTGCTAGTATCATTTCGTCTCTGGCATAAGGATCGGCTTTAGGAAAAACATCCATCGTCCACAAGGCGGCATAAACGATTTTGAACTCTATCAAGGCTGGGCAGTAAGTCCTGTGTATAACCTGCCCAGTTATGACAGCAATTCTCTATTCTTGGTTTGCTTTGACTATTGTAAAGGTAGAGTATGGCAAGTTAAGAACTACACCTGTACATTGACCACAGCTACATCAGGTTTACCCAAATCATCAGTGATATGGCCCTAGTATCCTTAGGAATTTCAGGTTAATCCAACACCATCTGTGATGTCACTCTGGAATCCTTAGGAGTTCCAGGTTTACCCAAATCATCGGTGATGTGGCCCTTGTATCCTTAGGATTTTCAGGTTAATCCAGGTTAATCCAACACCATAAGTGATGTCGCTCTGGGATCCTTAGGAGTTCCAGGTTTATCCAAATCATCGGTGATATGGCCTTAGTATCCTTAGGATTTTCAGGTTAATCCAGGTTAATCCAACACCATCAGTGATGTCGCTCTGGAATCCTTAGGAGTTCCAGGTTTATCCAAATCATCGCTGATGTGGCCCTAGTATCCTTAGGATTTTCAGGTTAATCCAGGTTAATCCAACACCATCGGTGATGTCGCTCTGGAATCCTTAGGAGTTCCAGGTTTACCCAAATCATCAGTGATGTGGCCCTAGGATTCTGAGGAGTCTCAGTTTTATCCAACAGCATCAGTGATGTGGCCCTAGGATTCTGAGGAGTCTCAGTTTTATCCAACAGCGTCAGTGATGTGGCTCTGGGATCCTTAGGAGTTTCAGGTTTACCCAACACCATCATTCTGGGATCCTTAGGAATTTCAGATTTATCGAACATCATCAGTGATGCTGCCCTGGTATCCTTGGGATTTTTGGTTTATCCAACATCAGACTACTTCACTCAGATTACCCAGTTGATAGTGATAAAATACCAACATGTGACAACGCAACGAGTCGTGTGAAAATATGAGTTATAGAATGAAAATTGCTTTTAAAATAAATTTTCGAACAATGCAAATCAGATTTCCTCCAATCAGAAGTTAATTAATCTCAGAAGGGACAGAATGGGTTTTAAATGTCAGAATCCTAATTGCCAGTATAGGCGCTCATCAAATTGAGCAAATGTGGGGTCTGATCGGTGGTGATGTAGCGCTACTTTGTTTGTTTTGGAGGCATTGAATGATGTACGTCAGTCATTCTCACTGATTTTTTAGATTTACGTCAGAGGAGAGATCAGCTGCCAAGCACTAGTCATCCAGATATTCGCAGATATCATTTGCATATGCATCTTCACTGCGGGCCTGGGGGCGTTATTAGGCATACCGTTAATCTGAAGCAGGAAGAGGGAAGGAAAGAGGAGACTACCAGTATTGATCTCAAGTGCCTCTGATAACTGGCCAATAACAACGACCTTCAAAGATCCACATGATAGGAAGTATTTGATACCTGAGAAGACGACAATGACGTCGCTGATTGGTTAATATATAAGAATATAGAAATTCAATTTTTTGCAAAAACTTAGTCAAATACTCTGTGAGCCAATGTTAAAACAGAATTATTTACATTATTCGGATTATTGTCCTCATCTTTGTCACCATATTTATTACAACTTATCGGCCGTTGTACGCTCCGTCGTTCTTCAGGTGGTTGGAATGTCGAACTGAACCCTTTATTTCGCTCACTTGGGTAGGCTGTGCTAGTTCCAGGTGTCATATTTAATGGATGTCAGTTAACATTTATCTCCTGTTAATTCCCCTCTCCAAGTTCTCCACTATCTTAACCGGATATTGAACTAACACTATAGTTAGTCAGTTAGATCCAGTGACAGGAGTGTGAGTTCAATGCCCGGTCAAGGAAGTAGTGACTTCATCTCAGAGATATAGACAGACACAGAATTAGGGTTTTATTGATATC